>LR737382.1:87657-355155 GCA_902655005.2 Marronus borbonicus | reverse complement strand
ACAGTGTGATATAATAGATTTTTATTGTATGACCGAACTTCACTGAACGGCAGTGTATTTAGAGATTCAAGGAACACATTAGGTCTTACCGAATTCGCAGAATAGAATCGTCCAGTGTAGCATAACTCATAAATGAAATCGGGTATAACACAAGAAGCAACACAAATTTGATGTACTAATTTCTTAGGGTAAGGCGCACACATGCTTTATGTTTCGTACTACAATAACAAGAGATCTTTCCCCTATGTTAAAAAGGCTTAGTTTTGGGGTAGGTACCTGTAAATATTATCTCTTTTCGAGAGTAGGAATAGAACTGCAAGTCGAGAAGATTCAACTGATCCTTGCCGTTGGATGGAATTTACCCCATGGCTTCGTATTGTAAACGACAAAGTGCGGAAGTTGACGCATGGCATAGTTGATTGTCCTCATAATTTTTTTTCTTTTAATGCTCTAGTTCTTCGCATTTCTTCACAATTTCCTCGTGCTTTATCTCTTTCCATACCTCGAATCATCTGTTATCTTTTGCATCATTACTTCCACGTAGCGCGTGACCGATACACTTTATATTGATGCTTTTTAGTAAAATTAATGATTTTTTATTGTACATATTTTATTTTGTAGATTGTCGTCCTGTAATTGGAAGGCGTTGGACAAGAAGAACAATTATTATTTAATAAAATTAATTTTGAAAACGAACGCAGTTAATGCAATATTCGGTACTTAACATAAAGTTAAAAACAAGCGACTTTTTCTAAAATTCTTTCTGATGAAAGCGTAAAATTAGGCGGTTAATAAAGCTCATGCGATTGCTCATGTTTACATTAACAATCGATTTTTAATTTGGGCATCGTCAACTAGATTCTCACGGTCCACAATGTCCCTTCTTAATGTACTTAATAACAAGCCAAAAGTATACGTGTGGAGATGGTTCGCTTGGCTTGTTCGGTAGCGTGCTTACACATAATCGACTGCTACACAGTGTATAGGTACACTGCTCACTCCACACTTGGTACTCTACCTCGCATATACACGTGTCCCTTCGTTTCGGACCTACGTGAATATGCCTGTAAATGTTCACGGTAATGATGCGTAAACGTAGAATAAGGCAATTATAAAACTGTCATGGTTTAATGTACTGATGGACGACGCGTTATTTTAGCCATCGTCCATGTCGTCGTTATTATAATTACGACTATGCGAACGCGGTCGTATATTTTAATTAACTAGCATACAATCTAATGCTTGGTTTTTGTGTTATCATTATTTGCATAGAGGAGTTACGCAGGTGTTCCTAACAAGTGTGAAAGACAGAATTTCTCAATAAGGAAGAACGGAATTCTATTAAATGATCGGGATAGTGGGTGATCTTTTCGAAATTGTCGAAGATAAGGTTCAAGAAACAAAGGAGCCCAATTTGGCATTCTATTTGTTTAGGAACAGAAAACAAAATACTACATGCAAGCAAATGGTTATTTATACTTTATGTCTTGGCAGAACTAAAACTTTATTCTTTTTTTAAATGTGACCGCTTTGCTGCAATGCTTGCCTTCGACTACTGGAAAAGGAAAATAGACATTGGCGGAAAGTCTTTAGAAATGAAAAGAACTGAAACAAAATGGTAGCAACAACGAGCTTTTGATATATTTGTCTGGGACGAAAACTTTTGTGCAAACATCGAGAAGATATGTAATCCAAGTAGCAGCATCTCCTATGGGGCTTTATTATGATCAAACTACTATTTGAATTCGCTAAATACGAAACACTCGAACGTCGAAAACACTGCGTAGCTCAGAATTTGGCCATTTGAGAAAAGTTGCAAGCACACATTAGGCAATTTTCTAACTGTGTTAATTCGTATGAGAGTAGATATGCAATAACCATTGTAATATCTAAGAAACAGTCGTTGATGTATAATATTTTTTGATTGTAAATCAGCACATTCTTTTACTAAACCAATCCATGTGCTAGTTGGAAAGGCCAGCAAGAATTTATAAAACCATCTAACCAATGCTAACAGTCATATCCATAAACAACTGGACTTTAGCAAGATAAACAAAAAATGCGGTCAAATTTCGTAATTTAATCCAAAGAAAATCCATGGCTATACTACCGTTTGCGCAATTCTTCAATTTTGTTTCTATTCTATCTATAAGAGTAGAGCCACCGAAATTAAGTCTGTTTGAAAAATACTCGTAAAAATAAATTGTAGCGGAAGAATAATTAGAGGAGGCAGTCGGCCAAAATAATATAGTGTGCAGATGAATTAAAGAGATTCTGTAAGCGGAAATTATATCAGAAGTGGGTTTGTTTACTTTAAACAACAAGCCTTAAAAGATGTGTAAATAACCTAATGTAAATGCTTAGAGGCCATAACTTTTAAAGCAAGATTTAGGGCTACCTTTTAATTAGTATTGTAAATAAAGTTATTGTTTATATGATGAAGATTGTTCCCTATAGTTACTGCTGTACATTCTATTAGATACTAAACTTTTTGTAATTTTAAATTTAAGTCAATTAAAGACGATTTGTAGCTTTTTATTCCCTTTACACCCCGTGCACATGTATGCTAAAATCTTACGCTGTTTGACGCCATTTGAAACGATGCAAGTCGAGACAGAATTTAACGTAAGGTTAAATTAAAATAAGAGGAGGTGAGAGGACATACTTAATTAATTAGTAATATATGTAACATTTATTTTTTGTTTAAAGAACACGTACATAATAATAAAGTTTAACAACGTAGAGACTTTGTTGGTACTAATATCTTTATACTCATTCTCTTTAGAGAATTGTAACAGCTCTAAGATTTAGTTCCTGTAAATGGGAAGCCAGTAATTCTTCTAAATCACCCTTATCCATTCTATATATCAAGATTTTTAGCTCCCACAGAAACTTCTTGGCATATGCTTTCTGTTAGATCAATATGCTGTTTGGTGTTAATTCCATGTATGAATGCTGGATATAAATTTCTCCGTTCCGACACCGTTCATGCACGTAAATTTAACTTCTTTCCAGGACTCTGCAATAGTCTGTATAGCATCAAAAATGGTGTAATTTTTCCAAAATCGTTCCATGCTTACTTTCTATTTGTCGTTTATAGTGTTAAAATATTTGTTTGAATGTTCAACGTAAATTATATGCTTTAAAATTTAATGTCACACCTTGGCGCATGGGTTGAATCAGCACTGTTGTATTTGGTGGTAGGAAAATAAATTTTATATTTTCTGAGAGTTCAACGTCATTTGGGTGGCTGGAGGCAGGAATTGAGGAGGATATTGAAACTTAAATTTTCCTTAACACAATAAAGTTTAACTCCGGAATTGCACAGTTGATTCTCGAAAGAGTACCGTTGTCATCCAATCTTTCCTGTTAGAACGCTAATGAACTGGTAATAATGTTTTTGGAACGTTCTTTAACACTAAGATCTTCTGCATTATATACTAGTGGTTCTAATTTTAAATCACCAGTTGCATTTGCACCAAATAGCAAAGTAATCTATCTTTACTTGCTTTAAAGTCTAAAGCTGTTTGTTCAGCTCGAGAAATGTACATCCTACTAGGCCGTTTCCACCGTTAGTAACCATTTTTTTCGAATTAAATTCTTGCACTTTTATTGGATTTGGTTTCCGTCTTTATTTCACGGTAAGTTACATACCGATCCTTACGTTGCGTATAGCATTGGTGTTTTTTGGAATTGCATCCGATTTTGGTGGACCTTGTCTTTTTTCTTTGGTAGGAATTTGTCACTGACGGAAGCACAACCTCGAAATTCTGCAAATCAGTCGCAAACAGTTGTTCCTGATGGATGCTTCAATACCAGAGGTTGAACAAAGTCATTGCCATTGTGTTAAGATCTCTACTGAAGTTGTAAAAAATCGTCTAACGAAAATGTATCTTGCAGTTATTGCAACATAATTTTCCCAAAGAGGCTGATGCGACCTTTTCGCTTAGAACAGCGTTAGAACACTTCAAATTGTGCTTTGAAAAGTGAATATAAGTTAAATTCATGCATTAGTTAATTGAAAATTGAAACTCTAAAATAATATATAAATAATTTGTAGTGGATGCCATGTACACATAGATAATCTGCTTAGAGGGCGTCGCTAAAGAAATCAAAAAAGACAGTTGTATGCACGGTATCTTAGTCTTATAATCTATTATATTTATAATCTATTTGGCAAGCCATTTTAGATAGTATCAGTAAATGATATCTCGTTTCACTTCCATTTTTTTGTACTTACATCTCATTTGAATTACTTTCAATTTTATAATTCTCCTCCATTAACAATCCGTACAAATTACACGCCCCATTCTATATCCGACATTTCGCAGGCAAACATACGCACGACCTCCTCGTGATCTTCGTCACAATGGTCGACCATGAGTCAGCCTCAGCTGCGGGATCCACTAGAGAACACGGCCGCGGTTCAAAGGTCAACGCTAGGCGTGCAACTCTTGTCCAATCAGAGCTATTGTCCACGGTTTAAGACGATACCCGTCTAAGTAACTTAATTCGTTCCCACTCTAATCGTTTTCGATTTTGGGTGTCGCATTGTTTCGAGATCGAATCACTTTCGGAATTGGAGCGATTAAGTGTTGATGCGATAACCGGGGCAT
Source organism: Marronus borbonicus (assembly GCA_902655005.2). NCBI lineage: Eukaryota > Metazoa > Arthropoda > Insecta > Coleoptera > Scarabaeidae > Marronus > Marronus borbonicus. Next base: position 350,539 of record LR737382.1, on the reverse strand, counting down.
GAGTAACGTATTGTTTCATTGGATCGTGCAGAGTAGTGTGATTTTTAATGGCGGCTCTAGCTTATTAGGGATTAACATACTTGATTGTATATTTTTGCGAAATATTGGAGAAAAAAATAAATGTGGCGGGATGACTAGCATGCGTCAACACTGTAGTTTTAAACGAGTTGGCAATGTAATTTTTCTGCATAAATTAAAGTATACTGATACGAACTTCTAGATACGTACATATATGCAAATGAAGATAAAATATGGAAACTATTAATAATTATCAGCCAACAAGCCTCTGATTTGCGCGTTTAAAACTTTTGTCGGTACCAATAGAAGAATAAAAACACAATGAATCACTGGCGGTTACGAAAGAGCTGTCTGAATATTTATAAGGCAATTTTGCCATTATGATCATTTAACGTTAACTTCGCCTTTTGCAGTTGTATGCATAAAATATATAAAATGCGCACTGGATGCTTATACAGAGTGTCACAGGATAAGCTTTAGCTTTTAGAAAATTTCTGGACGTCACCGGAAGTAACGTTCGTTTAATTTACTTAAATGGATTGCCCTAATTTTTATAAAATAATTGAATTCAGCCCTTAATTTGACCTAAATCGATGTGATTTTGATAGGTCTAGTCGTTAGCGTTTTAAAGCTAACTCTATGAAGAATTTAGTAAGACATTCCTAGTACTTTGTTGCTTATTTCCTCGGTATGCAAAAGTGTTGATTAATGATTGTTACGAGTTGGTAAGCTATAAATAAGGGCTATTGAACAGTATTTGCATTATTGTACAGGGTGTCAGTATTTATCGATTAAATATGCTAAACTTCAATCACTAATGTCTTTGTAATTTTAAATAGACAGCCTGTGTATTTTCATTGTTGTAGATTATGGAGTATTGAATTTTTCATACAATGACATTACATTTCCCTGTATCTAAAATGAATATTTGGGCAATTAGTGTTATTGTATTAAAAGTTAGAAAGTTGATGTACAATGTACAAGAAAACGTTTGGAACTGTCAAACCAGGATTACTTGAGTTTATCGATTATTTATGGAGAATATGGAAGAATTTTAAGTACCTAAACTGAGAGAAACGAATTAGTTCATCCAACAAACCGCGAAGTGTTTATACATTTATGTGTTCATTCAACTAGAAATTTCTTCACTTAACACTTTAGCGACTATGTGCAACTTACCTGGCAACTTAACAACGCTAGCTTTGGTTAAATTATTGTTGCTAAATCAAACCAATATTTGCGTTAGTTATATATACTTCTAGATCAACCACAACATTCACTTCATGCAACAGATGTAAATACAGTTCCATAAAGACACCCTTCTTTATTTAAGACAACACACATTCAGATTTACACAATTGCCGTTTTTATACTTATTTCCTACGCACTCGTGTTGATTTGATTCTGCGCACGCATTTTTTTGCTTTCTACCAACGTTCTAACGTAGGTTGATTGAACATTCATCTTAAAGTTGATCCAGTTCAGAAGGTTCAACCAATTGTATGCTGTTTTAAACCGTATGAAGTGTTGAATATGTTTAACTAAAGGTTGGTTGAGTTAACCAATTTTTGGTTGGTTTAACGAGTGTAGAACGTGCGCTCTTTATCGGGAAGGATACCCGAATAGACCGGTCTAAAAATGTACTTCGCCGATTAATTAAAAATTGTTTTGAAAAAAATAAATTAATTGATAACGAAATTGTTGAGATTGATGTTATGAGATATTTTCGTACCAACCCAACCGTATCTCTTCGAGAAGTAGTAATAGCTTTAGAAATCTCGTGAATGTCCATTCAAAGGGTGTTAAAAAAACACAAACGGAGACTTTTTTCATACCAGTACAAAACTTCCATCCACAGGATTCAAATAATATATGGGCAGACGAAGCAACAGTCATTCTTGAGTAGCCACAGGACATTTTAAAAAGGTTGGGAATTCAATGTATTTTCCGCAATCAAAGATTACCGCATTCTTTGTCTACACTTTTATGTTGCGAAAGAACTTGATACATTACCAGCTGTTCAGTCTGCTGTTACTTAGTATCAAATGAATGGTACAGCGGTTCACAACACAAGAAATGTCCACAAATCTATGGAGAAGCTCTTTGAAGGAAAGAGGATAACAAACGGAGGTCCGTACTTGTGGTTCCATGTTCTCGAGACTTGATATGTGAAATTTAAGCATATACACTCAATCGGTGATGAACGAACAACTTTCGAACTTTTGAACACAAGTGAAGATGCTTGATGTTTTTTAATTTGTCAGTAAATGAAAATAAAACCCGTTTTGCAAATTCCAAAGACATTTAATGTTAGTATAATATATTTAGTACATGGTAACATTTGGAAAAATAAACAAACTTAATGTTTAAGGAAGGACACTTGGCGTCTTACTCTGTAGGGTAGCTTGGTATAAAACAAGAGAATGTGGCATCTGTTGAGAATACTTTGATTCCTACTGGATAAAGATATAAATAAAAACTTTTCCAGGCATCCACCGCACGTACTTTCCCGAGAAGTACAAACAATGTAGCAAATCCAGTTCATTTTTTGTCCATGTTTGTCACAATCATGGCTAAATAAGCGAAAAGAAAGAATTGAAGAGTTAATTATGATTGGATATTGAATCAGCAGAGGAAATAAAGAGGAAGTTTGTCAGTTATTTAACGATAAGTATCCAGATAGGAACCCAATAACTCCATCAACTGTGAATAAAATAGAAAAATTAACAATTCGGTCATGTTGGAGATCTACCAAAAAGCGGATGTCCAGTAACAGATGAAGATTTTTATTTGAATATCTTACTAGATTTACAAGAAAATCCGCACAAACACTTAATCAGTATTATGTACGATCTGTGCGTGAGTACGTCAATTATACTTTTCCTGGGCCGTAGATGTCGGTGGACAAGGTGCAGTGGAATGGCTTGCAAGATCTCCAGATTTGACTTCTCTGGATTAAAAGTTTTGTATACAAAGAGAAACCAGATAATCTGGAAAACATAAAGGGAAAGAGCAGTTGTACTTTAATCTATTTCCAATCTTTTATTGGAGCTTCAGCATAGGTTTGCTTATTGCCAGGAAGTTGTTGGTGGACAATTTGAGACAACGCTGTATTTGTTCATTGTTTACAATAATAATAAAAATGCGATTTTCCGTTCACATATTTAATTTTCTAAAAAATTTCTTTTTGTAAGGTAACAAACTTATTACATTACCATGTTGGAGCGTCAGAACGTGGAATATGGAAATGTGGGATTGCTATTTAAAAAAGATGCCGACGATGTCACTCGTATATCCGATTGTTAAGTCAAAAATTGTGGAATTTAAAAATAAGATTGACCTGTTTTTGGAATTTTCCCAAAAATAAAGACTGTTTCTTTAATCGAATTTACTCATTATTTTTAATTCGCAGTGTATAAGTTAGAGGTAATAGTCAATAATAATTATAATAAAACAATAATTCATTCATAACACAAACTTTTGGTAAACAACACATAAGTATCGGCAACCTTCGCACCACATAAGTTCTTGCTATCATTATTTACAAACTATTGCTTCATAATAGCAGGACTTGTCTAACAGTTGTGAAGTCGGCAAATGAGTGGTTGGATTTGCTTGACCCAAGTTTGGAATGTTTTTCGAAAATATTCACCTTTTGTTTTGTATTCACGCCTTTCGATATATAGATATCTTATAACGGGCGAGTTCAGTTTACACTACCCGACAAAAACATAGACACGGTATCGTTTCTATTTACGAAATAAAGTTTATAGACTTTATATAAAATGTAAATGAGGGTTATTAATACTTGTTATGTAAATAGTCCATTTATAGATATTTCTGGGTATTTATTGCTTTATGAGGGGTAATTGAGATTTTCCCAGATCAAAATAGGAATTTTAAATGCGACAAAAATTTAGACCCTGTGCATTTATTACATTAATATAAGCAAAAATGTTTTAATTTTATACTTCTCTTTATATGCAGTGGCTGTGCTGGTAAAGTGTACTCATTTCACCGCAAGAAATTATATTTTACAAAGTGTTTGCAATATGGGTAGAAAAAAACAATTATTCTTGATAGAAAGGGGTAAAGTTCTAGCCTGGCACCAGGATGGTGTTAGTAAGAAGGAAATTGCTCATCGGTTACGAAGAAGCGATCATTCCGTTAGAAATTTTCTAAAAGATCCGGAAAATTCCGGCAAACCAAAAGGCCAGGGGCGACCGAAAGCTGTAAGTGAGCGGCATAAACGCATGATATTGCGGTGCGCATCCAATTCTTTGCGCCGGCGAGAGTTATTGCAGAAAAGGCGGGGGTACAAACGCACCTGCGTAATGTTCAAAGGATTTTAAAGGCGTCACCGGTAATATCACGGAAGAAAATGTTCAGAAAACCGCCACTTTCGGCGAAACACAAAGAAGCGAGGTTGAGATTTGCTGAAGAACACGTATCCTGGAAGAAACAATGGGAAAAAGTTATATTTTCCGATGAGAGACGTTTTAATTTGGACGGGCCGGATGGGTACTCGCATTATCAAAAGTGAAAATGACCAGACAATTAGGGGGTGGATCTGTGATGATATGGGCAGCGATTGGATTCCGCGATAAAAGTGGGATAGTGTTTTGCACAAACAAAATGACATCTGTGACGTATAAAGACTTATTGCGTGACAATCTTCTACGTTTTGGAAAGCAATGGGCCGGGCGCAATTTTGTTTTCCAACAAGATAACGCGCCAATTCATAGAGCAAAAACCATTACTGAATGGTTTAAAGAGAAAAAGATTAAAACTTTCAGTGGCCGGCACGGTCACCAGACTTAAACATTATTGAAAACATGTGGGGTGAATTGGCACGTCGCGTTTATGGCAGAGGCCGTCAATATTTCACGGTACAGGAACTGATCTACGCATTACTGGTCACTCATTTGTTGATTTTTGTTTTACAGTTGCAACAGAGCGTCTAAATTTTTGTCGCAGAAATTGTTTAAACATTGGAGTAATAATTTATTATTTAGTTCATATATTACTGGAGGAGATATTTTTAAGTTTATTTTACTTTTAGGAATAAAAACTTAATTAGATATTTTGCTAGTTTCGCAAAGAAATGTTGTAACCCTTAAAACCCGTAAAACATCTTACCGCGTCTAAGTTTTTGTCGGGGAGTGTATATTCCATAAGTATAAGAAGTTTATTACTACCACTGGGCGTAATTGGATAAATGAAATCTTCTTAAATTGCAGACTTGTGTGATATAAATAACCTTTGATAAAAATGAAGGAAATATTTACTTATCTTGGTATAGAAATGGATATTATTAGTCATTATATACATAAATGTACACAAGACAAATCATAAAATTAGATATAACGGATAAAATATATAACAAACAAAACGATGTATTTCTTCAGAAAGTTCGTTAAAATATTTTAATTCCACATAATTCGGAGAATTATCCAGTGTCACACCTTCCATGAGATAGAAAAAATTTACTTTTTAGAATATGTATGCTGATAGCTGTTGTATAAAAAAACCAGCCAGAATCAAAATGCAAAATTGTCAGAACAAATTTTGACAACGATGAAATGGTGATACCCTAGCAATTAGCCAAATGATTCGTTTCTAAGTAATAAAAACCTATTGAGTCCACTCGGTAAACCCCACAGGCGTATTTCGTATGCTTATTAAGTCAAATAGCAAATTGAATGTAATTTAGTAACTAGAACACTACAGTGATGTTCTCAATTTAAATGTTTATCTAAAGTAAAAACAACTGTCTACATTATGCAGTACTTCAGGATTGGGAGTGCATTGTACACGCGAAAATAATTTAAAAAATCTCGTATGTTCTTATCCGATTTTCATATCTTTTCAAGTTATAGCCTAATTAAAATTTTGTTGCTAATGTTCTTGCAAATGTAAAGCAAAAAGTCGGGTATGTTCTACATTAAAGGTTTTTTTTTGGCTTATTATCAGATATGACGCGCCGGTTATCTGAATCAATCCTTTCGAGAAATCATTTCAATAATTTTGATTTTTTTTTATGTATCAATGTCAGTGTATTGTGATATCACATCTATTTTCGAGTTTGTACTTTATTTATTTGTTTGTAACTACGTTGTAACTTAAAGACAAGTGAAAACCGGGTAAGAACATAAGCCTTTTGACATTATTTTCATGTTTCCCCCGTCTCACCCTGTATATTAGTATAGTTTTTAGGTCTATTGTGAACGCACATTATTCGGGTTTTATTTACGTTAAGTGCAATAAATTTGCATTGTTTATTGACACTTCAATTGTCTCATGTTTATCAGAAATAAGAAATGTATTATCCTCTGTAGTAACGGCACATAAGTTTTTGGAGTACAATAAAAACAGTACATGCTACAACCTAAGTTGACTCGGAATTTCGACCAATAATCCATTTTCTTTATATTTGCTACACTACGAACACCACGTAAACACAATTTAAACCAAATCATATCTGGCATATGATTACATAAAAGTAAGAAGATATTCCAGGAAATCTCAAGGCTTTTTGTTAGAACACATCAGAAAATGCCTAGAAACAATAACAAAAAAAATAATGCTATGGCATGTGTTTCTTGGCACCAGAGGGCACCAAGAAATCGTTTCGAATGTTGTGGTATTAACTGTGAGGCAAACAACGAGTAAAAGCACTCTCGGAACCACGCTGATGACGCCGGATAGGCAGAAATATGTCCGTAGGTAGTGTGCTTTTTCTCTTCTTGCGTAAACGATTCCATCAATACCATGAGGAAGCTATTTTGCCATTATTTTCTCTTTTTGTTACCGTTTTTAGGCATTTTATGATGTGTTTTGTCATACATCATGGCGAGCTTGTGGGAATCGTCCATATATGTGTACGTAAGCGGTCCAAGAACTGCTCGAGGGATGATTTGGAGACCAGTACCCGATCTGTGTCGCTGTTTTTTGAACGGAAGCCGTGTGTTTCTTGGCACCAGAGAGCGCTAAGAGATTGTTTCCAATGTTGCGGTATTAACTGTGAGGCAAACAGCGATCCGAGGTGGAGTAAAAACACTCGGAACCACGCTGATGATGTCGGATTTTAGCATTATTTTTGATTAAATGTGTGTGAAGTAACTGCTTCAATTATCAACCGCAATTACCTTCTTTGGTGTAGGAGAGAATGCAAAAGGCAATGCAGATGTACTCTCTTTAACTGGCTGGTAATACTGAGTAGCAGGTGCTTTGAATATTTCGACATAATTTTACAATACGCTTATGACCAATTGATAACTAATAAATGTTGGTTATTTTCATACATTTTCCTTGCATTCAAGTTGTAAAAAAATCCTAAATTTTTAAGGAGTTACATATAACAATATACTATGTTTCATATTTCAACCAGTGGCAGCTTGCGGTCGTGTTTATATTGTTAAAAAAAATTGTTTAATATATGTCGAACGACATAAATTTCGCTTAAGAAAAAGAGGTAATGAAACATTCGGTAATTATATTGCTGCGTTAAAGCCACTAGCAAAAACCTGTGAATTTAAACAAAATTTGGATGAAAATTTGGGAAATTAATTGATATATGGTTTGCACAGCGAGATAATTAAACAAAAATGCATAGAAATCTGACAATAATGAAACCTCTTGCTCGTCACTTGACATTAAAACCATTTGAACGAAAATTCAATGTTTCCTCTCATTACAATTTAAGACCTAGAATTAAAAGTCAGCTATCCAAAAATATGTATGCTTGTGCATTGTTTTTTCTTTCATTGCAATAATATTTTTTTGTTGCGCAATTTTATTTAAATTTAAAATTAAGGAAGGAGATGATAGACGGTAAATATACGACAGTGTTTATTCGTAGATTTGGGCGATCAGTTCTTAAACATTTGTAAACATTATTTTTATACCTTTTAAAGACAGAACACAGGCGGGTTGTTTAGCTGAGTGAGTTTAGATGTTTTGCCTTCCCAAATGTTTAATTAATTGCAATATCTACTGCCAAAGAAGCAGGAAATCCGTTGAAAGTAAGACTGATCGAAATTACTTAGACATGTTAAGGTCTTTTTACATTACATTTACAGCGAAGTAAATATACACATTTGCTTTTGCTCGACTTAATGATTTCACAATTTCTCGGCGTATGCAAATCCACTTACACACAAAACATTGCCATCACAATAATTTACGGACAGGTAAATTACTACTCTTGTCCATATTATTCTCCTAATTCACATGAGGCACTCGTTCAAGAGCATCGAACGAGATGCGTCGTTATAAAGATATACCATACGTACCTAAGTACGTACACATATAAATAAACGTACGCTACGTGTGGTGGGTGGCACACCTGTAATGCTTTCCCACAGTTTTCATAGCCACCTGCGACCGGACACGCTTCAGGAAACAAAATGCGCGGGAATTCGTTTTGTAAATTATTGAATCGCCAGATAATCGGATTTATATGTTTTTTATACGCGCCACAGGCGTGCAATTGTTTAAAACATCCACGGAATGCGAAAATGTCGATATTTAATATTGACGTAACATCTTCGCACATATCTTAAGCCGTCGAATATCAAATTCCCGAACGTAATGTAACTGCTAACACATAAAACGTTGAATAATAAACCACTCCTCGCGGAATATACACAAATATTTAAGCTTTAAGGTTTTTTTTACAATGATAACGGTAATTATCAGCTTGTAAAAATTGTTTGTGTTTATATTTCTCTTATAAATATCCGTATTATTTAATAAAAACAAAAACGCTTTTTAAGTGAAATGAGGTGAAAATAGTCAAACAGATGATTCTCAACATCGCATACCCAATTAATTTCTCTGTTTTTACGTCCATTTATATTATATGCCTCAGGATCAAAGAACCTCTGTCAAAAGCTCTTAACCAAAATGTCTTCTGGAAGTCACATCTCTACTAATTCTATGATTTTTAGTTATTTTAATGCTATGCGTACAAATGTTGCCGTAGAATTGCCGGAATACTAAATCATGTAATAATTTGTTGTTCTAATATTCCGACAATTTACGAGCGAAGTCTAGTTATTCTATTAATAATGGGTATTTAATATTATCATTTGTCTTTCTTTTACTTGTCTGTTTGACTTGTTTTGTATATTTTCCTTTGAAGCTGTGAGTGGACGTTTGTAACTGATTTTTCTCTAAAAATATTGACATGCAGTTATAAACATGAAATGAAAAATTTCATATTTCAATCATTTTTCTTTATTCTAAGTAGTTTATTCTATCTAGTCATATTAATTTTTAAATTAAAGATGATTAAAGGATCCTCTTTCTCATCTTTTTTCCACGTCAAATTTGTAATTTGATTTTATCTGCTTATTTGGTCAAACCTGCACACTGACGTTCTTCAAAAAATTGAAGTCTTTCGGTGTTCGTTCTTGATATTTTGGGCTCGAAGCTGCACCCGTTTCAAAATCAAAGAATTCGTTAAGAATCATTTTTGTCGTTGAAATCAATTGAAAATACTTTTCGTTTCCATGGCAATGATGTTCAATGGAATGGTTACCATGAAAACAACTCTAAGCTAATAACTGCATGTAAATAGCTGTATATTTCTCCATATACGATATAATAGTATAATTTTGGCAATCAACGTAAAAGTATCGGCATACTCCGCACCACACAAGTTTAATTAATTAATCCCAGACAGCTGTTTCGAACATATGTCGATCCTCATTTTTCAACCGTAGACCGAATTCGGTCCTCGAAACAGCTGTTCCAGATTATTGAATTAAACTTGTGCGTTGCGGAGTGCCCCGATACTTTTGTGTCGCTTGTCATACTACCCTTGTCCCCTTGTCCTTGCTATCATTACTGAGCATAATTTTGGTGTGAAGAAATATAACTGAAGTTTCCCTTTTCGCACTAAAGGTTGTTTATTAGACTTGAAAATTTCTTATTGTTAAGTAATTGAAATTGAAATAAATAAAGGTAATTAATGAAGTAAAAGTCATTTCTCTAAAATGTGACTACATTTTAATCATTGAGTGTTTGAACAAAGAATGGTAATAGACATCTATAGTGAAATTCTGAAAGTTTTAAAATCTTCATTCGTTCTTGAGATACCGCGCTGTCCCATATGTCGCTAATCACCCTGCATATAATAAAAATACATTCCTATTTTTCTTTTTGAATTTTTATCAATTTTATTCTTTAAGCTTGGGCTCTGCTAACATTTTATCTAAAGAAGTTAACAGCCCCATTACTCATGCATAATTGCTCCAATGTGGGGCTAATTACCCCCTGTTAAGAACCGCGGATGTATAATGATGTAGTACACTGGTAAAAACATATCGTATGATATTAACCTATGTATGTACATAATGGCGTGTGTATTTTCCTGGTGAAGACTCGAATAGCCGAAATCTTTTGTAAGAAAATAAAATAAATTAAAAATTACAATTTAGAATGTTTGTCTATCTATTCGATTATGGCCTGTTGGTTTTGGCTTCAACTTATTCTAGGCTATTCATATCAAACTTTTTTTAATTTCTTATATTCGTTTCTCGACTGTTTTGCAATATGGTTACAGTTACTTATGACAAGAATATGCAAAGATTGTCATAGCATTTAGGTAACGATAGATCCATTATACATCTTCTGTATACTGGCTAGCCCTTTAAGCTGTCAACCAATTCTCTAGCTTGGCATAGGTTGGGACGTCTTTCTCATTGTCAGTGGAGCACGTTAACAAAGGAAGTGCTCCACTGTCTTGTTTTCAGTTTGACATTCTTTGTGTTACTCCTATTCAGAAAACGTGCATCTTTAGTCGGCGATGTTCAGCGAAAATCAGAACAATCATGCCAAGCTTACTTCAGGGCAGTTCCAGGTATCTTAATACTGCTAAAATTTTTCATGGGTGATAGTTCTGATCCTTCCATAAAATGTAGACACAGGTAGCTGAATGAAGGGTTTTGGACCATGAACTGTCATACGCAAATCACTCTTGAGCAGTCTGCCAGTTTCCTTATAGAATTCTTGTCTTATTGCGTACTGTTATTTATGTTTATTACTGTTTATATTTTTCTTACTAAACGAAGCGGTATTGGTAGTTCTTCCCTCTAAATTTCCCTGCCGCACTTGTGTATCTTACATATTATCGTAAGAATACTTTTTGTTTAAAAAAAAGTGTTGAATCACCGCGTAAATCGAAGTATTACTATCGTTTGACCTAATTGTATTGCATTCTAAAAAATTATTAAATGTATTTAGTGTTTGTGCGAGTATTTCTACTCGTATTCATTATTTGGAACTGTGGATAAAAGAGGAAATCATGGTACTTCTACCCTACTTCAAAATTGATTTGTGTCGCTGCGAATGCGCAATCTTTTCAGACTACGAACTAGAAATTGCGAGGTGGGCATTGGATTTAAGTCAAAACCAGCAAAATAAGAGAAATTGGATTCTTTTATTGGAAAGAAACTATCAAAGTCAAATTCTACAATATTCGATAGATTTCGAACCTCAAAAATCAAGTTTGTAGAGGCGACGATGTGTCCATTGCGCAAAATATTTGTTTGAAAATAATGTGAGAACGTTTATTTATTTCGAATAAATAAGTTTGGGAGCAGTTAAATGATTAACGGCTTTTGTAGAATGTTATTTGATTTTTGGAATAAACTTAAGTACGATAAATTCATTGTTTATTGTGATTGAGTTTACCGCAAACTTACGACTTGATGTAAACACATATATTTAGCATTGTGTTTTCACATCAAAACGTGCGATACTCTACGTATTTTAGGTTTGTGGCAAGCTCGCCTTCTATTTTCGAAGCATAATATCATGTTGGAGGCGTCGTTGTTGTTCTAACATCGAAATGTTCTTCGTCTGCGTTCCTACAAGTCTTATGTACATAAGGTGATTCTAATTAATTTCCGAGTTAATGGGCTTTGACTGTTTTCACTCGAAAACGACCAGTGGAATAAGTATAAAGAAACATTAAAAATTCCTTTCAAAATGGTTTACGATCCATTGTTATACTTTTAAACATATATTTTATTGTTTCACTTCGCGTCCACAGGTATATGTCTATTCACTTTCGTGTTTTCAACGTTTGCCCGTCTGCGCCCATTTCACTCGACCGTGACTCGTTAATGTCAAAAGGTCATATAGAATAACATACAAATACACGCACGTAAACACAAAAAAGGCCCTTATATTCGCTTTTACTTCACTTAGTTACCGAAGGCTCTGTTGTTCTATGTATGTGTGCTGGCTTATCACCATGGCCTTTGCTCTCTTTTTCCCTTTACAAATGTACTAATTCTATCCTCTTTGCACGGTGTTGGAGTCGAGCGGGCGCTCCCCGGACTCTGTCCGGAATCACCGGACCGTAGATCCGCGGAAGACTCCTTTGTGCACCTTCTCTCGTGTCCCAGTCCCCTTAATAACAACAATCTCGGAGAAAGACGTTGGGACGAGACCCCGCTATATAATGATGTTTGGAATGAAGTTCATTAGAAGAAAACGGTCGGACAGGTTCAGGTAATTCGATGTGTTCGTTACATGAGAAATAGGCGAAGCAATACCAAAGGTCTTCCACTTAATTTAGTATTATTGTCATTTTCAAGATTTTTCCACGAAATAATTACTAAGAAATCCTCATCTCGTAAGAAATTTCTTTATTAGAAATATATGTTATTGATAGGGAGTCATCTTCTAATGCCTTGAGATTAGCATCACCCGCCAAGGTTAGAGGATCTTTTGCAGAACATAACTACGTTTTTTTTTTTTATTAAAACAATGACGAAACTATCGTTTTAAGTATGAATCCTTTGGTTTATTATTATAGATGAAATCGAGTGGTCCTTCCTATAGTTTATTTTTTTTTTATCTATTTTTAATATACAGACGACGTGTAACTTTTTTTACAGACGATTAGAAATTGTTATCATTGCCACTGATAATCGCATTCACTTGCAAAATCATTTAAATAAAACCATCGATTTGAAGTGTTAATGTCGATTGAGAAAGAATGTCCATAAATCCTGTTACACGCATAATATTTTCCTCTAACATTACGTCTACTGTATCGATAACAAACAGGAACCTGGACAATTATTCTTTAAAGATACCGCCATTAGCTTTGACTCAAAGCTATCATTCGATAATTATCTGGGCACTGAGAACAATTGGATTCATAAATCGCATCATCGTGGCCTTTACAACCATTAAAACGATATTGGAATACGCTTCTGTAGTTTGCAATTAATTACTTGTATGGTGTGAAGTATGCTGATGCTTTACGATCATTAACAATTTTTTGTATAAGAATGAGGAAACAACCAAGTGACAAGTTTTGTGGACATTTATCATGAATCCCACATAATGTGCTACGCATTTAAAATCGCTGCATTCGTCAGAGCAACTTTTTTCCCCATATGATAGAAAGGCATCTTACGATTTCAAAGAGATTTTTGGGTATATGCATTAGCAATTATTGGATTAACCAAGCATATTCCAGGCACTGATGGTTCAAGAAAGAGAGCATTATGGTTTAGCTCTGGCAGAAAATAGATGAGGACAAGCGTGTAGCTATTCGTTTCACCCAGCGATCGGCGTTGTCTAGAGACAACATTTATATTGGCAACACCCGCCTTTCATCTTTTTCCATGGTCAAATACCTAGGTATATAACTTAATCAGAAACTTACCTGCAGAAGTCACGTCGAAGTCCTTAAGAGCAGATGCATAAAAGCCAGAAACATTCTACTCTCCTTGATCTATAGAAACAACTCACTAGAGATAAGAATGAATCTGCTGACTTTGTTTTGCTGAGTTTTGTACTGCCGCAAACTCTCATCTCCAGCGGCACGAGGCCGGCAAAGCACAACTGTGAGGATGATTCTTAATGTTCTGTGGTTTTATCTGCAGCAAGAAGATAAGGCAATGTATTTTTTACGAGTTTCACAGAGCACACGAAGGAAGTATTTAAAACAGAGAGTCTGCTAGTTACAGCTGTCGTTGAGCCGCAAGACCGTCCACTATTGGAGTTGATTTAGGATAATCCTCCATAGAAGATCCACTCGCAACAAGAAGCTCACCAACTGAAAGAACGAAGTAACAAATCCCTCAGCGAGGTTTGGGTCTCACTCTAGGCTCTAGAAAGAGGTTGAGTTCCTTGCTTCATACCAGACTTTGATAATCTCGATAGTTACACTGCACAAAGCTATGGAATTTGTCATTAAATATTTGTGCGATGCAATCAGAGGATGATGGGATCTAGTTAAGGAAAGCTCCTAAATCTTTAATCCACGTATGTAAATGGTGTACTCAATTGGATTTTATTTTTTTACATGTTTCGTACGTTTGTAAATGTTTAGTTGTATAAAAAACGTTGCTTAATCAAAATAAGGGTCTTCCGAATCTGAAATAAATCATTCCAAACGGCAAAAAGATTTGTTTTATGTGAAATAGAAACTAGTTGCCTTTTCATGGATAGAAGCAAACGATTTACTTGAAAGTTTCTGAAAGATCAGAAAAAAGAAGATATGCGTTTAATAGATTCAATATCATTCGCAATAAGGAAAACATAAAACTACACACCAATACTGTAGTACTTGTTCCCTCGAAGAGATAAATTCGCCTTGCCTTTTTATTCGTTCCAAACCTTCATCACCGAGCTGAATATTGTATCATATGCTGTTACCTCTGCCCCTTTCCGTTTTCTTTTCCACTTCATGCGTGTTAAGGTTGGTCCAATATCCAACCTTAACCTTAGTTCCGTTAACAACGATGTCAGGAGAAAGAAAATGGCTTATTAAATTATTACAAGGTACCCTAATCCCTTGCTATAAGGTTAATTGCTTCATTATAGCGTTCGTTTTTTACGTTGCGTTAATTTGGGTTCTTTACATCTGTTGTGGGCAATTATTTTTGTTTTGTTGTAGATAGATAGTCGAAATTGCTTATTTTCTACGAAAATACGGATATGAAACGGAAAGGGATAATTAAGGATACTTTTATTTGGTAAGCGGAAATATGTTTACTATTGTAATTTTGGAAGCATCTACTTGCTAGTTATTCTGGTATTGCTTAAGTTGGTATTGCTACTTTTTAATAGTAAAAGTCTTTTCAGCCGGATTTTATTTTTGGTCTTGAGTGAACAAGTACAGCACCCAACGCATACCCAAATTTGCACAGTTATCTTGATGATCTTAATATTGGGGCTTGAAACATTATACTTAAGCAGCTAACCTTCAAAGAAGTGAAAATATTTATAATCTGCAGACTGTATTGCAATACTAGGATTTATTCTCCTTTTACTAGCGCTATCGATCCTGAAGCTAAGAGTCATTGAAAGGCGTTGAAAGACAAAAGAAAAGAATGTTATTAAGCATGTGAAAGTCAAAAGTTACGAAGTAAGAATGATTTACGTTTACGTAAAAAAAGGAGCAACCGATACGTTCGAACGGATGTTTGCTAGTCGTTCTGAAAATGAAGCGTTCTCCATTTTCTTCTGTATGTGTTTTGAAAGAACTGCAACACCATTAGCCATTTCGACCACCTAGATGGTCCGCATTTTTTCATGTACTCATCTGCAATTGTTCTATTAAAAATCATTTAAAAATAATGGATATGAGATGGGAATAAATAACAGGTCTTAAATTGTATGTTAATGCGTTTTCATTGCACGAAACGAGCACATCAAAGAAATACACACGGTCATTACGTCTAATTTACCTTTTTTAAACCTTTAAATCGCGCTTCCATCAAAGCTAATCTTAAATTGGCCTACAATCAAATCAATTACACTCTACATATCGGTTACTGTATGTTGCTGAGCCTCCTCTTATCCATCTCATCTGCATACGAACTCGATCCCAGCGGAAATTTTCTTCTTTCAAATCTTTCTTTTTTTCATTTATATTAATGTACATCCTGCACTACAAACCGTGATTGAAATTCTATTTATAGAGTTACGCGTACGTATCAATCATGCGAACGTTGCGTTGAATAACGACATCTATTTTTACAGCATTTGAGTAGAAAAGAACATTGAAAAAAAGGGCCACATAAAGGTGTCTGCATGAAGTCAAATTGCTAATATTCGTGTCCGTGCTAAATTAGAGTCACGTGTAACGTTAAGATAATTTTGTTGAAGGAAAATTGTTTTACAGTGGCAGTTCAACGAATTAAATTTTACTAAAAATAATTGCAAAAGCACCGGTATGCAGCTGTTTGTTGGGAAACCCTTGACAATAACTGAGATATAGGAGAATAAGGATGCTATCTCTTTTCGTTAACTTTTAATGCTTAATTGAATAGAATACTCAAATTTCATGAAATGATCATTCTAATTTCTTCCTCTATTTTAGATTAGGTTAATATTCAAGGAGGTTCCTGATCTATCCCACTGCATCTATTGATTCCTTTATCATTAGATCAATTATTTATTATTAGTCTTTTTTGCCAGATCTAGCAGTCTTGTGAGTGATTCGTCTACGTAGATTTCGGCTTTTGGATATCCCAAGTTCATTACTGACAGCCGTATTCCTGCTAGTCCTGGAAACTTGCACTTTGTATTGCTGCTATTGTTATAACAGACTTTCTGTCTCTGTCCAATTCAAGCTTAGGCTTGCATCTATGCAGAAATTGCCTGTTTCTGACCGGATACTCTTCCACCAGTCCTGAGATTTCGGGCGACTACTATACAATGGAAATATATTTCGTTATTTAGTAGTCTTTGTAGTAGTGCTTTTGGCTTTTGTCAGCAGTTGACTTGGGCTAGCTCGGTCTGCCTTGTGTCCTGATACCTAAGCAAGGGTCACCTTGTTTCGGCTACCTAGCCTTTGCCTGTACGGAGTCCAGTACTTTCAGTACTGTCAATACGTCGATAATTAGCTTCTTGCTGATCTAATTCTTCAATACTTCCGAGCACTGCCGCTCTTTCGACTTGGAATATTGTGAGGTTTTGAGCTAAGCTTAGCGACTTACCTATCGTTCGTCTAATCCCGTGAATTCCAGCGCCAACTCCAGTCTCTACTTTTGGGCCGCCTGTGTATGTGCTAATCGCACGTATGTATTGATAACTTTTGTGAATATCTAATAGGAAATAATTAACAAGAAACGCAGAAACCCCCGATCTTCAAAAATCGATTCCTTCGTCCAAAGCCATATTTCCGCAGAAACGGAAGTTTATGCATGAAACAGCAGTAAATTAGAGTTATTCAGAAGAATGGTATGTGCTCCATTTTTACGGCACAAACTTGCTTTTATTTTCCAAAAAATTGAGTTAATACAGCTATCTACATGAAAATATTGCATCGAGTTTTGATGTAGATTATATCCTACAATACGTTCTCTTGCTTTAATTTTAAACATAATTAACTACTTAGAAAACGTACATCATCGCTTTTTAACTCATTGCGCGATATTACTTTTCTACGTGTCTTCGTAGCTGGATAGTCTACATTTCCATTAATAAATAATAAGTGCCATCATCAAAATCATCCTAATTACATCAATTTGTTATTGCGGTAATAATTTATTCTACAGAGCTAACCGCCGTCGTTTAATTGAAACCTGCAATTGTCCGATCTGAATTAGTAAACGTGGAATGGACCTCATTCTAATTGGTATGGGTGCTCTTTTTTCCACCGCTGCTCCCGTACTGTTTGATGAGCGATATTTCGTTGTCATTACACCGGATGTACTGTCGTTGCTGTTGTTGTCGATGTTATTGTTGTTTGCCATTCGCCGTCTGATAAAAACTTTTTCCAAGGGCATAACGGACATTGTACAAATTTACAAAGCTTGCGTATAGCGAACTCTCCACGTCTGGCTGGTACGAATTTAGTTATGCGACGGTATTGTTACATCAAGTTTGATATATTGCCCGGTACGATACATATCTATATCTTGTGAATTTTGGCAAATACAATGTATAGCAACAAACAACAAATTAAGAATGTAAATGATGAATATAATGAATAAATTAATTGGACGTTTCAATTTTTCTTAAATGTACTATTGGGCTTCAGAGGAATTTGATTTTTTTCTTGAAAACACTGAACAGAATGAAGAATACGTAACTATGAAAGTTGAACTAGGCGATTACGTTAGTAAAAGGATGACTTTTGTTAATACAGCAAACATATTTGTTGAAATAATGAACATCTTTATTAAAAGTACATTAATGTAAAATATTTTTTATTCGATCCAAGGAACGCAAAAGCGTTCCTTGGATGTTATTAAGCTAATAAAAATTAGCTTAATAACATACTTTCGTGAATACAATAAACGATTCTTTTCACAAAAGTTTTCCCTGCACAAATACAAGGTTTATTATAGAGTAAGGGATATATATTAACTTGTTACACAACTTCTACAAATTAAGCCAACAAAAGAATCAATACAAACTGAACTTCTTGAATAATTTTTTTTGTGTTCAATAACACTTACTGCAACTGTTCAATATGTCCTCCTTTCGCTGGTAGCACCAACTTTTCCTTTGTTCTACACCGCATTATATAATGTTTTTCATTGTAATGATTTTTCCGAATAATAATGTGGTTGGAATACTACATGTGAGAACTACGTTAATTTTTTGGCAAATATTTTTAAATTCGACACGTGGTTTACAGAAAGAATACAGCATAATATGACGATAGGATGATTATATATGACGTGTATAGCCTCGTAAGGAGCCACATAGCTACGATATTGGTAACAAGTGATTTTCAATAACTGGGTTTGGACTTGTTATTGGCTACGCTATCATCTAATGAAATGAACAGCGTTGCATTTATAAATATGCAGTTTCGACGCGATTACTAACATACACTCCCCGACAAAAACTTAGACGCGGTGAGATGTTTTACGGGTTTTAAGGGTTACAACATTTCTTTGCGAAACTAGCAAGATATCTAATTAAGTTTTTATTCGTAAAAGTAAAATAAACTTAAAAATATCTCCTCCAGTAATATATGAACTAAATAATAAATTATTACTCCAATGTTTAAACAATTTCTGCGCTCTGTTGCAAATGTAAAACAAAAATCAACAAATGAATGATCAGTAATGCGTAGATCCTCCATTGTTCTTAATCACTTCCAATAGTCGGTTATTAATAGGTTTACATAAATTTAACACATAATTTTGAGGGATTCTAATCTTCCATTCAGTGACTATTGAAGTTTTCAGTTCCTGTACCGTGAAATATTGACGGCCTCCGCCATAAACCCAACGTGCCAATTCACCCCACATGTTTTCAATAATGTTTAAGTCTGGTGACCGTGCCGGCCACTGTAAAGTTTTAATCTGTTTCTCTTTAAACCATTTAGTAATGGTTTTTGCTTTATGAATTGGCGCGTTATCTTGCTGAAAAACAAAATTGCGCCGGCCCATTGGTTTCCAAAACGTAGAAGATTGTCACGCAATAAGTCTTTATACGTCACAGATGTCATTTTGTTTGTGCAAAACACTATCCCACTTTTATCGCGGAATCCAATCGCTGCCCATATCATCACAGATCCACCCTCTAATTGTCTGGTCATTTTCACTTTTGGTTTCTTTCTCAGATCATGATAATAATGCGAGTACCCATCCGGTCCGTCCAAATTAAAACGCTTCTCATCGGAAAATATAACTTTTTCCCATTGTTTCTTACAGGATACGTGTTCTTCAGCAAATCTCAACCTCACTTCTTTGTGTTTTGCCGAAAGTGGCGGTTTTCTCAACATTTTCTTCCGTGATATTACCGGTGACGCCTTGAAAATCCTTTGAACATTACGCAGGTGAGTTTGTACCCCCGCCTGTTCTGCAATAACTCTCGCCGACGCAAAAGAATTGGATGCACACCGCAATATCATGCGTTTATCCCGCTCACTTACAGCTTTCGGTCGCCCCTGGTCTTTTGGTTTGCCGTAATTTTCCGGATCTTTTAGGAAATTTCTAACGCAATGATCGCTTCTTCGTAACCGACGAGCAATTTCCTTCTTAGTAACACCATCCTGGTGCCAGGCTAGAACTTTACCCCTTTCTATCAAGGATAATTGTTTTTTTATACCCATATTGCAAACACTTTATAAAATATAATTTCGCGTGGTGAAATGTGTACACTTTACCAGCACAACCACTGCATATAAAGAGAAGTATCAAATTAAACCGTTTTTGCTTATATTAATGTAATAAATGCACAGGGTCTAAATTTTTGTCGCATTTAAAATTCTTATTTTGATCTGGGAAAATCTCAATTACCCCTCGTAAAGCAATAAATACCCAGAAATATCTACAAATGGAGTATTTACATGACAAGTATTAATAATAAATTTATGCAATGTCTATATACTTTGTTTCGTAAATAGAAACGATACCGCGTCTATGTTTTTGTCGGGTAGTGTACATAATTCCATCGTAACTGTTGAAGAACTAGGCAAGATGCATGGATTTGATCATTCAATCCTTGCTTCACATTGGAAAAGCCAGCAAATTGAGTTTCACACAAACCTTCCGAGTTTAATCCCGTTCAGTCCGCTTCGTTTAAATTAAACAAATTAAAAATAAAACAAAATCGAACTTATAATAGATGACTACTTATTTATTTTTTCATCTGTAATGTTAATTGAAGTAGATCTCCTTAATGCATCCTAAGCGAAATTACCGTCCAAAAGCTACCTGCTTGAGAATCACTGCTCACACCATTAAACAACCTGACGGATAGTCTGCACCTTTTCCTGTAACATATCTAATCCAGCGAATTCCACTCTCTTCTCCTCGTCCGCTATTTCATTCATAAATTCATTGACTCGTCGGATCAGGTGTTTGTGTATGTGTGTGTGTAACGCCTGCATCCGTATTTGTTCGACGTCGTCGACTTAAACGCCGTTCAAGGAACAGGAAAAGAGAGCGCTGGTTGTATAATATACTACGCGGAGAGCAAAACGACTCGAAATCGGACATTTCATCGCGTCAACGGTCAGAGCGAGAGTCGAAAAAAGCTAACCAACACGACTGCACACAACACTACACAATATCCGTCGCATATGGGTATACACGGGAGCTGCTCGAAACTAACTTATGAATGGGAGTTAAGAGTGAGTAGCGGAAGAGGAAAACAACAAATAAATGAAAAATGATTACGCAAAGCGCGCAAGAACGGGTAAGCCAGAAGCAATAACGGCAGTCACCTATCTTAATGAGCCATATCCTGGATACATTTTACGTATACTCGTAAAGAGAGATGCTAACTTTATCAAATGTTTCTCATGTAACCACAGTGGCGTAGACATGTTAAAGTAAAATGAAAGGAAATCTAGCTTATTTTGAAGAAAAATTCTTTGTTATGGTTTGGCATATTATCTTTCCAAAATTTAGGAAATATTTGGAACATCAGTCTACTGAGCGGTTTCTTTATTGATTCCAAGGTTTTTTTTATCAATGCTCGATTAAGATCCTTTGATAATGTGCCAAAACAACGGTTCTTCAAGGCATTGATTAATGACTGAGAAGCATTCTACTTATTTCATTTCATGTTGGGCATAAACAAATAACATTATCATCAGAGTAGTAGGTTTCGTCGTCCGCTACGATGTTGTTTACGGATTTTGATCTTTCTCTGTCGATTTTTTGAGTATTTCCTCTCACCCCTTGTCACGAGCCTATTTTTGTGCACGGGGCAAATTATGCGGAATCCATCAGAAATAGATCCTTTTCGCGTCCAAATCTTCATGCAAAGTAGAATATACTCCAGCATTCGATATATGTACCTAGCGATGCTGTTATCTCTAGGTAACTCACAAGTCGGAGCATGTTGCGCATAGCATCGATTTTTTTTTTCAGAACAACAACCTTCACGAAATTCATTATTGACGGAATCACGACCACGGCAAAATTCGTTCGAAACAGTTATAAAGACAGTACTTTTGATGGCGCATAATTACCAAGAGTTAAGCGAAACGATTCGAGGCATTGTTGTTGTGCTGGAGTTTTACTAAGATCATCCAGCGAAAACCTTCACTTGGAATTTGCAATTTTTTTTCTTAACCCTTTTAGGCCTCGCTGTAAAAAAACTACTTGGACAATTTCTACGTTGTCACTGTTTCAACAATAATCAATGTCTACCAGTAGATTGTCGACCAAGGCTTAACCGATTTTGCTGACCCAAAGCCAATCGATACCTAATGTTAGAAAAGTACCTTTACTTTGTTTACCTCATTGACACTCTACCAAGCATGGCTAATCATCACGGATATTGCGCTGAGGTACAACGT
This sequence comes from Marronus borbonicus, assembly GCA_902655005.2. Classification (NCBI taxonomy): domain Eukaryota; kingdom Metazoa; phylum Arthropoda; class Insecta; order Coleoptera; family Scarabaeidae; genus Marronus; species Marronus borbonicus. Next base: position 328,269 of record LR737382.1, on the reverse strand, counting down.
TGTACTGAAGAGCACCCGTCAACCAACCTCTGATGGGTTACAGCGCACCTAACTCAAGACACACTTCAAAAACTGGCATGGGAGATCCTTCCACATCCCCTACAGTTCCGACCACATCCCATCGCACTTCCATTTGTTTGGGCCACATTAGGAAACATTTTCTATCCAATGAAGACTATGTTGAAAAAAAGCCAAAGTTTAATATTGATTAAAAAAACCGTTTTTGAGCTACAGCAATTTGTTTCCTTAATTACTAAATTATCCTCGTACAAGCTAGGAAGCAAACATACTGGATGAAGATCTTATTGCTAAAATCGCCCGTATTGAAAATTAAAACTAATGTGCTATAACATCCTTTTCAATATTAGCCGATTATTCTTCGTTTCACCAATAGGTAAATGCTCTCAAATTTGAAAGCGCTCGTAATTTGAAAGTGAGCTTTTTCATATTTTTTCCGCATTATAGAAGCAAAACAATCAAGAGAATAAATCACATACTCGAACACTGTGGCACTGGAACACTGAAACACTTCACTATTACCCCTTGGCACAACACTTCACTAAGCGTCCAGTTTTAGTGAAGTGTTGTGGTAAGGAGTAATAGTGAAGTTTCATTAAGAGACCCAATTAATCTCGGAATATAAGAAGGAAATGTCTGCATAGCGCCTTACGCCAAGACAATTTTTGTCTATTCATTGACGAGTCAAAAACTAACAAAGGAATTGGTGACGAAGTATATCCACTTGGAATAATGGTAACAGTTAGAGCCTAAGACCACCGTCTTTGAGCATTGACCCTAGCTACTGAATGTCTAATGGACCTCCAAATTGTGAGCGAGGATTTTGTATGTAATTTGATGCTAGTCTGCCACACACCTTCATATTTGATCTCAGAAAAAAGCAATGTCATCATAATACGTCGGAAGGATCACAGTGATAATCTTTGGCATCTAATAAGTGGACAGTCGGCTGAATGATTCATCATGATGTTTTATAACACGTATTCTTTCAACCGGTCTCTCGTATCTGTACCTTATGAAAGGATCGAAGTAATCATTCACGACAACTTCTGTAAAAGATGAGCTGAAGCCAAGCCCTACAGCAACGTTAGAAGTACTGAGACCAATGTGACCAAAAGTGTGCAACATTAAGATACTTGAGTCTGTAACAGATATTTACATGATCTTGAGGTTCTGGTTATACGTTGCAGATTAAAGAAGTACCTCTTTAAGACGAGAGTAACCATTGATCTGTCTCATGCTGGATGAATTAAGTCACTTGAGTGGTTTTTATGGCGTTGCTTTGAGATGACTTTGTAAAGAATTCAAGTAACTGCATGTCTTCTTTGTATTAATGGAGCTTGTCAAGTAAGTTCTTACAAATTTCTGTTTTTGTAACAGAGATAAGCGTTTGGGCGCTTGTTTTGCATGCACAGGTAGGGTAGCTTTAACAATTTCTAGATTAATTTGGCTTTTTAGTTCATGCTTATGATTTTCTCTCGATGCACTTTAAACGTGGTTAAAAGCTCTAGATTTCGATGAAGTAGTTTGAAGTGTCGGCGGCAGATTTTCCAAGATCCTACAATTTTATACGTACATGCATCATTTTGGGTAAATAAGCCGTAATTAGTGCAGTTGTATATAAATAATAAAAAAACATAGAATTTCCGCTTGGTAGAAACTAAGAGGAAACGCTATTTTGCAGGTCTATTAGCAATCATAAATACTCGAAGATCATCAGTTAATTAATTTCTTTATGAATATAGGGCATTTATGTTTTACTCTCTTTAACATTACAACATCTGCTACACCACTAATATCGCCTTAGCTCATTTGTAAATACAAATTGCCTTCATTTTTAATCAACAATTAGCAAGCCCAGCATATCTCCCGTATATTGATTAAGCATCATGCTTTTTATTTCAACATAAGACGCGATACATCAAGAAAAGGAAGAAAGTATAAATTAAATTGGTGCACGTAACTGTACTAAAACACGCGAGATAAAAGCAGAGCATTAATAGCAGTGTCAATGACGACAGAAGAGGCGCCCAAGTCGCGAGTAGTGGACGAAAAAGGAGAAAATAATCGACGGAAACGAGGAGATACGAAAAAAAATCCAATCACTTCCTGCGCTAAAGAAATCTTACGGAACAGCCGCGCTACTTTGATTGCCTCCTCATTGTTTTGATTGAGAGATACAAACTGGCTGTTTGTACGCACGTAGAATATGTGTTTATAAATAAAAATGTGTAATTCTAGTAAATTATGCGATACTTATGTATTCTATTGGAAAAAACTTGTGAAAATAGAAGGAACTTGCAAATTAGCATTGTTCTGCTAATTATAAAAAAATGGTTTCGGAGCAATTAAGAAGGGCCAAATGAAGATTAATGTTTAAAGATTTCTAAAACTAGCAGTCTGCGCTAGACAGAGTAAATATAACTTTCGAATGCACTAAATTAAATTTAAAATTTAAAAGTTTGTTTTGGAAATAACAGGCTGTAACCTGCATTTGTAAACATTGGACTTGAATTGCAAATTGTATAAGCAAAATCCCCTATGCGAGGGTCGAAAAGGAATCACCCTGTAGACTGTTCAGTTTGAACTGTAACTTTTTTGTTTATAAGGTACAAAGAATTGCATTTTTTTGCCGTAGATTCATATTCTCGTATTAGGAAAATAGTTTAAAATTTGTTTTTCTTAAGATAGTGACATACTGTCCCAACACTTAAACTTAACTCAGCCGTAGCTATTCTGATAGATGCCCTTTGATGGACTTCGAAATAAGCTAATATCTTTGCCCTTTAAGTGCCTCTTAGTCGCTGCTCCAGCAGTCGAACATACATTTTATCTGGAACTTCCCCCAAAACGTTACCTGTACAAATTTCTCTTTATTTCCATTCCTTCTCTTGTTTCTCACCAACTTGTCTTGCTGTATGTATAACTCCCTCTTTATCAGCAGTTTACTCGAAAACCCGTTTTCACACGTCAGGTCGCTTTTAGCAGACCGGATCACACATGTCCTTATGTCCTATGCCTAATATGGGATTCAGCAAAGAAAGAGCAATAAAACTGAGGTGTTACTTTTAAAAACAAAAAGCTTACCTGTAGAAGAAACTGAAGACTCCGTATATCTGGATCTCTGGCTATCCAGATATCTAGCTATACGGATTTGAATTTGGTACATCTAAAAATATTAACAACTTAAAACAGTTTGTTCAGTTTTCAAATAAAGTTACGATGAGTAATTTAGCTACTGAAGCTAGAGTAATTTAGTTTATCCTTTAATCTAAACGATCTCATTGGAAAAGTATTCCATGAAATTACTAATATCTTTTTCACTGCAGAAATTACTAATACTAAGGAATTAAGATTATAATGTTCAATCTTATAAACTTGACAAAAAGTACGTTATCCATCTGCATGAAGTCACATTTTTTAACTCCTATTATACAATCTGAAATAGAAATTTTACGCCGATTTCCAAAACCATTCGGGTGTTGAAAGAAAAGGAAAAGCAGCGAAAAGGCTGCACTTCACCATTCTCCACGGGCATTGTCTTCGAAAACGTTGGCGCGAGGTGCCCCATTGTCCTGATAATTCAGATTTGTCGTGCTTCTCGTGCACCTAATTGAAGAACTAAATCTTATTGGTAATCGACAGGAGGAAAAAAAAACGCGAGAGAGATAGACATAAACTCAATAAAATAAAAGCGATACTTTTATTGCAAGGTTAATTTAAAACGAGATGAGGTAGAAAGAGTTGTTAAGAAGCAATCGCTAAGGCGCTCACCTATACACCATGGATATATGTAACGTATCGGAGAAAGAAAGAATCAACCGGATGCGGGAGATCTGCATTGAACAGGAAGTACTTGCTAATGACCTCCTCCTACTCCCCGCCATTCACCGTGGACGTAATCCATTCTCAATCCAACGATTCCGTCAATGAACGGAGTGAATAGGTTGACGCGATGCCCGCAGTGCACGGATCTTATACGTGCCGTTGCCGTTGTTGTCAGATTTGATGGTTCGATTGTTGCGTTCGAGTCGCGGGTGAACGGGCATTCAGATTAACGCACCGCTTACAAACGTACACAGAATGAAATATGATTTAAAAAGACATATCTTTGGCTTACCTCCTGATAGTTTGAGGAAACGATTAAAAAATATTCCAAATATGTGTAGCCATCATACCAGTACGCGTCAAAAAATAGGGTTTTTGCTGATTTATTCGGTTCTTGTAATATAGAAATGCTGTCAAATTCGTTTTCTTCTATAAGAGATTGGCCGTTGCTGCTCAATTTGGTATGTTTGACAGCAATATAGTACTCGACGCCGTTATTAAGCTTAAATTTGTTTTTGAGCTTTCATTCTTTACGTTTTAATCTGCAGTTAGCACTTTATGTTGTAGTCATTATCATATATCACGGATGACTCTATCGACGGTTGAACTTATGCATTCGAAATAAGAAAATAAAATAGCCGTCTTACTCAGAATGTATGTGTGGTGATGGTCCTGCGGGGTATATAAGCTTTAAGCTTATCACAACTTTAGGAATCGTTCAGTATGTAAATGGTGTGTTTACGAATGTAGCCAGCCTAACACAGAAACAAGTTTTTTTTTTTGCCAAATGCAGTTTCATTCCATAGTCTCTTTATAAGTTTATGATGACCCCATCTCTTTTATTCGCCCAAATAATGGTTGACACACTTCTTTTGGAAAATAGGCGTTTATGAATGTGATGGCCTCCTCATTCGATGAAATCTGCGTTCTCGAAGAAAAATTTTGAACCTAGGAAAGAGAAAGATGTTGGTGGCCAGATCTGGTGAATAGGGTGGGTAGTCTATCAATTCGAGCTCCCATTCGCGATTTTTTTCTTTGGAATAAGGCTATATGTCTTAATTAGAACAGCAGCCGCCCATTTAAGCTTTTCTGTCTTTATAAATTTGTGCGTTCCTTCGTTTCAAATGTGATTTTCCTCCACTTATTTCTGTCCTTAGAGACTTCTCTCCAGTTTTCTCTTCCTAATATCCTTATGTCTCTTATAACTTGGTATCTCTATCTAAACCGTGGTCTTCCTCTTCTTCTCACTCCTTCCCGTCTCCACTCTGTTATTTTCATCATTTCGTCTTCATTTCTGTTTATATGACCCCACCACCTTAGCCTTTGAACCTTAATAATCACGACCCCTTCTAGGTTTCGATATATCTCGATTTAATTAGACTTCTGATACTTTATCCTTCCTTTATTGGACCAAACATTCACAGAATTATTTCTCTTTCGGATATTTTCAATTTCTTCTCTTCGCTGTTTGTCATACAGGACGTATTTGCGACACAACTTCATGGCTATCCCAAACAATAGTCGCAATCACTTTCCGGCCGATGAAGCAATCTACACCTTTTTCTTCCATTAAATATATCTTAGTCTTTTTAAATGTGTAACACACTGTTTCGATACATTTCATATATGATAGTCCTTTAAAATGATTTTGTAGCATCATCGCAGATTTAGGTTTCTGTTAATTTCCTTTAGGACTAGTCAACGGTCCATTTTCTGACGTGGCAGTGGTAGAAGATGTGATAACATTCAAAGCTGCGGCAATACGCCAAAATTTTAAAGGTTATAATCCTTTGGACACAATGTTTGTGTAAATGCCATACGTCTTCTCCCTATCTTTGATCCTTCTGAGATAGAGGTTGTTTGTAGATTTTTGATGTTTGTGAATAAAATTTCGATTAGTTGTGCGGAAGTGCAAAAGGAAAAGTTACCAAAAATAACCAATAAATTAGACAAAACAGGCGGGAAATTCAAAAATGAACTATAATTACTTGGGGGGTTCTTTACTATATGCAACATGAGTTATTTTTCATAAATTTAAATTCAAATTGTTGGAGTATTTCGTTACAATTTTGTAAATGTATTTATTTCTGAAGGTCAACTTAAGCGATTATTTAGTTTGCTTTTCGGCATTTACAACGTTCACTAACGTTTAAATTTTAGTGATCAAAATTCGAAGTTTTGAATTTTGTTTACTAAAGGTAATTACAAGCAACTTTTTATTGATCCAGAGGCATTTTCTGTATGCGAATCTTGCCATAAATTTAGATATTACACTATATCGTTAAATCAGATTGTTACGTATGGTCTAACGTCATATTACACATTTGCTATCTATACGAGAACCGCACAGCCATTTGAAACAAGACTTTTCCATTTTCCGGAATATGCTATTAACCACTTTTTTACTTAGATTCTCATGTAATAGGAAGTCACCTATCGGTGAATCAACCCATAGATCCTGATTTTAATCTAAGGAAGAATTAAGGAAAAGATAACTTCATTTACAGCAGCGGCTTTTATCACAAAAGTGGTGTGCTAGAAATTGTCATTTCTGGTTTACCAACTCGTATCGCGTCTAAAAATAATCAAATTCCTCTTATATTATAGCTTACGATAATCGTTTTATGATAAGACGTCATTGTATTTATTGAGAATGATGTAAAATTGGTCGGGGAACTTCTCAGGAACCGCATTTCTTGACGTAAGCATGTTTACAATTCGAACACAAAAATTGGTAACATTGTTCATTTCTTAAAAGATTGCTTGTTAAACTTTTAATCAAAACAGAGTTGTAGAAGATTTATTTTGGGAAGTAAGTACAAACATCAACCGATAGCGATGTTGGGAAATATCGGTGGTTTGTACTATCTACATTTTTACGCATTTTCTTTAGGGGTACCTTCCAAGAAGAGAAATCCAGTAGTTAATTCTGCCAAATTGTGGTTTATAGAATTTATGATTAGTTACTAGTTCTTACTTTTAACAGTGCTTCCTCGGTTTAAGAGTTGCAATTTTCAATACTACCAACACTAAATTTAATGAGGTCCATACCTTTTTCTCATAGTATGTACATATTTGTTGGTGATTAATTGCTAGCAAATTCAAATTTTCTCGCGCGATATACATTTTGTATTTAAACATTTTCCTGTATAATACTATTTATTTTTTGAGTATTGTTTATTTATACAAAAATTCCATTTATCTTTCGCGTGGGATATCAAATCAGGCACCTAGTTAGTCATTGGTTACCCAGAAGTAATAAGTAAATCAAATTTGTTCAATTGGTGATTTAAATTTAAATATCGATACTTAAATATTTTAGTACATATTATTTGTTTTTTTATTCACGATATTTACTTAATATATATTATTTATTTTTTAAGGAAAGTGTCTACTGTTTTAATAAAATACTAACAATAAGGCATTTATCCGATCTAGAAGGAATATTTTAGACGAACTTTATGCCTGTGATAATGGGAACGTTATTACTGATATTTATCGGCGTTCCCATAACATTTGGTCCTTTTTTTAGTCTAGCAAGGAGTGTGGAATAGTTCAGTAAATACTAAAGTAACGGGAGTTAGTTGCTCACTTCTTCTTCTACCGTAAATTTAACGGTCTCGAATTTTGGATTAAGTCCGCGAGAAACTTTGGAATAGTACGTTTCATAGTATGAAAAACCACAAAAATATTGTCTACGTACAGAACAAGGGAACACCCTGAGATGTCACTCACCGATCGGATCGAAACTTGGCAGATTTGTAGGATCCATCGAGCGTAGTAAAACGCCGCTCTTTGGCGGAACATCTCTAAATACGCCTCCCAGAGGTCTATCAAATTGGCCCAGACGAGATTTTTTTGCCACCCCCATTACTATCCCTCCACCTCCTTGCAGAGAGGGGCTTGAACGGAAAAGGGCAAAATATACGCACAAGTGATTCCTGGGAAATACAATTTACGCCTATATTACTTGCTGTCCCCTCACCTCTAACTACCCCGAAAAAAAATTAAAGGCAGTTGTAGTGTATGGTATGAAACTATGTATATGTGTATACCATATAGCTTTAAATGATTTCTTATAAAATGAATTTGAGATATGTAGCTGTTAAATTTTCCAAGGACCAATCTTCACCATGTTTTTACAATTGTCGTTATTATGGCAGTAGGTTGAATTATATATGCAGATAAGATGAAAGCTCATTAATATTTCATGCTTTATTGGCGGCTGAATTCGTAATATTTTGTAGAGTACATTCGACAAAAAAGCACCAATATGTGATCGTCTTTAATGTACATTTTGTTCATGGTTTAGAGTTGTACAATTAAAGTTAAGATGGCGAATGTAAAATATTCTGAAAGAGATGTAAATCAACGATAGAGGACTGCATGTGCAATATGTATATTCGTAGATATCCTAACTCATGGTAATGTTGGTTAATATATCTTATTTTTTTCATTGGAGGTTTTTCCTATAACTTTGGTATACCAGAAATGATCAAAAATATGTTGAAAATTATCGGTTCCTTTCAGTTAGATACGTTTTGTGGTAATTAGATTTACGTATTTTACTGCTTTTGAAGGTCGCGCAGATACACTATCTTTTTCTCTGTGGTTAGTTGCGAAAGATGCTCTACTAAGAATGATGCAAGCTTCCATTCTACGTTTACGGCTGGTGAGGACGTCATTCCAAACTTTTAATTTTGGATGTTCGCTATGCGTTGGTAAAAGCATTAACTGTCGAATCTGTTTTCTGAATTGTGGAAAGGAACAAGAATTATGTTGGCTAACATATAACAGCGTCTGTCTCATTTTATTTATGACCACATACGATCTTCCCGATCCAATGCGATTAATCTTAGCGTATTACCTTTGCCACTGCTTGTGGTATGAGTTCAGCTTTTCCAGTCCATCGCAAAAGTATTGTCTCAATCCAACGTGGGTCCTTTGTTATTAACAGCATGTGCAAGTGATCACTTAGACGTTCTTCCATGCTCAGTTTTAGCGTATATCGTTGATTTGAAAAGTATTAATTCATGAATACATCCACATCAAATTATATTTTTTTGTTGTTTCACTAATTTGTTGGAAGTAAATATTAGTAAATGTTGTGCTGTTAATAATAATTAATTTCTGACAGGGTGTTAGTTCTGTACATGTAGGTGTCATGTATGGTAGCTCTAACATTTCTTTTCTAGCTGTCGTAACTATCTTTATCTTGCAATAATTATGTATACGCTATATATTATTATGTTTGGAAGTGCTTGCACCTTTAGTTTGTATTATTTTGTAAATAGATAATTGTATCTGTTGGATAATAGAGATCCTTATTACTAAAACTATCAGGACAACGCTGTATTGACTTTGGGATTTCTTATGCGTTCTTCAAAATATTTTTACAGACTGTTGTAGCCTTATATCTAGTTCCCTTATGTTGTAGTTTTGTAGAGTATGTTTAACTAGTGTGGGTACCATATTGTGAATCCTACGAACTCTCCATTAGGTACCCAATTTGTACGCAAATTAGTTCGTGAGATGGTGGATTCTTCTTACTTGTTGTCGTTGGTCAATTTCCTTATAGCTCAGTATTTTTTTTTACAAGTAGGGCAAGAGGTAATAGAAATGCTTCAATTAGTCTTAATAAATGTATGGTATATTTCGCAAATTACAAATCATTTTTAGATAAGTCCACTAGTGTTTTCCAATATAAATACCTTTCTGGAAATTCTACCACATCAGCTATTTATTTAATCTTAGGCATGTGCTGAACACGATGAATGTGGTAAAGACACTACGTCCTTAAAGTTATTTGTGGATTGTATTGTTTAGAGTGCTGATAATTTTGTTATGATTTGTCCAGAATCTGTGATCGATAGCTACACGACCCCCTCTATATGTGGCAGAAATATTTAAAAATAAAGCGGTCGTACAACTTCGGTACTTATGGGAAATCACATCTATATTGGACGTCAAACATTAAAAAAGTCTTTCCAATTTAACATTGAAGGGAAAAATGTATACCTGTGATACGTATACAAGTAAAACTTTATTCTTTGGATATAAATAATAAAATTCTGTCAAAAGTTAAAATAGATTCTGTGTGACATTGAAAATCCTAATGAAGAGAATATTGTATCATCCGTATACTACACGCGTAAGAAATTCTTTTGCTGCATTGCTGCTTTGTTGCATACACTACACACCCCCTTTTTACACAAGATGCATTGAATCTAAGTTTTGTAGCACACTAAAAGTTGAAACTATTTAGTCAACTTCTCTTCCTTGGAGTTGTTCTAAGAGTTTTTGACAGTAACTTCTTGTTATGCACATTAAAAAATTGCTCTGTAAGTATAGTGGACTGCTGATTATTTTCCTGCCTCTTTTCCGCGTAAATTATAATATCTTTTAATTGGTTTGACGACAGAGCTCGTTTCATTTGAGTCGTGAGCTTTTCCTCTTTAAAAGAAATTGAACATCCGGAGGTGACTTTCTTGCTACGCTTTCTTACAAAACGTTGTGGCGTCCTCCTTGGCTCTTTCCTGAAGATAGAACATCCCATTATTGACAATTACTTTGTTGTACAAATGAGCTAACAGTGTGGGGATTACGCAGTGTATCAACTGCTTCCGGGCCATCTGCCGAAATTACTCGCAATGGTAAAATTGTCCAGTTTTACTTGCACTTTCAAAAGTAATTATAAATATGCATTTTTTACTATAATTAATACTATTTCCACTATTTAGATCGGTTAACACAAATCGATGTTAAAGCTCAGCACGGAGCAGATAGTGAGAAGCAATTCTAACGCATAATAGGACCTACTAAACGTCCAATTCGAATACCTGTAATAAGGATATTATATGGACTGGGACCGGGGAACATTTTACGCAAACAAATCATTAGCACTTAAAGCGATGCTAACGACATCCATCAACATCGGGCCGTTCAGCGAGCTGTTTGAACTGCGTTTAAAGTCTGTTTGGCGAGAGCACACACACTCGCGACGTAATATTTGTCCGGCATACAGATAAATTGACTGGAATGTCATGAATCCATTGTACATATAGACATAAAAAAGAGGCGACTCTTGGACCATGATTTCTTCTTCTTTTCTTTCGTCTTGTTTTGCTTTGTTTGTTGGACTTTTTTAGCCTTTTTTACACCGCGTTTTCTCGTTTCATTTCTCGCGGACGATGCTTTTTATGGACATTGGCGTTCCGTATCGACCGGACGTGTTGTTTAAATTCCGGTAAGAAAAAAAACTGTTTAGAGAAAAGATATCAATGACTGGAGAGAAAACACGATATCGACTTCGTTTATTTTAGATACGTTCTTACATCTTTACACATACGATTATTTTCTATTTAACAACAGTTCCACACAAGCGAAGTCAAATAAGATTCTTAAAATTCTTAATATCAAAACATTTTGTATTGTCTATTGAGGCACGTGTGTTTGCATTTTATAATTTAGTTTTATTGACAAGAGGATATTCTAAGTTCTAAGGTGTGGCGATTTCTACGTTTGCTTAAAATTGCTACAGTTAAGAATAAAAATAATACTAAACAGAACATATCTGAGACCAGTTGATATTTAGCGCGTTTTAGCCTGGTCCACGGCGGCCCCGATTAATCTACAAAATGGAGGCCCTTCAAAACGAAATCCTTAGGTTCATTGTGGTTGCGCCATGGTGTTTCAAAAATATTCATTTGCGACAAAATTTTTAAATTCTGTCGCTACAGCAGTACAAACGCGACCTAGTAACAAATACATATGATTGAGTGGGTAGTTCCTCGAATCCGCCGTTGCTAAGAATTGTGCTGTTAATTACTTTCCTTTGTCTCTTTCACTTGAATGAATACTCAATCCTTAACTTGACGCACAGGCTGTTTATGTTTTTTTTAATTTTTCTTTTCTATCACCAACATATGGTGTATTCGAAATTCACTACATTCAACAACAATCTTGCTGGTGGAAGATTAATTTACAGCAATTTAAATTAATGTTGCTAAATTTTTTTTGATAGGTACATGAAAGCACTGATGTGTTACTAAAGCTTTAGCCGTAAATTTTTAACTACTAACCACTTTTCGCAACTTGTGGCTTTTAGCCAAAATAAAAAGAACTATACATTTCCCCGAGTATTTTATCGAAAAGTATGTCTACAGCTCTGCATATAACATGTATAGAAAGCAGATAAATCTTCAGATCAATCTTCTTAATTGTCTGTGCAGTATCTCTGCTGTGACATTGCTGTGATGTCTTCATGCCAAATATTATTGATATTCTCGGAGCAGCTGATTCTATTTGATGATATCGGTAACTGGATGACTGCAAATAAGTTGTTTTTAAAGGCCTCGTCATGTGCTTTTCCAATTGAAGAAACTATGTAATTACTTCACTGCTAAGTTTTCTCCTACTAAAGTTAGGCTTTGGCTGTTTAACTTTTGTGTCAATTAAGTGTACGGCACCTCTTGCTGCTTGAGCTTCCTCTTACTCCTTGTTAACTGTTGTCCCTTCTAGTTAATTAATTAGATCTTTTGGATGAATCACTCTTAGGCAACCGAATTTAAACATGGTCGTGCCAGCTTGGTTGACGATTAACATTCGAGTCAGCCGAAAATGTAAATGTAAATGAACTTGGGTACACCAGTACGCTCCTACCAAGGTACAGTCGAAACAGTCGGCTGCGAAGGGTGAATCGACTCCGAAAAAGGCACAAGCTGTTCTATCGCCTGGAGAGTGGTGAGTTTGGGATACACATGGAAATGAAAAATAATAACGGAGGCATACTACTCATCATTATTACTTGACAAGCTGAAGGCAGAAGTTTTGTCATGTCATGTACAATTCATTGGTCGCCATGAATTGGGGTTTGAAGTGATAACTATTCACCTTATTCTGAAAGTTTCGCTCGCATGACAGAAATTCAGAATGAGGAGGCCATCATATTCGTAAACGCTTATTTTTACTACTATTTGGACGGACTGCTTAGACGGGAGAATTTCTGGGAAGAGTGTATAGACAAGGAGATTAGGTTGGGGAAAAAACACATCAGCCATAGTGACGACTTATTGGAACTGTATGTTGGTGACAATTTCATTCCTAGCAACATAAGTTCCTGCAGTACCATAAATACAATTCACATTCTTGATGAACGTAGAAATTCCATAAAATTGATAAAACTAACGAAGTGCTAGCATAGCTAATGTGAATAAAAGATATTTGAGGCATATCCGATGGAGCTTTTGTATGGACCTATCTAGCATCCCAAAGCCTTGTGTGTGCTTTTTTGAAGAAAACAATACTATAATAATAATAAGATTTAAATACGCTTATCATTGACAAATTTTCCATAAATTGCTGCCCGCCTAAAATCGATTCTTTCTAAGTGTTTCTAACAAAAGTGTTACCATAATAAAGAAAAATAGCAGAAGTAGATAATAAAGTAATGTTTTACTATTGGCTTAAATAAGTCTTGCTACGTCCATTGTCACTTCTTTCTTCCTTTTGAAGACTAGTCCTTCTCCATCTTGTTTTAGCCATCTTCAAACTATTTTGGAGGCTCTTCCTTTTATGTATCCTTCCAAGATTTTTGATTTTGTCCAACTCAATCTATCCGAATTTTAAAATATATCCTTGTTTTACTTTTATAAATCGTGTCTTGCTGATTAACTATCCTCTTGTTTCGTCGTTCCTAATCTTGTTTTTCTTACTTGGCACCTTTTCCATTTTGTTTTGGTTCCTACTGTGGTGTACTGCATTATACTACCACTCTATTCCTTTATTTACAGCTTCTCCGGATTGTTTTAACTGAATATTTTTTCTAATTCTTTCTTTAGTTTTTCTCAGGAGAGAATCTATATTTTAGACGTAAGCGATGTGAAATTATTTTAATATTATATGAATTCTTTTGTATTCTTTAAAACAGAAGTATCAACAGTTTAGTTCTATGGATTATTAGCGTTGTTTTTTTGCAACTTATTTTCGCGTTATTAATGGCATACCGAGCGATCATCTACCCGTGACGAACATTTCCAAGGTCTTCTAGAGAGCACCGCATCAGAAAGAAGAGGTATTAATTAAGCAACCTAATGTTGAACATGCGGACACTTAAATGACGATAATAACGCCGATAATTGCGATGATCTCGGAAAAAGTGTAACTGGCAAAAATATGGCGTCCGAATGGCGATGGCCGCTAGAAGCGCTTATTTAACATTTAGAATTAAAGCAGCACGGTCTGTCAAAGGGGGCCCGTGTTGTAGATTTCCCACAGATAATGAGTCGCTTCCATTGTCTCTTCGGAACAATCGTATAACTCGTCCTTTTTTATTTAGTACACTGATATATGTATATGTATGTATGGAAGTATATATGTAGATATTACATTTATTTATACTTACATATGTGGATGTAATTTAAGTTGCATTGTGCAGTGTGCCCGGTCACCCGGCTGGACGGGACAGATAAATTGTGATTTAAATGATATGTGTCAGACCGGGTACCAATTATATTTAAATATGTCTCGACAAATGCATTGGTTGTTGCTTGGTGGCAACGGTTTCACTGATTTAGGCTACATGCATCCACATGAGGATTTCAAACGTTGTCGGCTTTCCTTTGCTATGCATTCATTTTAATGGAATCCAGGTTTTGAGAAATGGATTATCAACTTACATTGTTTATGTTTTACATAGTTTCATCAAACTTCACTAGCATTTTGCTAATTCGGATCAACAAATATACAATTAATTGTTGGAACTAAAAATTGAGTATTAATTGATTGATCAAAAACGGAATCGGGTGCCTTCAAAGCCATGTTTGGACATGTTTAAGTACAATACGAGTTATGGGACCGTAGATGAGACTAGAATACGTTACTACACATCAGAAACGATGGATCAGTCGGAAAAATTTGCTCTTCTGGCGAACGCGCGTCAAAGAATGTGAAGGCGGTGCCATCAACTAGAAAAGTTATGGCGCCGATTCTCAGGGCATAATCCTAATTGATTACTTGGAAAAGAGAAGTATAACCACGGGACAGTACTATGTTGATTTATTAGACTGATTCTATGTTAAACTAAGCAGAAAAAGTCCCTATCTAACGAAGAAAAATGCTTAAAAAGTCGGAACATCCCTGAACTAATTGCGAGCCACCCGTTTGTTTCTTTAATTGTTTTAGATAGAGGTACCAGCTTTCGTAATGTTGATCGTAACATGTTTCTTCAGTAGGTGGAACTACTTTCATGTTTCAGTGTTTCGCATAGCAACTGCAATGAAGTTTAACCCTTTCGAGCCGGATTTTTTATTATTAAATCCTGATTAGATTGTAATTTTTTTAAACAACAACAAGATGAAGGTAAGTGAAATAAACACCTTAAAATGTTATTCGAAAAAAAAGTCCGCCATTTTGTATGGGACATATATATCCCAGTCAGACTTTTTTAGTGGGAAAAATATAACCCATTAGTCGTCGAAATGCAACTTTATTGAAAAAAAAATCAAATGTAGTATCATTTTAAATGGAAAGGAGTGAAACATGGCTTGACTTGTTGGGTTACATATGACCCAATAGGCTCGAAAGGGTTAAGGTGATCATTGGTATGGTGCAGCATTATTTTAGTAGCATTAGTTCTTTACACCTAATCTTTTTATGACTTTGTCATTATCTTAGCCAGTAGTTACTTTGTGCTGTTAATGATGGCGCAAGAAGATTACATTTTCCAGTGTTATTTTCTTTGGATTTTTAGGTTTTTGGCAACGATTTATTTATTTTATTTTGCTATGTTTCCTCGTACCATATTTATGGACATTCTCAAGCCTGTCAGCTTCTTCTTGCTTTCATATTGTACAGTCGTAAGTCGTAAGAAGAAAAAAGAAGACTACAAGTAATTCAATATGAAATGGTATGACGAAACAAAATAAAATAAATCCAAGGAGAAGAAGCTTTTTTATCTCTACTAAAAATAAAAAGTTCAAAGAATATAAAACAATGGAAAATTACAAATTTAAGGTAAAAAATAAGAAAAAAAACAATGATCTTACAAGAAGACGTTATTCATATTATTGGTGTTATTCATAATAGGATGATTACACTGGTCAACAAAGTTTTGCCCATAGGTAATAAGTTATATTATTAAGAATTATACAATTACTCGTAAATAATATGTTTTGTAGCTGGTTTAATCATATTATTCAGAGATACAGACTAATGATTAGACTCAAGAAGATCTGTTATAAGAGCGCCCTTGATAGGCATTACAATTAATAGGAATTGCGGGAATTTTGAAAAAGCTGGTCTCCGTTTTTCAGTTCAATAGGTACACACTAACAAAATAAGTGTCATTTTCAAATGATGCGACACTTGCAGGGTATATTGATATACCCTGTTTCCCTGTTACCTCTGTTTCTAGATTTTCTTGGCATAGGTACATCACACATAGAACCTTCAAGCTCTTCTATTTTTGCATAGGTCTTTTTAAATTTTTCCAATATTATATCATTCATCAACAAAATAATGCTTCGGTCCAAAGGAAGGCATGCTTGTCCGCTTCATTTTTGTGTTCAAAGTATGGACGTTATCAACGAGTACGGTTTGTGAGTTCGCCAGAACATGATGAGCAGCAAAGAATAGTGTTAAGCAAAGACAGTAAAAAGAAAAGCTAAAGACAATGAAATTCATATCTTCATTTTAGTGTTATTATTTTATAATGCAGTTACATTCCCTAATTGAAATTGAGTAAGAAATCTTGTTATTCAAGTCCGCATTAAAATTTGAGCTAACTTGGGTTTGAAACCAATACCAAAAGTATTGGTTCTTTCGAAAGGATCATGTTCGCAAACAGGATTTTATTCATTGGAATGAACGTATTCGCTTGGTCAAAGTAGTCCTTCTTATTATTTTGTTGTTAGTTAAACAACCCAATTAAAGTAATGTCTGCCTATCAATATTTCTAAAAGTAAAGCCGGTATTATAGAGAATATATTTGAAATATTCCCATTGCCAAGAGATTGTCATAACATTTTTAATCAATAGACATACCATAAATTACAAGTTTATGTAAATCGAATACCGATTCTCCTCCGATATTTCATAGTGGCCGCTTGGACTTGTAGAGGAGTTCATCCATTACAGCGGACATTTTCAATAATTCAGTAGAAAATTATTTCAATTAACTCAACTTTATTTCTCGTCTTCTTTCGAACGACGACTCCATACTCCAGCTATTACCTGCATCGCTAATTATGACCTGTGGCGAATGCACAAACAGATATTCCCCGCGGTCTAGGCAACTAGCTAATGGTAAATAATTTCGCAGGGGCAGATCGGCCGCCGCTCCGCCGTCTCTAATAAACGCGAGCGTAAATAACTCCGCGGTCCGAAGATATGTATAACGTAGATATACACACGCGGACGGGTACAATGTCAGAGCCGGGGTTCAGCCATGGGAAAAAATATAAACGCAGGTGCGCTATTTGCATTGCAAATCGACCATCGAGCTTCTACAACTTCGTATTAGCCTCGACGTGGTGTGTATCCCTCTTCGATGAATGCTGTGAACGTACTATGCGTAGTGTAGTACAATGTTGGAAGGACAACCTCTACGTATTAAAGACGAAGATCCACAAGGTAGTAGTTGTAGTTACTGTTGGTAGCAGAATTTTTAACGTTGAAGCGAAGACTATGTTTAAGAAGTATATAGATGACTACTTTATGGATTTAATTACGTTCTAGTGTTCAGGTGTTTTAATTGGAGAGGGTATGTAGGGAACGATTCACTTGTGGATAATAACTGTAATAGTGTTATAATGTGTTGGGAATTGGATGTTCATAAATGAACTGATAAAAAATTGCAAAGAAATGCATATTTCGATTACTCAATATTATTATTTATTTATTTTATTTATCGGGAAAAATGTTTGTTTCTAATAGACTTAGACTTAGTGGGGAGTATAAATGAGTAGAGCAAATAGAATAGACGGTGACCACGGATATGATGAGGTGGTACACGAAAATCCAGATAGAAGATAAAAGTTCTGGACAGTCAGTTACATTGTTTACTAATTTATAAAAATACCGCTAAGTCACGTAGTTTTCTTGTTACACAGAGGTAATATACAGAAGTTTCTCTAGGATTCTATGTAATTACTGAACGTATAATTAGAATTCGAGCACAAAGATTTAACAAATTTGCATTGAACACTCTCAGTTCTGTTTATATAAGTAGTACTCTTCGGATCCGTAAGGTATAATGCTTTAATACAAGTTACACGTTTGAACTTGCGTCATAAACGAATAAATAATCCTAAAAGCTTCTAACATTTTGAAACAACAAATTCTACATGTTAATTTAAAATCATAATAAGACCGAAACCTTTTATACTATTGGAGAAATATTATCGACTGGTATTGAAAATTAATTTTCTACTTATTTTTAGTAAATCTAATAACTTTGCATGTATTACAATTAAGAAATAGTTTATTTTCAGTGCTATATTGGAAGAGTCTTTAAGTCGGATTTTTCACAGTGGTCAGTTGAAAATCATCGACATAGTCTCGAAAACAAGAATTTGGAATCCTTGTAAATTCTCGTATTGTGTTCTTAGAGTTAAATTAAAAAGATCATTGCAAAAAGATAAAATTTAAGAAAAACGCAAGAATTAAATGTTCAGACGTTCCTAAAGTTGCCGAAAAAGCTCATTGGATTTGAATCAGGTGACCTATTCAATAAAACTCCGACGTCCACTCCAACTATCAGGAAAAATTGTATCTAAGTATTGTCGAACATTAATTGCATGTGGTGGAGTTCTATCTTGTTGAAACCATAGCTCATGGTTCTCATATCTGGTTAATTAGCATTAGGAAACATTTAAAATGTCTGGTGCAATCTAGTTACGTAGTAAGTGTAAGAAACCGTCCCCTGTTAAGTTGTTTTCTAAGGAAAATGGACCTATTATCCGTCGTCCGACAATGGGGGATGCTGTGTAAGATGGATTGTTAGTGGACAAATAACGACCGTTATGCAAATCCATTAAGACAAAACGTAGCTACTTCAGAAATTGAAAATAAAATTGTTCAAAAAATGTCAGTCATTAGACATTTCTATCATTGTAGAACAAAACTGCATTCGCCTATCCGGAAGATACGCCTCATGGGATTGTACTTGTTTCACAGATATAATTTTTTAATGTCAGTTGAGTATTTAACATTGTTGGTTTATCCGTTAATGTAAGTAACACATCCAGAGATCGGTCTTCATAAGTGGTAGATTTGGGGAAACCGGCTTTAGGCAGGTCTTTAACATCGCCCGTTCTCAAAACCCTTGATTGGGCTACAGGAATTCGCTCCGAGTGAATGTTGTTGAATAAATGGGAGACTTCGTTATGAGAACGTTGCCTCTCACCATATCTATCCACCATAACGATTTCGATTCTTTCAGTTGTAGTTAATTTCACGATTGGCGGTAGTATTCCAACCCAGGACTCCCGCTTGTCGGACGGACGCATTAACACTACGCCACAGAATCTCTTGTAAGAGGGAATATTTAATTTCCTCTCCAATGCTTGCAGATGCATTGCAACATTGCAACATATGTCTGTCGAGATGTTGAAATATCATCTATTAAAATTGATATAGGTTACACAGAGAAAAATTTTGGAGTAGCAACCCTTCTAAGAATAATTCGAACTAAGAATTACAACAAAATACGTAGTTGCAACAAATTTGCAAATGATAATGTTCAATGTTTGGAAGAAATGTAAATAAGCAAATGGCACATGGTTGTGAAGTGAAAAAGGGGGGGAGGCAGGATATCTAATAAAAAATATGGCACGCTATTTAAAGAAATGCTTTTTTCTTTGATTAGCAAAGACGCATTTGGAAGCACATACCCTAGAATTTAATCCCAAAAATAATCCATGATATTTGCTGTGTAACAAGATCTGGGACACCCGATATATATATTTTTATAACTTCTTAGTTATTGCCACAAATCAGCCTATAAACTCATAAGGTTTAGTTTAAATTTCCCAGTACCCACAGGGTAGCTGTGCCCATCCCGTTGTTGAATCTCTTTGATCCACGGAAATACAACATAACTAAATCCGCCCCCGCAATCCTTGCCCGCTAGTTTGAACGTACGCAAAGCGCCTAACATTATTCATTGGTTTTGAAGCTTTCCAATCGGTTTTATTTACCGATTAAACCGGCGGTTCAGTTACGACCAAAATTTAATATCTACAAACCAAATTTAATTTCGATATTTCTAAAAACTTCAGATATTTATATAGTTGGTTCCATACATTTGCCTGTCGCTGTACATAGATTGAAATAAACTATAAAGGATTTGTTTAGCGAAATAGAAACAAGAAGAGAAACAAAAAGAAACAGACGAATTAATGATATATTCACAATTCCATCTTCACATCTGTTACTGTTTATTTCTTCCACGCACTTTTTTACGACTTCATCAGTAGTACGGCCAGCTGTTTATCATAAAAACGATACATCTCCGCGTGTAGAGTTGCCGATAATTTTCGCCCGGAAGAAAGGAGAGCAAAAAAAAGAGGAAACCTAGTAGCGAACGCGGTAGCAGTTCGTGAAACGTGAAAAGAGCAACCCGCGGCACGTAGCATCGGCATCGCCAACTACAACCGACTCGCCGCGTCACTATCCGTTACGATTACGACCGTACTATGGACACGGACCGAGATCTAAACCAATTAATGTCCGATCGTAAAATATCAAAAGCTGTTTGGATTCGTGTCTTTGTGCGCGGTGCTGGCGTAGTCGGCAGGGCCCGGTCGTAAGATAAAACACCGAACGACACCTTAATGTAAAAGGAACATCCTATTAAGATATTTCGAGAATCGACCATTCGAAAGGCGAGAGATACACATTAATTATTTTCATAATACAGGAAGATAAACTTCCTGCTACATTTCCCATACGAAGATATTAGTGACGTTCGAAACTTATGTCTCATACGTACAAATTATATTTGGTCATTTCTTTTTCTGGGAGGTAGGCTTTTTATATAGGAGAAATTATGATACATAGCGATATTTCTTGTGATTTCTTGGGGAATTGGGATAGGGGATGCTCTTTGTTTTAGACTCATTTATAAAGCTCACAAATATATTGGGCAAAACCCAGTCCTTTTGAACCATTCTCCCTTAACTACTCCAAGTTAAGGGAGAATGGGACACATATTTCTTAATTATCCGCACGCCAAAAAAAAAAACAAAATTTCAACGCTATGAAAGAAATAAAATAAAATTAAAAAAAATTGTAATTTCGGGAAATCCCGGAATAAGCAGTTAATTCCAATAGATTAAGTGAGTAAATACGATATGATCCTTCTTAACGCCAATTGTCACTAACATATCTTTCTGAACCTTCTGCATCACTACAGGCTGCACGAACCCTTTCCTGACATGTACTCCAGCAATTGCATTTACTTTCAACTCAGAGAAAATGTGTTTTTTTGTTTCCTTTGCAAGTTTACTCTTTTTTTTTGTTTCTTTTTCTTCCATTTCCTCCTTATTCAGGGTTGATGTGAAAATTTCGGAGCGTTGTTCTCTATTTGAATTTTTGGTAACGGCAGACATTTATCTTTGCTGAATCAATCGAGTTTATTTCAGAAAAAGATTTCTTTAGGGCCACATGTTGGTCCGACGTAAAATCTTCATTATCAGAAAATTCCATTAATTCTTTTGAAGAAGATGTGTCTATCTGCAATCACTTGACCTTGTAATGTTTTTCTTCTACATTCTTGATACTGAATTGTGGCGTACTGTTGTTACTTTCCCTAACACTGTCCTTAAGAAATTCTTCTTCGGGGAAGATATTTTTATTATATGGATTGATCCCATTTGCAGCCTTTTCTATCGTAGCTATTGATGGAGTTTTAGGTATATTTCTCTGCAGAGAAAAAAGTTACATTAAAGAGGCAACGAACCCCGCATCGATTCCGTGTTCCCTACAAAACTAGTATGACCTGTACGAAGTGTGTATCCCGTAATTATTCCTTATTAACAAAACACGACTCTTTTTACTACAACGAATAGTTTTTTGAAAGTGTTGTAATCACTCAATAAATAACTCTTCCGTCATCCATCCTAATTTGTAGCATTTCTAAATAAAACCTCGAGGACCTCCCCACCAAGGATGCTCCGGTAAGCGTTGTTTCGGATATATATAATGGGAGGCAAGTATACCCTAGAAGCGTTAATCGCACATGTTACTGTAATGGTTTGACCTCTTTCGCCACTTCTTATGTTTCGTGCCTTTAGGTGCCAACGTTTTTGAAGGTACATGAACATTTGTTAGGCCAATTTTGTCGACGTTGAAGGTCCAAATTGATGTTTTTCATACAAAGTTTCAAGATTACTGAACCGTTGAACCTCTTCCTTATTGAAAACTGTAATTCAATTTAACGACGTTGCCTCCGGTTTTCTAACAGTTATGTCTTTATTTCGTTAAAAAAAGCAATCGTTAAATGGATGCACTATGTTATTAGAATCTCCATATTCAAACAACCTCGTTTTAACTCGTGTGCAGTAACACCATAAAAAAATCATTGCCAAGTTCTCAAGGTGATATGCAATTTGCTTTTCTGTTCTTCGAAAAAACATAGGTTGTCGCCCCAATCTACATCTTTCTCTACCTTTCTTTAGCTTGTCCCAAAGTGTATATGGAACATTAAATTGTTCTGATGCTCTTTTGATTAACAATACTCCTGCTACTGCTTATATATCTTCATAGCCCCAGGTAAATTTATTCGTTTTTCGTTGATATTCACGAGGTGGGGTGAATGGGAGAAATTCGGTATTTCCCAGCAAACACATTCCAAACCTAGTTATGTCCAACTTTTTTAAAGCTATAAATCACCTTTTTCGAATACATACTACTTCTGTACAATCTAATCTAGAACCACATTAAGAAATTAGATCATTAAATTCTTATTCATTGGCTACATATCCAACGTTTCCGCATTCGAAACTTATAACAAACACATGATCAAAAATATGTTTTCCATTGTAGCGCCATCCGAATTACTAAAATACATTACAAAAACTCCACAGTTTATGACATCGGAATTAACCTCCTGTTGGGGTTACCTTCCCCTAGCTTATTTTCATAATAACGCCATAACGTTTATGCCAATGACGTTAAGCTATTTCGTAATATTAACCCCCAACAAGACATTGATAATCTTCAAACAAGCATTAATGTATTAATTCAGTAGTGAATATCCAATACATTGATACTACATTTTAATAAATGTAATTTTACATCTTTCACGAGAAAATCTTAGAGATCTAAGTGCCACTTTTGATCCGACCTTATCGTTCAACACACATATCGAGCAAATTTGTTCATCTGTCTCTAAAATGTTTTTCTTGTGAGAGCATCTGAGTATTTGTATGATGTACTTGTGTGAAAAAAGATTTGCGTTTGTGCTCTTCAAATTGGAGTATGCTTCTATTGTTTGGTGTCCCATCAAACTCTAATTCAACGTTAGCTCCTCAAATTCTTTTCATCACAAGTTAATGGTCTATAATAATTTTTTTGCGTCGCATCAATTACGTTCATTGCTATCCTCAATTTTTAAGAATCTTCGTTATTGTTATTACACTTATGTGTGGAGAATTATTTTTTCCAATTTTTTCTTAATGTTAAAAAAAAAAGTTAGGATTGTCCTTTCGATTTGAATGACGCGGGTTCAAATCCCGTCCGGGGCGGTTGGTTAATTACGGATAAAAATCGGAGTACGGCTTCCTATTGGATAAGGAAGTAGAACCGTACCTTCCAATACCAATTTAATATTTGACACGTTATGTTCGACCTCCGGATTCGGCAAAATTAATGTAGGGCCGACTAATGATCGTAGTAATGCTATTAGTGATGTCTCATTGATTAGCTGATGCTTCTTCTGAGGCAATGATGCCAAAAGTAGCTATTTTTTTTTGCTGATCTTGTATACCGCTTATTAAAATTAATTCTTCAGTGTAATCATATGGAAATAATTCTCGTGTAAGTGCCGATCCTTTAAATACAAAGGAAGAATTCTAGCTAGTTACTGGTACAACTATTTACTGGAGTATTTTCCACAGTATTGGACAATCTTACAGCGGTAGATTGCTTGATGTAATAAAAGCTGCAGTACAGCAGTCAATATCTTCTGCTTCACATAGTGGACTTTAAGCGGTGTATACATCCACTAATTACCAGAGCATTATTTGTTACTAACATTTCTGCAGTTGATGAATTCTTTGGAGTCAGAATCGTTATTTACTAGTAAATCGCTCTACGGCTGGTTCTTTGAGTTTTGTAATGGTAGATTTTGTCCAAACCATTTAGAAAATTGAATGGTGGTTATGCAATTTTCCAACGTTTTAGAGGTTTGGATTTATGTTTTATATTTAGTCCGGACTAGATGTTTGATTGTTGCAAATAGGGCCGACGCATTAGGATGTTTCCTTGTTTTGAACAAAGCGCTAAACTGGATAAACCCTGTAAGGAACATTATTTTTAATTTATTTGCATTTTTAATTACTTTTTGCAGATGACCAATATTCTAAGAATCGATAATATCAAATCAGCAAAGGATGATTTTGTTTTTAATGTAGAAAGTCCTTAAAATGGTTTCAATTACACATGGTTGTAAAAGTTGAAAAAAGAAAATAAGAAACTCTATTATTGAAACCAACATCTGCTAATTATAAGACCAGATGACTAGATCGATAACAAGTGCAAGATCGCTTAATTTTTGCCTTACCTTTTCGAGTAACTCGAAACAATGCGTCAGTAATTAACAGAAATGCTTTAATTATAGCGTTCCCAACATTGTAGCATGTTATGTTTTTAGATTGTGTAACAAATTAATGCTACTTAAATTAGCAATAAGCAATACGGATACTTATATCAGCATGTTATACAGACGAATCATGTTGCTTGAAATACCAAACATATTAATTAAGAAACACGCTTGATCGTAAATTAACATAGTACACGGAGAGTATTGATTTATTTATCTTCCGCAATTAAAGTTATCTATTGAATGCATAATAAATTACCGTAAATTGCTGACTACCATGTTATTGTTGTTACTACGGTGATTTAACCTTTTTTCGATTATTTGCTGGATTTATTGTTAACTCGTCAGTTGATAAAATTATGTTAGGAGCTGTTTATGTCGGTAACCTATTGAAAAAAAAACTATTAAATAAAGATAAGGAAGGAAATAATTTATACAATGATTACGTTAGTAGGCAAGATTAATGTATGGTATTCATAACAGTCTTACCTGGTTAGCTTTGGTACTTATTTCTGTGGTTATCGACATTTGTCAAGTTTAAAATATCGCGTTTGGTACTGTCTGAATGGAACCGTAAAGAAAACTAAATGATTAATTTTAGAGTGTATCGCAGCTCCAGGTATTTATTTATTGACGCTGCCAACATATTGCCTAAATACTAATCTTATTTCCATCCATTCCACAGCTATAGAACAGCTTTAGCGAAGGTAACAGATTATGTTATTTCTGCATCTGATAAAATCTGGTAAAGTAAGTGTTTCGGTATTGCTTGCTTGATTTGGCGATGGCGCATTTGCACTAATGTAATCTTACCCTCACGAACTGACAACAACGTATCACCTTCAACAATCAGCTATTATAGTCTATCACTATTATAGTCTCCTTAGTTAGTGGTATACTCGAAGGCTCAATGTACTCTGCCCTTGTACGCGTTTCATCTCCCGAATGTTCTTAACTATTGCAACTATCACCAATATGCTGATAATAGTCAGATTTATCTTTCTTTTGACATAGAAGATTCATGCTGCTTACTATGTTGCTTTGAAAGCTGAAGTTGATTTTCTTGCTATAAAGCGTAGCAACTTAATTTGTAACTACGAAACAGTACCTAGCTGTTGACACGTGTGAAACTTAATCTATATTTTTTCTATCTGTTCTTCGATTTTGTCACACTGAGAGAAACATTTTTCCGGTATTCAACCTCTGTAAATCAATTCCTTCTTGATCGTGCAATTTTTTTGGTACATCCAACACTATTTCCAAAACAGCTTCAGGCTAGCTTTGCTATTCACACAATAAGCTAGTTATGTTATCCTCGTAGCTGAAGTATATTGTTAATAATAATAATTCCTGCCTTTATATCCCCCAACAGCTTCCGGAAAAAAAGAATTCATTAAACCCTGTTCATTGATTTCATTTGGTTAAAACAACAACAAAATTAATATATTTACATTTATTTATTACAACAATGTGCTACTTTTATCAAATTTAAACCTGCTTATCAGTGTAATAAATATACGGTTATTAACTTACTTTGTGAGAAGCGAAACAAACTTTAGGAATTTATTATTGGACGTTAATAAATGTGTTGTTTGTATCAATAAATCCGCATTTGTATATAGTGTGTTTACGAAGGCATCGATATAATAAACAGCAATTTATTAAAATCGTAAAGTCGTTCGTTGGAGTAATTTTTATTGCCTATTCGCTCAGTGTATTATGTCTGCGGCCGTAGAGCGTCTTAAGATGTTCGCCCACAGCATTCACAATTTTGTATTAGTTTATAATTATGAAGGAATAGACAGACTTTGAAGCTATTTAAAATGCAAGCTCTAAAGAAATAGCTAAACATCATTACCTCTCTTAGTCTGCTTTAGACTATTTATAGCTGTAAAATTCTCCATTTAACTCTTATTATATTTTCTGCTTTTGCTCTGGGCCTCTTATAGAATTTAGTTCGTCTTCAGTTCTTTTATTTATCACTTGAGTTAGTCATTTCCATACTGCTGTCTTTAAGTACAGGTTCTAGTAGAATATTGTGTACGAATGTCTCATTTTGTACATCATATAGCGCTGTGAGAGTAATGGCGAGTATAATTAAACAAAACAAAAACACGTTAAATTGAAACAGGTTTATTTATGAATTTTGCACGCGGTAACAAGATGCTTAAAAAACAAACACATAGATATGTGTGCAACAAAAGAATATTTCTGCGAATATGTTCAATGAATAATAGCTTTACAAAACAAATATTTAGATCTATGAATTTTATATTAATTGCTGGTATTTAAGTTTTTCCAAGAATAAACCATGAACTAAGGTTTCTGGGTAATGGTAAATAGCTATTATTGTTTTTAAGATTCTCATTGCTTTTATGAAAATCAGTTTACCTTCAAAGCAAATTGTAGCATTCCTTTATTCTATTCGAGCTGTACTTAAACGCCATTCGGGCTAATTGCGGTGAAGACAATTACATGAAGATCTAATACTCGTATTTAGGATGCCGCAAAGAAACCTTTGCGCTGGAACAATTCGGGGGGTTTGAGCTTTCGCATTTGGCGAGGAGACATCTTTCATTGATGTGTTCACGCAAGACCAACTTGCCTCCGGGGCTAGTCTTTGCGATGCTACTAGTCTTATACAGCCGCGACAACCCTTTGCGGTTGGCACAAACAAGGCGGTTGTCTATTAAGGACTTGGAAAAGGGTCGCGGACGACTTAATGAAATTCGGGATTTCGTAATAAAACAATTAAATTCCATTCGAATATAATGAGATGGTGACGGCTCACAAAGTGGACTTGTATGGAGGTTCTCGCTGAATTCCGGGTTTAGTTGTGTAAATAGAAATAGAGTAGGTAATAAGTAATTGAAGATGCAAGAGAAGCAATTGTATACAGGCTGTTAAAAAAAGGGTCACGCGTCTAGAGAGAAGATTGAAATATGGAGAACAGGCTCGCAACTCTTTTATTGTGTATAACCAAACAAATAACGTAATTTATGAACAAAAGCAATTCAAATGAGATGTTCCATCGCAAGAACCTTCGAAATTCACCACGTTGGTTTGGATTCTTGATCTTAGTTTTTGCTGCTCCTCTGGGTCATTTATAGGCGTAGCATGCATTAAAGTTTTTAAGAATCTCCAAGTTAAGAAATCAGCCGAAAAATCCGTTGGAGCACCATCAACATTTGTTGTCTTTGGTGTAAAGGAGTTTGTCTAAATCAGGAATGAACAACAAGTTTGTCGCAGCTGACAGGAGCCGATTTCCTAAATATGGTTGTGACTCATAGTTAGAAACAAAAAAGTCGTATTCCACATTTCACTTCCAACTTCCAATACTTCCAACCGAAACACTAATTTCAAATTACCACTTTTTAAATTAATTGCAATAACAACAGATGGTGTTACCAAGCTTTTCAAGCTGTCACTGCATAAAACATCTAATAGTTAGCCAGCGAAAAATTAAATACAGAAGAACTAGACGTAAGGTTGAACGTGGCTTACAATCTGTGATTTGGAGTTTCTTACAGATTTTATTTTCTATAGATTTTTATTTATTCTTCGACATGATCTCCATTTAACTCTCTTCAAGTGTTTTAAGCCTTCCGAAAAGTAGAATTTCAGAAGGTCCTCAAAATAGGCTCTCTCTCTCTCTCAAAATCTGCTTGGCCGAGCCATTTTTTCAAATTTGGAAATAAATTAAGTCATGGAGCCAAATCCGCTGAATACGGTGGATGTTGTACTAATTCGAATTTCAATCCCATAATTTCGGCCATTGAAACTGTGCAGGTGCACCCGTGCATTGTCTTGATGAAAGAGGATCTTTTTCTTTTTAAATGAGGACGATCTTTCTCGATTTCTTCGCTCACCCGGTCCAATAACGACGTCCTTTTTCCAAGTAATCGGTGTAGATGATTCCGCGTGCATTCCAGAAAAACTGAGGCTATCACTTTGCAGGCGGATTTCATCGTCTTCGCATCCTTTGGAGCCGGTTTTGCCTTCAAAAACCCACTGTTTTGACAATTCCTTTGTCTCCGGACTGTAATACTGTATCCATGTTTCGTCCATAGTTATGTATCGACTGAGAAACCTGTCAGGATTGCGATGGAAAAGCGCGGCACCCATTTTGCAGAGATTTTATTCACACCCAATTTTTCGTGCAAAATTAAAAACACCGTACCTTGCGATGTGCCTGTGGCCTAAACTATTTCGCGCACTTTGCTTTGTCTATCATTCAAAACCATATCGTGGATTTTGTCAATCATTTCGGGGGTAGTCACTTTCATTGGATGTCTAGAATAATGTTCTCACAATCTCTTGTGAATGTTCGGCCACGTTTAAACTGATTTAGTTGCATGGAGCTTCTTCTGGGCTGCCGCATGTTGACTCGCTGCTGTAAGCTTCTTTCAGCAGCGGAAACGTAAATTCCTTAAAAGAAAACACCAACCGTGAAGGTCTACAACATAAACTTCAGGAATATTTTTGGAAATATATCAATTCAGAAAAATATTCCAATGTTGCATTTTGGTATTTAGATCTGTATATGTATTTGTATGAATTAGTTTTTTCATATTTAAAGTTTCTCAAATATTTTCGTGAGGATAGAGGTGTAATTATTGTTGTATGTCGACAAAATATTTCAGGAAATTTTAATCGAGCAATTACGTAATATAATTTTGAAAATTGAAAATTTCTTGTACGCTGCTAGGATTATTTCCGCGGCTACATAATTTTCCAAAAATTAATAAAACCTTGTATATTACTGTTTTATTTGTTGTTATTTATTATTTCTGTTTTTGTTACAGGTAAGTTTCCACTGTATAAAATAGTGCACGTAAGTATGAGGCATTACTTTTTACAATTGACGTCCATAGCTGAGAACACTTAAGGAAACAAAAGCGCGTGCGACAACCTCAATAATCGCATTGTCATAGAATTTTGCAATAACGGAATGTTAATTTTGTCGGTTTGAATTGGTAAATGATCTGTGTAATCATATATTCAGAAAGAAAAATATGACGCAATGTGAAAGAATTTGGACAGGAGGCACAAGAATGTGTTTATAATAGCAGTGCTGGGCACATTGGAATCTTTCCCTTGCCGAATTTCCAATTGCACCTCATTTATATTTACTGTGCTGGAGTAAACGACATAAGCTTGCATAAACATCTACTTTCACTTCTGTACAATTTTATCGGAACGGCTATGTATTCTTATTTCCAAAGTCGGAGCGGTAAACTACAACGTTACCCTAGACATAAAAATGGTATATTTCTTATGATAGCAAGAACACCAAAAACAAATTGAAATATTGCTCAAAACGTCATAAACCAATCGAATGATTTCAAGCTACTAGCATATGTAAGTTTGATGTGCCCTTTTTTTGAAGGTCTCAAACAATTAATATTTAGAATGATAATTTAGAAAAAAAAAATAATTGAATGGTTAGCTTTCGAATTGTTTGCAAACATTACACTTTCTAGATAAAATACATTGCGGTTCCCTCAAACATGCAGCCAAGTCATCAAATAATCAATGGTACCATGATCTAGTGCAGTGGTTCTTAAATTTATTACGCCTGCGGATCCTTTCTTATAGCCAAAACTTGACCATTAACACCTTTTGAAAATAACTCAACAATAGTTTAAACAAGTTATGCATGTAGGAGCGAGATTCCGTTCCAGCTTACCTTGTATAGAAAGAATCTAAAAATCGGTAACAATTTATTTATTGGTATTTATTTATAACTTAAGATAATAATGAAAATGGGCCACACACTCCCAAATTGATTTTAATTCGCTACAGACCCTCTCGGCGCTAGCAAGGACCACCTAGGGGTCCGTAGGAGCCACTTTAGGAACCACTAATCTAGTGGAATTGCAAAATAGGATTTGTAAGTTAGTTGGGGTAACTGCGCTCCCAAATTGGCTTAGTTGACCTTTACTAATAAAAATCCAACCTAAATCTGGGAGTATACCTTCATTAACAAAATCTCTCATATTATGTTTAGTACAATGCCATGCGATGAAACCTCTTAAGTTGTAGAAGATACTTTCAGAAAAACAAAAAAAACGCTCCAGGCACACACTTATCCATCAGCATGGGGTAAGAGCATTTTGGCAAGGTACATTACGTATCAACCTTATGTTAAAAGTGTAAACGCAAGAGTGATCTTCTAATAAAAGTTGTGTTTCAAAGATTTTAAAGAACAATGGGAGTTATATAAGAATATGTAATATTGAATAAAAGCAACACATTCAACTGTAAGTCACGAGTTACAAATTTGGATGGCCACCTTTACCCTTACATTGGACATTGTAAACAATTTTTAATCGTTGGTGTTCGTTGACTTTTTTTTTAAATT
This sequence comes from Marronus borbonicus, assembly GCA_902655005.2. Lineage (NCBI taxonomy): Eukaryota > Metazoa > Arthropoda > Insecta > Coleoptera > Scarabaeidae > Marronus > Marronus borbonicus. The sequence continues at coordinate 297,238 of LR737382.1, read as the reverse complement.
TTTTCGTAGGAAATGAAAGAAAAATACGTTCTCTTAAGTAAGTGGACGAGTAATTGTTATTTTGGGAATAATGCCATCTATTAGTACCTTGTATCATTAGTAAAATTATCTTCGCTTAAGCGAAATATTTCACAATCACGTAAATATCGTACTTTGTCTTTGAACCATGTTATTTCAACGCATTAGTCATCCAATTTTCGTGTAGAGCGAGAGATTCGGCCGCTAATTTAATACCCATTACGAATTATTGCGTAAGGCCCAACTGTATCAGCCTTAATGTGCAGGTACTTGTTCATTATTATTCTCGTACGAGGTTGTGTAGATGTGGTGAGCTTCGGTTTTCGTCTTATAACTTTGTGCGTCCATTCATCCATTCGTGGCCGCTTTTTCTTGATTCTTGCCATCATTCTGCTTCTTCTTCTTCTTCTCTTTCGTTTTCTCAGATCCTCCTCGGTTTTTGTTTTTTTTTTTTGCTTGCCCGTGTATAACCGCTGACGTTCGGTCGATTTTTTGTTCCTTCAAGGTTCATTAAGCTTTGTTGTTGGGCGTATAACGGTTGTTTCTTACAATTTACGTGGCTGTTCTATATTATTAACAGTAGTGCATGTATTGTTGGTTTTTGATTCCTCTTATTTATTACCGTTGAAGTACGAGCGCGATAGTATCGTTGCCTATCCTCTCCAACTACTCACCTATCTACCTCTAGACTCTCTTCTTTTCTACACTTCTCCTATTATTATTCTTTTCTCGCTTTATCTGGACATATTGTTCGCTTGGTTCGTTCGATAAATAATAGTCGCCTGCATGAGGTACCGCGTTCAACATGTTTGATGGTGATTAAATGTTTCATTCCGGCTACACAGAGCAAATAGCAGGGTACGAGAACAACGAAATAATACGGTAATCTCTTTGAAATTATGACATACACTCCTTTCGGCAGAAGGTATCGATTTACTGTTAGCTGAACTTTGTTAATTCCTGGTTTAGTAACAGGACATATTAGTTAGATACAGGAGATTGCAGCTAATAAAATCTTAAGATGTACACGAAAAGCAAATATAAAGAGATTCAGAAAGTCCCTGTTTCTAAATAGCTTACCTAGTGTATATTGATGTCTCTAATTTGATATAAAATTAAGAAAATAAATTTAAAATTTGTATGATTTTGATGGTGTGCTGCATAGAGATAAAAAAGTAATGGAAGTTTGTACTTGTCGTCTATACATCGTAGTACATAAGGGAGGTCTTTTTTAAACTTCATTTCGTCAATAATCTGTTCTGGCGAAGCAAATAACCTAATGTACCTGATGTAGAAGGCAGGTTCTCTTTCTCTTCCCCATTCTCGCTTCCTTCAATTTTATTCATTATTTTTCGTTATGTTCATGTTTGTTGATATTTTCATTATCTTCCACAGTTTGTCACTCATATATGAGAGAAACCCCTATTTAGAGGCCATATCCCGATAAACTTAAATGCACTAATATTTTCGAGAGTAAATGCCTTCAAGTGAGCTTTTCCAAATAGTGCAGCTACGTCATAAATACTTATAGGTCGTCCAGGATTAGATATCATGCGTTCATTGCAGGCCATGTTGTAATTTGTTTTTAATGATTTCTATACGTTTTACCCAGTGCGATAACATTTTCTTTTGAAAATTCTACGCCATCTACTGTAATATGTAATTCGTGATTGATTGTGTGTAATCTGCCGTTTACTTTGTTAGGCAACGGATCATTTATTTCATTTTGGAAGAAATACGCCAATCCTACAACGTTACGAAGGTGTGTATCATCTGTGCGTTTAGAACATTTAGAAAATAAAATTAAAGCTGAACTGAAAAATAAAAAACTGTGGTTATGTGTGGACGAAACAATTGCAACTTTAGTGATTATCCATGAGAAGCTTTAAAGGATTTTCAGATGTGTATTTTATGTATTTTACAAAATGCCTCAAAATATCAGTAAATATGTCGTTATTTATACACGCACTTTTATTAGCATTATCGCTGCTTCCATGAGAGGCTCCGTTAAGCATATGAGGTGATAAACTAGCATGACGCTTGCGGAATCCCTTTAGCCAGTCCTTGGGCATTTGGTTTTGAGTCCACGAATTTTGTTTTTTTGGTTTATTTTTAACGACTATTTAATACGGAAATTTTCTCACGTAGTTACGTGTGAGACCGTGATGCCTTAATTAAGTTCTGATGAGAATACTTTATTTGCATCGTATTTTGGGATTCAGGGACTGCATCTGTGTGTTTCATAAAATATCTCTGGAGAGTTTGATGGCAGAGTCCAGAATCTGTTGCAGTTCTTCGAGTTGACCAGCTGTTTTCCACTACCTTCATCACTGCAGCCTTTATGACTTCACCGTCGATTTTTACGAGGCATTTCTGAAAAAATAAATTAGAATTACTGGAATGGAATGTAACACTGTACCCTTGAACATAGCACTGTACCACTTTGCGAAGTGTAACGCTGTTCACAATTTTACTTGCACGAAATGTAATTCTTATGAATTGAAAATGCACATTTCTTACCTAACAACATAGACAAACAGCAATACTACACAGACACTTATAATACCATTAACACAATTAAATTCACATGTTATCATGCGTACCAAACTGAAATCTGTAAAATTTGAGCGGGAATTTTAAAATGTAACATTGTTACTATCAAATTGTAGTAAGAATTCTTACAATTAGTATGAAACAAATGAATGAATGAATGAATGAGTTAAACTCCTATGTACTGTACACAATATTTGCCTCGTTACTGAGCTTAAATAAACACGTGTTGCAGTAATATTCATTCTATTTATTATTTAAAATGATTATAGTTTGCATCGTATTTACTGGTGTTTTAAAACATTTCATTCGTCTGTAATATTTTTATGACTACCAGTACGAATCGCTGGTTGTAATGAAACTGTTTATTTGATGTTCCTCATGAGAGTCCGTTATGGCAGAGATGCATATCTAAGAGGGTGTAATCTGTGCTTGAAATTGGTCCTAAATTTCTTTTCTCCAAAATATCTTCTAAGCGGCTAAAGATAGAAAAAGATTTCAATGGTGGACTTGCATCACTTGAGCAGCTTTTTTTACGGGTGTGGTTTCTAATAATTCTACAGAATATCCAAAAAGCTTTGGCATACTTTCTTATTTTATTCTTATTATCTTATATATTGTTGCGGGATTGCATTGTATGTTAAAAATCAATATAATTTTACATCAAGCGCTAAACACCTACCTACGATCGATTTTGAAATATTCGCTTTTAAATGCTTACTTCTGGCTTAGCGACTTTGTGAATTAGCAAAACTGCTGTATCCGGTTTGAAAATCGGCCAGAAATAATGCATGTAAATGCCTTACACTTAAACTGCGTGTCTGGTGCGCATTTCATGTTGGAGGAATCAGTCTTTATTGACGATGCTGATAACTCCGTTATTGTGAATGCAAATCGTTATCGCTTAATGTTGACTGAATTTCTCCTTGGCCGAATTGGATGCTCTGGACCTGGACGATATGTGGTTCCAGCGCTTACCACATTGGTCATAAAACAATTCATTGATTGCACTAGAAGGTTGGTAAGTTAATAATTTTCAGGAACGGACGAGTCGATTATCCTCCTCGCTCGTGTGATTTAGCATCCCTAGACTTCTTCTTGTTAGGTCACGTTAAGCCGTTGGTTAACCAACAGGCTGGCAACATTACACGACTTGTAGATCAACATTGTACCATTTCTAACAGCTCAATGTAATGGTAAATTAAATTCAACTGATTCATTTCCATCAGCGCGTCCTAGAAGGACATTTGAATGATTCCGTAAATGATGGTGTTAAATTTACTTTACGCAGGATTTAAAGTAATCCTAAATTTCTTAAAAATTTCATGTTTTATTTTACAAACAAAATGCGTTCCTCTTAGGCGTCTTCAACAGTTGTAGCCTTGCCCGGTAACTTGAATTCTAGGATAGATTCAGGTAGAGATTGACTAAAGTTTTGTTCCCAGTTGTACCAGGCTTCATTTTGGCGGTAGCTTGAAGTTTGACTTATTATTATTATAAGTCCTTAATTAGTGTCTTAAGTACCTGCATCTTGAGGATAGTGTTAAAATTAGTTGCTATGCAAAATTTCGAAGAGGTAGTAAGTGTTTTGCACACTTTTAGGTTTTCACATAAATTTTATTATCGTCAAATGTAAATTCGTAACGTTTTTACCTTTCGTAGTATTAAATATTCACAGGTGTAGACTTCGTAAAGTAACTAAAAATAAACAAACGCGATAGAAAAGAAGAAAAAAAAATCAAGAAGAAACTACTACTTTTCCCCTCTCGTATCACCATAATACCGAATGTAAATCAAGTCGAATTTCCATAGAATGGGGAAATGAATATTCACGAAGATTTGGTGCTACACTGTACAACTACTTGTGCGCTTAGATGGGAAATTTATACGCTTGGCACCTTGACCCCTCGACGTTACATTTTATCGCCCCATTTGAATATCACTTGTTGCTATTGTAAAGTAAGTAAGGCTCGCGCCGTAGTATATAGAATGGAAGGAGAACGTTTACGGCCGCTTGCTACATACGTATGAAATATAAACTACTGCTATAATTGAACGGGGCGATAAGGGACGACGTGATAATGACGCTGTTAAGTGGTCATATAAAGCAGCAAGACAAAAGACAGTGGAAAGAAAATATATCGCTTTGAGGGTTTAGTAGCGCGCCTTCAGTAAAATTCGGTTATAAATTATGGGACGATGCGAGAACAGATGAAATTAATTACGTGACAAAGCTGGTAGGGTTTCCAAATCTCTCTAAATGGAAAAGAGAAAGACAATGGAATTTATAGTAATGTAAAAGAAGATATATATACAGGCGTATTGTTTGTTTCCAAAGATAGCTTGAAAAATATGACTGAGAAGAAGAGGTAGATATAATCAATTAATAAGAATATAACTGTAAATTAGTTGTAATGATCCATTTTTAATTTGTAGATGAATTTATTTGTTGAGATTAGATGATAGAACCAACATGTCTGCTAGGTTGTAAAAAGGATTATTATGTACCCATTCCCTTTCCCCATTATGAACTACGAAGAAATGTATCTTTCTACAAGAAAGAACGGTCAAGTTTTAGCCATCTATTAGCAATGAATTTTAATTGTTCACAGAACATTTTGTGAAATTATATACTTTAATTGAACAATTTTGGTTTATAATCAACATTTTCTCCAATGAAGTATTAAACGTTTGAGGAACATTAGAGAGAGTTAGTGGGAAAACAGAGGTCTACCCTATATCATCTTCTACGCGACATATCACTTTTTTACGTTATCTTTCTACAACCTCCATAAATTATGTCGTTAGTTAGCCTGCAAAATTTTAAAATGTAGCTCCTAATTGCGTGAACAGCCCCAAGTCAACTTTGTTGATGCAAAAATCAATATAACAGATTCTCCTATAATTATGTATCGCCGTCTGTTATTGGCGCTGGGTATGTCTTTCATCGCTGCTGGTGCTCCCACATGATTTTTTGCCACTCGAACAAGCTATTAGTGCCTGTCCGTGAATCCAAACGGACCCGATCGTGTTAAAAAGGCTCGTCAACACGTATTTAATTTTTTTACTGTCTCCTCTGTCGATTTATGTTTTGTTTAGACCACAAACCGAAAGATGTAAAACCTGACTTTGTTGTGGTAACCGTCCGCAGGGTGGCAACAGCATCCGTCAAAATCCCTACTTTTCTTTCTCTTTTCGTTCTGATACGAATTTTCGTTTCTAAAGTGGATCTTTGACGTTGGCATTTTTTTTTCTCTGTATATTTATGTGAATGTATTCTACTGATACGGTTGAATGGTCATATTTACATTTTAGTCTGTGTTTACTGCTTTGCGATAATTGATAATATATTTTTGAAAGCTTTCTTGGAAGTAGTAAGATGATATTTTTCCCCGTTTTTTTTTTGCATATGGATTGTGAATGATAAGTTTAGTAAATAGGTAGGTTTTTTTTTTACTTCAAACTTAAGAAAAGCCACGTTTTGTTCTTTTCTGTAGATTGCAACGCATTTCGGCAGATTAATATTTGTTGATTTATATATTAATATTGAAATATTTGCGAAGTGATAAAAATATGTAATTAATCTTGGAATTCCTTTTTTTGACAAATTTTTACATGAAAGTGGAAAATTTATTGTCAGCACTTATCGTCCATTTTAACGTTGTCAACGTCAAGAGCAAAATTTGCTTCTACATTTGATGCTAGAGAATGATAGATACGAAGAAAAGAAATTTTGTAAACAATGATAAATAAAAAGGTTTTTGCGTTCTTCCTTTGAGTTTGACTTCCTTGAGAGACTTAGCATTCTTACATAAGTAGCTTAACAACAGTACTTTGCGTTTGAACTTTGTTTCTTTGATTTCTATTGGTGTCCACCCATAATAATATTTTATTTAGTACTTCCCATCATCATGTTCATGTGCACCTACTATTAACAACTTAGTATCTGCAATTCCATTCTTTCAACTCTAAGTTTCATTATACTTTGATATTACTGCCTATCAATAAATTTCCAGTAACATGTTCCTCTTTGGTTCCCTTCATAGCACCATTACTGTGTTCTTGATATCATAGTTACTTATGCTATATGTTTCTGGGTTCTTCCGGTTTTTGTAAAAAAACAAGTAAACTAAACTATTTCAGGAACCGATAAGCACCTAAAGTAAATAATTGGAAGCTATGCAAGTGTAGTGGAATTAATATTGATATAAGCGGTGTAGGCTGAGGCTGAAATTTTTGAAAGGAAAGAACGCTAAGACAGTTAAAAGAGCAAGAGTAAACTCAAATAATAAATAGGAAGATTTCTGAAACTAATGGTATTATAAGGTGCAGACATCAACATTGGAATGAACATATGTATAGAATGATTATTCCCTTATATTAGGACGGAAAAGTATTTTTGCTAATATCCTTAAATTTTATTAAGCTGATCTTAGCAGTCTGCGTCCATAATCATAAAAGTACTACTGAAAAATGTTTCCCGGAGTCTGGAATCGACTTGAGAAGATCCGGCAGCAAAATATCTAGTTGTAAGACACAATAGCATTTGATCATTTCTGGAAGCTACTATCTAACACATTGTTACTCAATCAGTACCTTTTTATTTAGATTCAATATCAACGCTTTGGTTAGCAGATAAATAATAAGATCAATTTCAATTATTAGTTAAATTCATGAACATGGGCGTAAGATTTGGATTAGGGAAGACCGGGATATTTCACAGAATATAATAAATAAAACAGCTTGAATATAACGTTTCAACCTTTTTTCCAGTGAGTTTGCTTTCATGTTATTTTTGTGAGTGCTACGAGGGTCAATATGTGACAAACATATCAAACACACTTTCGAGATGCCCTTAGCCTTTGCTACCTTTCTTATCTTAATTCAACGGCCCTCTACCACCATTTGGTGAACTTCTCCGATGTTATCGGTAGTGGTTGCAGTCCCGAACACTCATTGTCAACTAAGCTGGCGTGATCCTGTTTAAATTTATGTCAAAAGTTTCACTGTGGCGAATGATGATGCGAAGACCCCGTAAACAGAGTCCATCTCAGCTTTAATTTGCGTAGGCGTATTGTCTTTGAAATGTAAGAATTTCATGACGAAATTCGATTTTTTCATTTTTGGAAAAACGCTAACATTGATTGACACAAACAACTGAGCATCCAACGTGAAACATTGCAGGCTACCCTCGTATAAACATTTCCGTGATGCTAATCTGGAGTTAATAACCACTCTTCATATATCATAAATTGTTACCATTATTGTTAACATAACTACGCTTTTTTTTTACCTTTCGTAAACTATAGAAAATAAATTTTGATTTGAAATATTTTGGGGAAGCATTTATGCATATTTGAAATTCCAAAATTGGACAAACAAGTAGAAGCCGCATACGACATTCTTGTTTACGCTATATCGCTTATGTACGGTAGTTTAATACGTACTCCAAAATCCTTTGCATATTCCCGTATACATAATCAGCAGCAACCGACTACGCATCCTGTAAGCATAACTTCAGCGCATCAAACAGAAACGTCACATCTAGCGGAAGTAGTTCATCAAAGACTCTCTACTACAAACCTTGATTCACTTCTTCTGCTTCGTTCCTTAATGGCACGACACTCGTGGGTGGAAAAGAGAAAATGAGCTCGTTCCGATGCTGCGATGTTGACGCATTTAGAACTAGTAAAAGAAGGAATTATATTAAAACAGATACGTAACAGCCTGCATCAGCTGGTGCCCCATTATATTATTTAGGGCAATATACGAGGTGCAGCTAAAATGGGGAATGGTGTTACAGGTTTCTTTTCCAAATATGTCTTTCATTGAATTAGCTCCTTATTTTTGTTAGCATAAAATGTACTTGTTCTTCTGCTTTTTTAACAAAGAATAGCAAAGTTTCAAGCGAACGGTTGAAAAATTAATGTTGACGATTAGTCTGGAATGCGTGCTGGTTTTCTCCAACAACAATATGTATGCACCAGTGGTACTCGCTAACTCTTTCTCTATCGCATAATATTTTCGCGAGTTGCCAGTAGGTCATTGTAAGTGTGATTGATGAACAGTTGCGTCACATGTGTTGACATTTGTGGTTACATTTTTGTTCATTGTTCTTATTGTTATTGTTTCTAGGAAACCGCGTTGTTCTTTGCTATGATGAATATTAATCGCTGTATTTTCAGAATCTGTTTAGAGATGTGTTACATGAATCATTTTGATGAGATCAAGACGGAATTCTGAAGAAGCGTTTGCTTTTGTAAAATATAACTCTGGAAATGTATAATCAAATGCTATTATTAACGACAACACAAAAGAATACTAATTACCGTAGAGCTAACTTCTGAGCAGTTGTTGCTTGCTGTTGCCAAAAGAAAAGCAGTTATAAAAATTTATGATTAAAATGCATTTAAAGTTTCTTGAATTCGACTGCGCAGTGGGATAACAGCAGAGATCCTGTTAGGCTTTGCCGGAAATGAACTAAATCTATGTAGATTTTATAGGAATTTTTCGAAAAGGCTTAAGTCTAAACTTCAGGATATTTGATGACCGGCAATCTATCGTCATTACCGGTTTTTAAAAGAAGACCCTTGGATATTGGAGACCCTCTTTAATTCACAGACAGGTTGAAGCTGTCGCGTGTTTCATTTGCTTTGATCTTCTTGAAAGGACTAGCGGTTAACATGTTCATATTTCTTGGTACGTTATCTATACTCGTCGACTTCGTACATACAGATTGAACTAGGTCTGTTCCTTCATTCTTATTTTTATATCAAAACCTTAACTCTCCATACATGGTTCGACCATTTCGTTATCTGTCATTTGTCATCTTATTCCAACACCACATCATCAGAAAATTATTTGGCTTTGTCTTGCTTTAGACGTTGCTTTGTTGATTTATCACACATGGGAATATCGCCCTTGCCTATCTCCATATTTCTAGTTTCCTCACATGACGCTTTAATGTTAGTTTCTGTGGATTTTAGTGTGGTCATAATCAGTTTTCTTCCTTTAATATAGTCAAAACTTTGCTGAAAATCTGTAAATACACATTCACTCCAAAGTAATAATGTTAAATACAATCAGTGAATATGATCTCCTTCTCATTAAAATTTTAGCTTTTGGATACACTCTTTGGTTATATCTTTCAAAAAAAGACATTCTCCTTGTGACATAATTGCCTATAAAAGTGATGAATGATGATCATCAATTCGTCAAAATTTTCGTTGACACTAGCCAGAAAAACATCAAATCGATGTACTGAGAAACACAGTTATAGGAAACAATTGACGTCTACGCGGAGATGTGACGAATACGTCCATCTACAGACGAATAATTAAAATTTATTTGCATATGGCGAGTCCTCTTTCATCGTCACTTTGTCCCCTCCCGCTCCCTGTACGCCGCTTACGCGTCCATATGCGCGCCTCGTCCTCGTCTAACATCGAAATCCATTAAGATGCAACTCACTCGACTCGAATTATTGCCTTCGTCTAACTATTTGTGATTCGCCTTCTTGCTCTATCAAACGTGAGTCGTCTTCTTCTCTTCCTGCGATCCTGGCCAATGCATAAAGATGCGGTGTGTGTGCGCGCTGGCGTTTTACCTCATGGCCGGGACGCTGATTTCTCTTATTCTTCCATCTGATTTATGACGAAATTAAGATTTCGGTCGATACACTCGACAAGGACGAGCTTCGAGTTCTTCGTTATCCCGCTCGCTGATAAAAAATGACGATCGATAATCGGGTACGCTTAACGTTGATTGGAAGTGTAAGTATCTGAGCTTTTATCTCTGATGTTTTGTGTTTGGTAAAGAGCAAACGGATAAATACACGGCTTAATTAAGATATCTATCGACATGCTCCAGCTTTCGATAAACAGGATTTCTATTGAGCGGTTAGAGTTTATTTATGCTGGACACATGGAGTAGTTACGACGATTTACGTAGACCTCGGTTTAAATGAATGCGCCGACGTATGTGTAAGTACGTACAAGTACCGAGAAAAACTATTACGATGTTCGAATTCAACTGCATTACAATCGGAGAATACGACAAAGATATAAGTTGTTTCGGTTGCGGTTACCTACATATACATTCGTACTCTTTTTAATATAATAATCCTTTAACTACTAACAGCGAAAAATATTGCGAATTAAATTGTATTGGTTAACCATCAGTGATTGGAGTTGCACATTTTTTTATGGTTTTCAATGATAATGTTGTCTCTCTAATATTGCAGCCATGAAATAAAAATACCAAGTGGAATTGCAGAATGCCAGGCCTTCTTTCACCTCCGTCAAAGAAGTTTACCACGAGAGGTCTAGGACGTCCTGTCTTGCACTTCATTTAAATAATTTTAGCCTTCTTTTGAAATTATGAGTAGGAAAAGGCACTTAAATTGGCAATGACAAGAGGCGGAATATGAAAGTGTTCCATTCGAGCAAGAATTTGGTGAATTGAAGCAGAATGATGCAGAATTATTCGAAAATGACGGAATTGTGAAAAATTATTGGAGGCGTGTATTCAAGATGATTTTGATTCAAACAGATTCTGAAAGTAACATTCTGTAAAGTTATTGTTGCACCAATACAAATAGGACCTGAATGGCATGATGAATTTATGGATTGCAATGAGAGCTTTAGAGAAACAGTTGGAACAACAAACATTGTAACTAACGCAACACCGTCTAAAATATTGAACTTACTAGTAACTAATAACGCAACGGAATACTGGAAAAAAGTTGCAGGGAGTTAAGTCGGGCGAATATGCTGGATGAGGAGCAAAGTTTGTGTTGATTTTCGCGTCATCATGGTGGGAATCTAGATTCCTCAACCAGTCGTTCGTGCACCATTCCTCTAGACGATTCTTTCCCGCATACCTCCTTAGCTGCTTTAGGATGTTCAGAGAGAAATTTGCATTAAATACTTCATCTACACGCACGAACTCTTTGTGGATAATCCCAACGAGAGGGCTTAATGTTGCGTTCGACTTAGCGGGCTTTTCTTGACCGAGGTGAAGATGTGTATAAAATAATTAGGTTTATTAAAATTTACAGTAGACGATGATAATAAGTAGAAACGAAAAGATTAATGAGATAGAAGTACAAGATGTAAAACTAGGCAAAGCTAAGAATTCTAAATATCTGCGCTCGGCGATATTATAGAACGGGCGACCTGACGATGAAATAAATAAAAGGACAGCAGCATCGGGCAAGTTATTGAATGTGACAAAAATCCGATTTCTAGTAAAAAACGAAATTCCAAATTAGTTAAGAGAGTGTTCACCCCAATCCTGACGAAAGGTTTTCAAAAACACAGGGTTTCACACGAAAACAAGACAGTAAAATACAAAGCGTTGAAATGAGAATTATTCAGACAAAATTGAAGGGAAAGCCAGAAAATCGGATCGAGTAATAAGGGGAATATTCAAATAATGACGTTTAAAAAGATTAAAGATTAAAAAGATTATTTATTTATTAAAAGATATTTTCTCATTTTTTCATTCTATTTTCTCATCAAGTTTCTTTACCTTTTTTTCCAAAAGGAATCTTCAAACGTGATTTGCACAGGTTTTAAGTGTAAAGTATGGAAAACGTCTTCACTTGTAAATTTTTGACATTTTCTATCATGTTACAATATACATTGGTTGAGGTTTCTGGGGATTCTGGAAAAGTTAGGAAGCTGGCAAAATTACGTTCTAACATCTAATGTTTTTGCAATGCAACTTTATACAATTGAAGATGTAATACTAATTGTACTTATTTATACGTTTTCCGTATTCAGAAGCAAATACGAAGCAAATTTCAGATGTGCAACTATGTCCTGAAAAAACAAGAAGAGTTATCATCATACTTCCTTGTCGATGCTTATTGCATTATTTGTATTTAATCAATTTATTCTCAACATAATCTCTTTGCTGTTCTATATATTTAGTCCGGCGATGTTCCAACTTTTTTAAGCCATCCGAATAATAGGATTTGTCAAACTCTGCAAAATAGGCCTCTGCTTCGGCATTAACTTCATTCGACGTGAACCACTTCTGCCAGGCTACTTGTTCAAGTTTGAAGAACGCTTTGGGTAGATAGGGAATACAGTGCGTACACAACACGTACCTCGGACTGACGTTTGGAATCAGAAAACAGCAGAATTATCTACACATTAAAAGAAAAAGGTGGGGTGCATTACAAAAGCAAGAGAGCGATATCATGGCAAAGGTCCCGGAGAAAAATTCAATAACATGGTCTACCATGAAAACGGCAAAAATTACAATCCGAAATAAGAAGAGACCAAGCGATCGAATGCAAATCCAAGATGTATAAAAAGAGAAAAAAGAGTGAAAATAATAGGAAAATGCAACTAATGCAGAGGCAAAAGAAACGAAAGATCCACTATAGTTATTAATTATTCCAAATAACAAAATAAAGGTGTTTGCAAACATTAATTTATTCCGTATTATTAATTATAAAAAATTCAAAACATGTTTAATTAAAAAAAAAAAAAACAAAAAGAAAATAAATAAGATAAATAAAGCAAATTGTGTCATCAAATAATTGCTACAAAGCATCGGAGAAAAATAAGTTATATTCACATATTTTCTAACATTTAGCTCGCAATTGTGTTATATACTGCGTTTCCCACCAAGTGTTCAGTTATACTAAAGAAGCCACTGTAACCACAATTACAGCTAAATTAATTTTTTATTGTGTTGGCAATAGAATCCCAATTTACAGGCACCTCCCACTGTTCACATTAATTCATCAATTCCTTTCTGATTTACACAATTATGTATCCCAGCATGCAACCGTCAGTCCCTCATTCAGATCTAAATTTATCTGTTTTGTCTACGTTGTTCTTCTCATTTTGCACCTCTTGCCATATATATTTGTAAAAAAAAACGCACCATCCCCTAAGCAATAGCAGAGATTCTGCGATGCAATCCACAGAATAAACCATGTGTTAACCTTCTTAGAATGTTCTTTTTTCCCTTATATGTTATACGTATGCAGCGGAGATATTGCAAGATACGTAAGAAGGATGGAAAATAGGGTTTACAAGAAATATCAGCGAAAAGAGAGAGAAGTACAGAGGGGAACGTATAGTGTACTACTATTCGGCATCATGCCTGGTGACAGGTAGCCTCCATTCAGGGTCTTGCACGACTTCCGGCGGTATTGCGAGGGTGGGTTCCCCCTGTGTTTCCGGTCCCTCGCACCCTAACCTTGCACTGACTACGTTGTTACGGTAAATATAGAGGCCACGTGAGGAATCGTATACCTACCTACGAAATCTAAGTGGTTTCTTTTTTTATTGTACCTACATACGTAAATATTTTTTCCAAACAGTATTCGGTATTTTCTCAATATCAGCATATTTTGGGCAATTCTGTATAAAATATTTTTATTGAATTGTAAATTATGGATAAAAATCGTTAAAATTAAATTCTTCTCGTTGTTACGTTTGTTCTCTAGCTTTACTTACTATAACTACTGGAATAAATGTTTGTATTTATGATTTCATTTAAAGAAAATTCTTTAAAAGAAAGCAACGACCGTGGAAGTTTACAACAGCATAATGTTTGTATTCATGAATGTCTATCTCAACAAATGCATTGGCAGGTACCTTAATACTCTGTTTTGCTTTGTGGTGGTTAAAAAGTTGGAAATAAAGAAAGGTTGATTTTCTAGGATATATTTGAATTGTGTTCTTGCTGTTGTTTACTAGAAAACTATCTAGTGCCGAATTGTTTTAATTTTCGGGTTGCCTACTGTTTATTCTGGAATTTTAACGTTTAAAACATTGTTTTTTTTTTAATTGAATTCCTGGTTTTATTTCTGTGGTACAGTAGGAATGAAGGCCAATCTTCGTACTTCCTATGAGTCAATATTATGTACATCACTAGAAGGCGTAGTTTTGTTTTCGAAGGATCCTGCTAAAGACAATCAACGTTACGCAATTAAAATTTATTGAACTAAAAAAAAAACTGCTTAGTAAACTTAGTAAACTTTCACGTGGCATAAAGTTTTCAAGAAGAACATTGTTTTGTCCAAATTTCTACATCGAAAATTGACAAAGACCTGTCTAATATATGTTTGGTATTAACAAAATCAAAAAAGAATTGTTTGCGCACTAGCTAGAAAATAGTGGATCACTTAAAGACTGGATAAAAGTTCCTACACTAAATAGTAACAGGCAACATTGAGGTAAAAAGGCAAAGTACAAATTGTTGCATATCACCATTGTTCACGAAAAAAAGAGAATTCCTTCGGTGGTGAAATAAAAAAGATAGTTCAGCGTGTATGTTGCGCTGCATTTAGGGTCTATTCGTAAGTATCTGTTCTCTATTTTTAAAAAACTAGCAAGCTAACAAAATTGGAGTTGTTAATTTCGAGTTTTGCTTTTGATTGATATAAGCCTGCACCAATAGTATTGGTGGGACTGGTGGTCCACTGCCTACTTTGCTCTGCTATCGGTCTCAGAAAAGATTTCGCAGGTTTATATGGTTCGCAACTCTGGGTAATGTTTTCCACGGTTTTGCCTACTCCAAATTTACTTTTTAGAATTACTCAATAAAATATTGACTTGAACTTATATGTGCAACAAAGGACTACTTTCTGCAAGTGGTATACATCGTATGTTCCAATTGCTTGACCAAAAGACAGTTTTGCGTCATTCTAAGAAAGAAACATTGAAACAATAGTGAAGCCAAAGTTATGAAAATATTGGAATAAAATAAATTTTGACAGTGACTAGGTAAGGTAAAGAAGGTGGCAGAATACTAAATGGGAGTGGGTATTTGAAAACTTACAAGGAAGATCATCAGTCGAAATTTAAAAAAAATTCTCAAAAACGTCATATACTAAGGATGAAAAGAGGATGTATGTATGTAACCATCATAATGACGAAAATAATTTAACATTTACATTCGGTTGTCAGCTGAACCGTTTTAACCATTTTAAGCAAGAAGGTATTATGTAGGATCACAAGACATGCATTGATAGAGATAAACGCCAACTTATCAAATATTCTTCAATATATAGACCAAACAAACATTTCCGGGCTACATTTTTAAACGAACAAGCGATCGAAAGTCTGACGAAATGCAACAAACAAAATTATCGCCATAGAATTATCAATACATCGCATTTGCATAGTTTTGCTTCATTACGCTACAAGAATGAATTTTAAAATTTGTCCAACTATTTTTGATGCATGCGGGGACCTGTGTTATGGAAGACAACGCAATCGTTTTATTTCTCAGCATAATCTCTTTGTAGCGCTACACGCTTAATTCAGCAACTTCCAACTATCTTAAACCTTCCAAATAGGATTTTTCGCACACAGGCTGATGCCGTAGTTGGATTAATTTTGCTGTCGCAATTGCTGATGGGCAAGCCGGGACGTTCATATCATATTGGAAAAGAATGGAAGCTTCTTTATCTTTAGTTAAGCATCGAGTCGGTCCAATAAATTAGTACAATGTTGTTCCGTGATTGTCCTTCCCTTCTCCAAACAATCAATTAAATGAATCCCAAAAAATCTTTGCAATAGCTTTTCCGGCTGATGGAATCGTCTTCGCCTTCTCTGGGTACACGTTCGTCTGTAAAAACCCATTTTATCGACTGATTTTTGGTTTCTGTCAATGTCTTCAATGTATCATCTACGGATACATAACGCCGCAGAAACTTACTCATGTTGAGCTCTGCTATCATGATCTTTATTAATCATATAGTCCGTAGTCACCTCGTCGTGGCTGTTCTTCATCAAAGACGGATGTTCGGCCACGCTCAAATTCTTTAATCCAGTACCTGATACTGGTAATTGAAGGTGCATGGCCCTTATAAACTACATTCAACTTCTTGTTGATTCCTGCACGTTCTCCATCCAAAGAAAGAAATCGAATCACTAACCGGTATTGTTCATTTTCCATGACTTCACAAATATATAAACTTGCTCACTGTCAACAGCTCTCAAAACAACACTGTTCGACTAAGTAGATTTTGATACGAGGCGCCATCTGTCTTCAAATAGGCATACTCGTACCTTCCAGTTAAATCACTAACAAAAATGCTGAAACGGGAATATGAAAATAAACTACGCAATGGTTATTTAGCAGCTCATATTTAATCCCAAACAAATGATATTCATACCAGATCGCGTATCTGGCAATAACATCCAATTAGGTATTATATCCTCACAATACGAGAAGTAGGTTCTCCCAGACGCTCGCATTGTTCTTTTATCGTCTTCTCTCGAGACAAGCGAATACCCAATGTCAACAGGTTCGAGTATCCCCAATAGTACGTCTTGAGATTCGAATCAATCCTGTTTTCAATTTGTAAAAGATCGCAATCCGACAGATCGATCCACCTTATCTCGAAAAATTCTAAGTATGCACGACAACACGCTATGCGACCGACCAGCATTACTACTACGGCCCATTAGGTTTCTGTGTCAAGTGTATTTAGTAACAATGGACATTGAAGGCCCTACCTTTCAGGTACGAGGATTTGATGAAAATATCTTCTTAAATGGTTCTCGTTTTTTTTCCCTTCTCTTCTACTCTTTTTACCTGCTACTACTGCTTCCAATACGTGCATTTACGTCTTGGTCGAAGCGATGGATAAGGTATAAATGAATGTACGTGTATAGTAAACGCATAATATATGTATGTAGTAGTAGTAGTATAGTATAGTAGCACGGCGGAAGACCAGTTTTGTAAAATATCCGTTGTGAATTGGTCGAGGAACCTGTAATGTGAAACTTTTAATGAAGGTAGCCTATAGAGAGGAAATTTCGTACACGGATGCGAAAAAAACGTGTGAACAGTTTTATTGCAACCTTATATGTATGTGGACATATGTATAAAAATTTTATGATTTGTGTGAAATTTAGATATGATTAAATTGGCCATAGGAATAGCGAATCATGTTTACATTCACCTGATTTAGGAGGCTTCATCCCATCGTTAATGTATTGATATTTATGATTTATATCATTTAGTTTCCTATTGTATTTTGTTAGTTGAAAAAGCGTGGGGAGAGAAAGTACCAAATCCAAAATGATGTAGGATTTTCGGGAGAAGTAAAAGAGAGGTTGGATGGAAAATGGACAAACAAAGACTGCCCGAGCTTTTTACCAAGCCAACCTTTAGTGATTTAGTAATATCAAAACGACTGCATTGGACACGATACTAGAAGACAGGGAAGATAATTAAAATAATAGTAAAAGAAAGAAGGAAAGCCAAGACCAAGATAAAGACGTGCCATGGCGCAAGATGTACAAGAAAAACAAATAAAGAGAAGGCAATAGCAAAGAACACTAAAGGATGCAAAGACTTAACAAAACTATAAGCCTAATTGGCATAAGAAAACTGTTATTATTTCGTAGATTTGAATGCCGAAGCTTAATGTCTTCAGCGCTCACGATACGTCGGAGTGTTCCTGTTTGTGGGCCATTTTCAATTTTTCAGCGACTTATATAGCATCGGGGCCAGAGGGAATGGCAATATTACTGGTCTTCACTCTACTTATTTCAGGCCGTAAATGTTCATATTTAATGTAACATTTTCCTATAGGCAGGTACAGAATAAATCCTATTTTGTCTTTACAATAATTTCGAAAATTAAATATCACTAATCTGGAAGTCGAAGAGCCCGATAGTGAACGTCCACATTGAACGGTTGCCGGTCTCGCTAACGTCAAATAATTAGGTGTTAAATCGTGAACTCCTCTGACATATTACAGACTATATTATGGCATTTTTTACATGGAAATTTTAGTTGACAGAAAACGTAATTGTAGGAATATAAAACATCGTCTATTCGAAAGGTGTCGTGAACTGACGAGACAACAATCTGTTTCTTTACTTCAAATCACCGTTGAAGGAAACCGCATTTGCCTAAGTGATTAATTTTCGTTAAACTTTGTGTGTGAATGCAAAAATTAAAGAAATGTTTAAGCCTACAAACACAAAAGTAGTACAAAGTCCAGTTTGGTACGTATCTATATTTTTGGCAACCACCAAACTGTAAACTTTGAGTGAAGTGATAAGCTATTTTCGGAATGTAAATCTCATCTTTTGTATAAAGCTCTACTCTAAAATCTAAGAAATATAAGTGATGCAAATGAACGAAAAAGAAAATTGGTAGCAGCTCTGAAATCGCTGGAAATGAATTATTGGCCATTAAGATATAGACTGATGATTTTTAAATTCAGGCTTAGGAAGTTTAGTTGTTGTAATGTTGCTTGCATTTTGTTTATTGAAGAATAATTTTTCATCAACAAATTTTAACCAAAAGCTCCTCCATTTTTATACCTTCTTACGAATTAGATTGATAAACTTCAATGGAATCAGCGGAAGCTTATGTATAAAATTCCATGGGTAGCAAATAATCAAGCAAATTTATTGCAAAAGAATTTAATTTAAATTCTTTTATTTACTTCTTTTTGTTAATTTGATATATTTTTAAGCTATTGTGGAGTCAATTATTTAGTATACTGAAACAAAAGCTACAGTACCTCTGTTCCCTCTCTAGTACCCCCTTCCACTTGCTCCCTTAAAGTTTAAAGTAGCTCGTTTATATACGCAGCGTTTTTTCTATCGACTTAATTATTTGTTTTTCTGGAAAATTTACAACAGGAACCGGTGGCAAATATTTATAATCTGAACTCATTCTATCGTGTTTTTTTCGGATGCTTCTCTTCTTCTTCTTTTCTCCTCCCGCGCGATGCTCATTATGTCTCTTTTGTGCTCGAAGCGTCGACGGTACGCCACGCAACGCAACTCTTCAGCTCCCGGCGTCAATGAGTGAAGATAGATTGTGTTTCGTAAATGACGTTATGATATGCATTTCCGCCTTTTTTATTTCGAGATCCACGATGCGAGCGCGCGCCTTCGCTACATAATCGTAGGCCTTCGCCTCCGTTCCACGCTGCGAGACTTTAACTGAACGAACGCGGATCTCGCGGACGCGACTGCACCACGCGCGATACCGGGATGGGACGGTACGGGACGGTACGGGACGGGACGAGACGAGGACAGGATCAATCTCGATGTTTCGATTTTAGAACGCATATTTCCTGTTTAAACGAAGTCATTCTTTATCAAAATATTTTATTTTTAAACTCTCTCTAACATCTTTTATGTTTGTGCACCATATTACGCGTCTCTCTACAACACAATACGCTTGCTTCTTTTTCTTTTTGGGTTGATGATACAGAGGATGCTCAAAAAGACTTTATTAGCGAAACTAGATATTTGTTCGGTCCAGTTCGCAATTTTTTGTTGAAGTAATGTCTATTGTAAAATGATTGTAACGTTCATTACTTTTTAAATCATTTCTAAACATAATTTGCATCCATAGCATTTCTTATTTCTACATTTTATGATAGACTGTGCCGATAACATGCACTTTGACAATGTTAAGAGATGTCAGATGTCAACTAGAGGTTCAGTATCCAGCGAAGTGTGTTCAGTTTTCTTTTTATCAAGGGGCCTCGAAAGCTCGCAGCGCGGCCTGATTGTCGACCTGTGTCTGACACATTTATTCAACGGTACTCCGAGACCCATACTCAGAGACCCCCAGCAAATATTTTTGCTTGAAAACTATCACATTTTTGCCTAGATGGCATGTCTCAATTAAAAGTTTGAGGCAGTAAATTCCTACACCGATACCTTTGCGCATTCTAGAACCATCGGTGTACAGGCTAATATCAGTCTTAATCAAGGAGTCACCATTACTTCTCCAACGATCCCTGTCGGGATAGCATACATCAAAATAAAGAAATTCTCCAAATGTTGTGGTACAGAACCGTATCACCATGAATCTTGCTAATTTTTTTCTTTCTGATTTCTGTCCGAGCGCAGGCCTAGCGTCCCTTTCTATGTCAAAAGGTATAAACAAGATCCAGAAGTTTAGCTTTTGCTTTGCCATCTACTGGTCCTTCTTCTACCAGATAACCGCGCCACATGTGATTATAGATGAACAATTGTCACATACAGCCAATATATTTTCTTGGAGGACATTTCCATAGTTTCATTATAAAGCCTTCTACATGTCCAGAGAGACATTTTGATTTTGTGAATTAGTTTATCCAGATGAGGCTTAAAATATTTTAGAGAAATGTACTTGCTTACCTAGAAGAACTTTAGGGATCAGTTCCTCCAGTTTCGTTTCCCTTGTGAATGGAACGATCACGGTTTTGCGTGGCCTGGTAGGAAGGTCTTCTGCTTCTCTTGCAGCATACGCGAACAACGTTGAGCACATTCTGCAGGATAGATGTTAAATACAGCGTTGAACTGTGATGTTTAATACTTCCGTATATTTTTAAATATGCCTCCTTTGAGTTGCAATTTTTTCAGTGTATGATGGTCAAGCTATTCTGATCTAAGGCTTTATTAAAATGTTCTCATCAAGATCAACATGAAGATCTTTGAACTGTGAACTGTGAGAGGTGCTCGATTTTATTAACAACTTAATTCTAATCATTTTAAAATAAGGAAGGACTTGTTTCCTTGCTTTGGTTATGATTGTAGTTACTGTAAACTTGGATTGATGGAACATGGAAGAAATATACGTAAGTGCAAAATCGTACGATGGATAATGTGAAAGTTACATTTTATAACATTTTAAACATTCACATAAAAGAAAAACAAGCAGTTGTCAGCCCTGATGTGCCTATAGTGATGAAACAATTTCAACTAAAGATGGAGAAAACATGACAAGTTATAAGAATATTTGTTCCAGAAAAAGTATATTCTATACTTCATGTGTGCAAATTTGTTACCATTTCTCCATTTATTTTCCAATCGAACTTGTTGGTCCTTTCTTTTTGTCACTTGGGGGTCGAACATTTTTGTTTCATTATGAGGCATTGTTTTGTTTTGCACAGATCTTTTTATTGACGTTACAGTTTTCTCGACAATCATAAAATTCCAATCCTTCTGAATGATTTTTTAAACAACAATTTCTTGTTTGCCCAAAATAGAATCTATAACGGGTTAAAAAAATGTTCCAGAAGTATCCTTGATATTCCAGCACTACAAAGTAATGATTTAATTTTTGGATAAGACAAACTATATCTTCTGGCACAACATTTGAAACCAAAACAAACTTTGGATAACAGTTACGCATGCCAATCTGTTTGAATCCGCATCCATTCTTCATTTAAAGCATTTTTTTTTAATTTCACTTCAGTCTAGAGCGGCGAGTGTTAATCTATCTATAACATCAAATGTTTTCATATAAAAAGAGTTGTTTGGATTCTGCAACAGTGTTTTGGCTTGTTTTTTGAAGCCTCAATTCTCAATCGAATATTCTTAATTTATGAAAGTAAAGATAATCTTACAAAATTATATACGACCAATTATATAATATGGATTTCTTCTTTTCTTTTAAAGACCAGCTCTATCCCATGCAATGAGGCATAATGAAATCGTTTTTATGCAACTTTAACAACCATAACCATACGTTATGTAAACAGGATAATATAGTATAAAACTATGAGTATTTGTGTAATACACTATGCACAGGAAAAGGAAACTATCCGCAAACGATTTCTCGATAATTTCGTGTATTTATTGCCGTATTATATTTCAATAATTAATTGATACTGAATCAGTGAGAAAATCCTTGTAGAATTGTTTCAGTAGTGGTTATAGCATTTTTTTTTTTATATTACGCAGATATACATGAGTTGGAACTAAATTTAAAGCATTCATATAACATGGGTAATAGTAGTCAAAACCTGCCTGTCCTGGCTATTTTAGAGGATTTTCTTTTTCTAAATTTATTGAATCTCTACGAAATGTAATTATTCATTGCTGTGATAGTATTCTATGAAAGTTCATTTATATTTCGTAAAGAAGGAGTTCGTAGAGAAGAGATGAAATCAAATAACCTTACTGTAATTAGCACAATTAAAGCAAACCTTATTCGTACTAAATGCGACATTTTTTTTTAATATTTCAAAATTCAGCAGCAGAGCACTTACAATATGCCTTTTTACGATGTAAATGTAAAGTATATTGTATTTGACATATTACTTGATAAAAATGATAAATATGTCAAGTTCCCTTTGCATTTTATGTAGCCGACCCCCAAATTGTTCTGAAATCATATGATTTTGGACGAATATTATAATTTATTGGTATATTGATGCGGTACGTGTATTATATTTTTTGAAGGACTTGTTTATGAATTTAGATCACTTGATATTCAATACAATTAATGGAAATGAATTGGGTTGGCACTGCAGAGACGTTGGTTTTTTATTTTTTTAGCATGTTGTGATGCCCTACGGTGTCATAAAACCTAAGAATTGAATAATTGAACTTATCTGGCTTACTGGCACTGCCAAGCCTGAAGTTTATTTACGACTTGGTATTGCGTTGCACCTATGAATGGACAATGCGGAACACCAATGGCAAATTTCAAATTTATTACAATTTAGCAAAACAGGGATAAACAATATTTGAAATATTAAATAAATGGGATCTAACTAAATTTTATTATTTTCCAAATCGAAATCAAACAATTTTTAATGCAAAAAGTGCTTACAGTTTTATTAATTCTAATACAGAATGTTGAAATGTTACTGCTTCCTGTTTTTATGAATTTATTTAATTAAATGTTTTTAAATTCCCGGGCTTATTTGGCCAAATTAATGAATTTTTGCTAGTCACTGCATTTCTTCTGTTCTTCAGTTCGGGAAAGTACTGCCTCGATGTGGTACTCAACTCAAGTTCATATCGTATTTGTTCTTCAAATAATCGACCATTAAATGGTCTATACTAAACTTTTTTAACAAAAAAGGATGTGCAGGGCAAGGGTAAAACACTAATTTGCAAAAAAATCGAAGGGAGAGGTTAAGCAGTGGTTCGCCTCGCACACTTGCGATCATATGCAACTAAAAACGTAAACAGCCTCACTTTCAAATAAAGACACTTTTAATATAATTATCACAGCAATATATTAAAAGGCACGTACCAGATATTAAAAAATAACATACATCCCTCCAACGTTTCCTGCCGAGCCATGTTTCCATATTCGGATATAAGAAGTAATCGCTAGGGGTTAAATTCGACGAGTTTGATGAGTACGGAAACAATTCGTATCCTAACTCATGGAATTTTACTATGCATGGTCTTGATGGAGCAGAATTCTTTTCTTCGCCAAATGTGGACATTTTTCTTTCACAACATTGTTCAAAATGATCCAATAAGTTGGCATAAAGCTTCCCACTCGCTTTGCCCTTTTCAAGGTAACCAACCTAGATTATTGCCGCATACATGCCACTGTGGCCATGATCTTAGTCACTACTCTTGATTTTTTCCAATGTTGTTAAAAGTTGGGTGACGTATCTGATTCAAAAGTTGGCAGGATTCTTGTCGAAGGGTTACTTTTACGAAAAATTGAGTTACTTCGATTCTAGTAGCACCATTTCTTGCCAAGCCCAGATAAAGCTTACGAACATGGCGGTAGTAAACGTAGAAAAAGAAATGATTTTTTTTATGAACGTAATGAACGATAGATGGTAAGCATGTTTTAAGCAAAAGAATAAATCCGCAAGGAAAACAATAAAATTTGCCGGATTAAACGAAAGGATAGCCCGAAAGAAGGCGTCTATAAGATGGAAAAATGTACATCATTCATGTATCGTGGGAGATTTCATTATGAATAGAAGTAAACGTTGAATACAGGAGTACATCACCTTCCCTGTGATGTTAAATAGTTAAGTATCATAGCAATATCGCTAAAGCGCAGGATCTGAACAATTGAGTAATTGTTTTGTTTTTTTGTTGTTGCATGACCC
Organism: Marronus borbonicus; assembly: GCA_902655005.2. NCBI lineage: Eukaryota > Metazoa > Arthropoda > Insecta > Coleoptera > Scarabaeidae > Marronus > Marronus borbonicus. The sequence continues at coordinate 272,856 of LR737382.1, read as the reverse complement.
ACTATCTATTCTTCGTGGACCTAACGGGTACAGTTATATTTCTTAACCTATATCGCATAATTTCTACAGTGAACCTAGTAGCACAGGCGGTTGGTGTAATTGGCTCCCGATCGCAGACCTGGCAGCGATATCGGCATTGTGTGAAAATTTACTTTTGGCCGAACATACACAACGTTCTCTCATACTTCCTGATCTTTGGGCGAACTATCTACTTTTGTTGTGCATCCACCTTTAACGAACATTCCCTGAAAATTGACTAACTGTTTTCTGTTACAACGCTTGACAATTTATCTTCAATCGACGCTGCACCGACTAATTGGTTCAACATCGGCTTGCTTATGTCACTCAAGTGTATATTGCCAAGCCTCATTTCCCGATTGTCCACTAACGCTTAGCCGATTCTGCTGACCGAGAGCCAATCGATACTTAACGTTAGAAAAGTACCATTGGTTTTATATACCTCACTGACATTTTACGACCGTGGCTAATCTTCACGAATATTGCGTCGACTGTATGACGTTGTACCAACTGGAGGTCAACCGTCAGTCAATCAACTATGCTATTGGGGGATTTTTCGTTGAACATTTTATATAAACCTATTCAAAAGGAAAGGAAAAATAATTATCTTCACATTAACCACTTGTAATTTGTGTATTTCTTTTATATCTATTTTTTTTTCGATTAAAAATACGGCGTTTCACGCGATAAGTATTCATTACAACAATTCAAATAATGCGATATAATTTCGTCAAATACAAACAACAAATACACAAATGAGTTAAAAACGGCATGGCGCTATTAAAAGAAAAGAAATGGGAAAAGAGAGAAAAACGATATGCGATAAAAACATTGGAAAGAGATCGGCTCATATCCTGCCTGCCTGCCATACTACGGAACATCCGTTCGATATAGGAAGTCGATGATCACGATCAAGTCAATCGGCATACATAATACCACAGCAACTTCTAGAATTCGCCACCGAAAATGTGTGAGGATGAAGGTTGAGAGGAAAGGAAGCTTGCGCCTGCTTACAACGCGAGGTGTAACGACAACTTGTTTCGAGTTTACGTTATACTTCTATGCGTATACCTACTATGACGTCGAAATATATGGCATGACGGACGAAGCAGGTGACATACACCGATACACGCTAGGCGGACATCTGAAATTCTCACGGACTACTCTGGTCCCTCTGTGCTTATTATATACGGATATATATGGTCGTCTATGTGTTAGTATGTATACAGTGTTGTATGTTTGGAACACTAATGTTATGTATGAATATACAGTTACATCAGAGTTTCGGATGAATTGTTTTTTACAGTATACTTCTCTTTCGATATACAGCGTGTCCAGCTAGTGCAGGGATGGAAGATAATTCGTTCCTTCAGTAATTTGCTATAATTCGGCGTAAAGTATGGTAAAAAATTATGGGAAAGCATCCTATTGTTAGAAAAAATAAATTTTCGGTCGAAATTAATAGACGTATGTCTAAAAAGAATATGCTTTATTTTATTTGGTTAACTTAAGAATTCTATGTGTGCATAATTATCGGCGACGGCTTCTTCATTACGTTAATTGGCCGATGGCTTATCAAAAATATTTCTAAATTACCGACAAACTATTCTAATAAGTAAAGAGAATTTGTATTCTACTTGAATACTTTGTCGGTTGTTTGGAAACATTTTTGAGTTGTTGACCAATTGACCTAATGCAGAAGCTGGCGCTGCATATGACAATTTAAATATTAAAACCAAGTGAATCGCAACCTTCATATTTAATAGCAAGTGCAACACAATCGTCTAGTTGTGAAGTCCTTAAAAACATTGAAAAAGGTCGACAGCCCAAGGTTTAATGTTTGTGACTGGCGGATCAGCTATGCTTCGTGCAGGCCGCTTGCTAAAACCTACTTTGTATAATTTGTTACATGTAACGCGTATATTGCATGCGTTGCGTATTGAAGCCGAAACTCTTCGGCACTGTAAATTGAGTAATAGCACAGTCTAAAGCAGTATCTGCAAAACCTCTCAAACGAATTCGGCAACTTCATGAACGATGCCGTAATATTCTCCAGAACCCCCACAGCCGGTTTTGACCCGATTGGGAAGCTGCGTTTTATTCTTTTAAATATTTTCATCCGCTCTGGTCTGTAATATCATAACTTGTTAGCTACAAAGCTAGTTAGTTGAAATTTGAAGACTGTCAAGTTGAAATTGGTTTACTAACTATTTTTAATAGTGATGTGTAAATTGCTTCTTTGCATTAGCAGCTCCAACTTGCCACTCCTACTTTTGGTTAACAAGTTAAAAAAGGTGCTGTTTCTCGTAGCAGTTATCCTCACATAGCGACATATGCACATTAAAGTAATAAATTGTTTCTTTGCCTTAGAGGTTATAGCGTCTTACTCTTAGTGTTCGTAACTGAATAACTATCGATAATGGTTGCGAGTGCATGTTCAGTCCGTATAATCCTTCCCGGTGGCTGATGATTAGATGCGCAGTAACAAAAGTAGGCGGTAGTAGTGGGGAGGTCAACCACTATGGCAATCGTTTCGATCGTTGTTAGTGTGTATCCTATGCGTTGTAAGCTGTCCTTTGAAAGATTCTGCGAATTTTGTTTATTAAAGGATATAATTCTTCTTGTGATTGTAGAAACCGTGCGACATTCACTATGGTTTGCCATTTCAGTGTGCGCAATAGATTTTCCCCGCCGCCGGGAAGAATTAGAAGCACTGTACATGCGGATGTACTTTTTATACAGCTACATATATAAGGAAAATAATTGATAAATATAGTCATACATTTTGATAATTAATAATTAATAATCTAATAATATAAATAATTCGTTAATAAATTCGTCGAGCTGTATTATCGACTTATACAAGAAAAACCCTTCCATTATAACAATTCAATTTTTAATTCTGCAGCGGAAAAATGTCTTCCATTAATTATTAGAAGACTAAAAAGCCAACGGTAGGACTAAATAAACTAGGATTCTTAGGTTTTATACACAAGTAACTCTAATAATCATTCAAAATAAACAACTTTATAAATTCGAAAATTAACAATGTCATTTAGAAATTAATAGAAACTCTTAATTCAGTGTTTCATTATTAATTGGATTGAATTAATCTTTTTTTTTTATGACTCTTACGTTTGTACATAAAAGTGGTGCACCGGGCACTTTGGATAAGTAACACAAAAAAACGTTTGCATCAACGATGATGCTATAACAATAAAGGAAAAGCGCCAAATTGTCAGTGACGTCAGATTGAGCCAGAGAGCTCATTGCTAGCCAACGTAATCATCACAAAAGTATTGGCGCACTCCGCATCACACAAGTTTAATTAATTAACCCGAGACAGCTATTTCGAGAATATGTCGATCCTCATTTTCAACCGTAGAACTGAATTCGGTCCTCGAAACAGCTATCCAGGATTAATTAAACTTGTGTGGTGCGGAGTGGCGATACTGTTGTCTTGTTTGCCATACTACCCCAGAATCCTTGTCACCATTATCTAAAAGCGTAAGTTACTCGTCTTATTTATTGTTACAATATCCTGCATTTTTCATATTTTTATTTTTTGTTCTTGTTATTATTTTCTATTATTTCTTTACTTGCATGTTTTGCTAATCATATTTATATTTTTACTTTATTACACTTGCCATTAAGTATGGTGGGTTCTGCTTAAATTTGTAAATTTTGACAATTTTCAACAATGTGTGTATTTTTCTGTTTTTATGTTGTTAACTTTACAATAGCTTACGCATAAGCCATGTAGGATTTGAAATAATTTTAATATTCGATGAATCTGATACAAAATAGAATATAATGAATGAAGGACACAGCGAAACGAGCCACTTTAGCAGAAGATAATAGGAACATTTGTTGTGGAACCACGGCAAATAGGTTGATAGTTGTTGCCAGATGTAGAGGATATGAAGGTTGATCCAACAGCTGAAAGCTTTCAACTCCTTCCTTAATAAGGAGTGTTGTTAATTGATTTCTATACAATTTCCAATGTGTGGCGTTGCTATTGTACAGGTGGATTAATTTTCGATCTTCACCGTGGGGGGATCTCCTTCATTAGTTGTGGTAGAGGGTAGGTTTAACTTTAAGAGAGTTGGTAAATTTTGTGTTGGTTGTGAATCTGAAGAGATCATTTGCAAAATATCCCGTTCATTTTCATTAAAATTTCTACTACCATTAACATTATGTAGCTCTGTAAACGATCCATTCTCGACCAACTTTCTATCAAGATCTAGAAAAATTATGCGATGTTGTTGTTCTCAATACAATTGTTGTGTTTCAATCCATTTGAAATTTTGTGACTACCTTATTTAATCTTAAAATGATTTCATGGTCAATTAGACCATAATATTGAAAACTTGTGTCAACTTGTTATACATGGTTCGAGTATATCATTAGATAGAAGATCGAAAGTTGCCTCGAGAATGTTTTTAGTTTTTCTCTACGAGGCCAAATAAAGGTGGTAGAAGTAAAAGAAGAACATGAGTATCTTTAGTATTTTAAAGAAATCTTTCATTTGTCACGGGTTCATTATAGTACAGTGCTTATTGTATTTGTCTCCACGTCTAGTTTTTAAAAATTCAGAAAGCCGCCGTGTCGCGTCCGAATTCCACTGGCGGTAGTGTATTCGACGTAGTAGATAGCGCATAACGTACACGCACACTAGCACAGGGACAACATCGGGTTCGAGAGACAAGTCGAGGCACCCAGAAAGAGGTTGTTCATTCATAAACTGCTAGCCGCTTGCCAACCCGAACAGAGAGCCGAGTGGTAGGGAGAGAGTTGTGAGCGTGTTGTGTGTGCTGTGCTGTGTGTGTGTTGCTCTGCCTCTCCTTTCAACAAGACAGACATCATTATACACACTATATTTTCGTGGTCTCTCGGTGCAACACATACAGGTGCGTTCCGCTCGCCGCAGTGTGACGCTTTGCTGGTGCGTTTAACGCGTATTGGCCGTTTTATTAAAAGCCGAAAAAAAGTCTGGACGTTTTCGAAAGAAACAAAAGAAAACTGCGCCGCTCGCGAAACGAAACGACAAGCTACGTCGCGCGCGGAAGACACCCGAAACGCAAAGAAACAGATGACCGTCGCGAAATAGTTGAAAATCGCGAATCGGCCTCTCTGATTTTGACGTGAACGGATCATGGGATCCTCTAGTGTAGATCATCGGCGGGATAGCTCGCATCCGATTTAGAAAAATGAATGGAAATAGCTGACAGTAGTATGTTGTAGTACATACGATTATCCAGCGAATGAATGGAATACATCGCTTGCTTACTACTTCTCTTCTTTCTCTGATGTGGTTGTTGCTTGCGTACGGTTGTTGCTATTTTTAAAACTTGACTGGAAATAGAAATAACTTGACAAGAATATAGAGTACGTACAGGAGAAGAAGAACGGTATGACAGAAGTCCGACAGTATTAATCGTAAAAAAAGCGCAAATTAATCCGACAACCGTGTGAGTTTTTCTTTTTGAGAATCTATAGTGCTTAAATTCTAATTAGAAAGAATGTAAATAGAATTGCCATCGATTTATTTGTAAAAACAAACGATGTACAATTACATTAACGCTTATTTTTATACCGCATCCAGTGCATCATCATACATCTCGCTAAAAATTGTGATCAACATGATAACTCAAAACCATCTGTGCTATCTCCTACAAAGTTACGCTGTCTGTATATAAAAAGAATTAGTGAAATAAAATAATTTATTTATTGTGTTGTACTGTGCTACCGGACCGCATTTCAACAACCACAAAAAAGTATCTAACAGAAACAAAAGGCGTTTCTAGTCAAACATATCTCCAGCCACATGTATATAGATTCGTTTGGTTTCAGTGGCGGCATGGGAATTAAAACAATGAAAGCATTTAGCAGGCAGAAAGGTAAGGCTTTTGTGTTTATCTTTTCGGGAAAAAGCGTAGTTGTTTTCTTGCCTGATGGCAAACGTTACCTTTTTTTTACAATATGTAGATATATTTTTTTACGGTATAATGCCCAGCAGCTTTGACGCACATCAGGTAAAATGTATACGATTGTTCGTACGTTGGCGTATGAAGATTATGTTATTTACTTATGATTTGCATGCTATATGTATATATTTATATAAATACTAACATAACTTAATATTTATAATATGACTGTACAAATAGCATAATATTTTAACAAAATTGCTAAAAAGTTTTTATTTTCGATCGCAGATAAGTAAGGTTTTCGTTATTATTAAATCGTTAATAACCAACTAAGCGGGCACATGATAAAGGCGGAGTTGTAGTTAAGCAATCAAGCGCCGGCGATTGTTTCATTGTCGATTTTTAGTGATGTCATTGGTTGCTTTGATTGACACAGCCAATAACATCAGAGACAAAAATTAATGCTCTAAAAGTTTACGGGGATTAATAAAAATAATGTAGATACACGCATGCGCCACCATTTGATCATATTTATTAATCGTAATCAAGAAAATTGTAGCTCGGAATCCCATAACTAATTTGAAAAATTGAGAAAACTCAAACAGCTACGTTAAACCATTAAGAACAATTGTATTTGGTACCTTTTTTGTCGAAACTTATCTTTAATGTATTTGGGAGATCTGTTATTCTGGGTTCTTCTAGAAACTAGTAGTTGAGATGTTTGAGTAACCGTTTCCGGTGTGATTTGATACCTCGGATCTTGGCTACGGTTTTATTTCATTTAATTCTTCTGTAAATACTTTGACGCTACTTTTCAATAAAACATTTCCTATTCGTAAAATTCGTATTAACAGTCAATCGTGGGATAACACTGGAAAAGTAAAAATCTCCGAAGATGTAATACTGTATCAGCTTCTTTCCTCCATATTGTTGTATTATTGACCAAGGGGTCGAGATACGGAATGCATGCTGCACTTCTAGACTTGGATTACTGTGACCACATTGGGTAACAAAGTATATACTTCCGAGATTAATATAGTAATTTCTTCATTAATTCAAAGTGCAGAACGCGATTATGAAGAGGAAGCTGGATTGTCTATGGCACGCATTTTTGAGAAAAAATCTGTATCTGTAAATTTTCTAATATTATAATTTAAGAGCACCTTAATCTGCTTGGGACTTTTGCTTTCTTTTGGCCTGTCGTTTTTATCTGACGAGAGAAATATCCTAATGAGCATCCAACAATAATCAGCCAGCATAGCCGACCATTTACCCTATCATTTCTTCATCTTGCTGGAAATATTCTCCGTGCTCTTTACTAATTTGCTTGTCTTAATAACGGAAGAAATTCAAGTGAAAGTGAAGCGAATCTTTAAGCACATATTGCAGCCAAAGCAAACATTTTTTGCCACTTGAAGAAGTTTATCAAAGTTGGGATATCTGAAGTGTTGTTTAATCTGAGGCCCCCTCTTTAATTTTGGCTTCGCTGAACTCAGAGAATTTTTCCTGGTCTATTCTCATCGATGGCTTTTACCAAGTTATGGATGAAGTCGAACTTGAAACGTAAAGGAGGCATAATTACGCGGATATCTCTGCAACGAGGGCCGGGCCAATCGATGTTTTTCAGTATAATGTTCGTGTTCGGAACGTTAAATTCATTCACCTAAGAAGTAATTTGATTATTGCTCAGCGTCATTAGCCAACCCTACTGGAATTTTGCCGAATCTAGAAGTGTTCGTAGAAGCTACGATCTTCGGTAAGGATTTTTAACGTACCAAACATCGTATTCCTTATAGGAGAAGAAGGAATGCTCCGATGTTTAATCATAATTAAAAACCAACCGTTCTGGCGGGATTTGAACCCTCGTCGTTCGGATAGAAAGGAAACTAGGTTAATCGCTTCTTTCCTCGTATAATTCAGGTTTCAAACCTGGCAAGACAATATTAAAATAATAAACTCTGTTATCTAATAATAAATCAAAAACACCAAACTACAGTCGCGTAAATAAAGTATTGCCTTAAAGTAATCTAGATGAATGACATGTGCAACGTTTTGGACAATAAAACCATGCCCTTATCAGTTATGTTCATCTAACTAGAGAATACAATAAATATTTCTCTGTTCTTAATAATTGGCTTTTTACACAACAAATTAACACTAAACAATTCCAAAACATGTTCTACAAGGCTCATCTTCTCAATCAAACTCATTTCGTTAGACTGATCCAATTAGCACGTTCAAACACGCAGATTAATTACGAAAAGAACAACACAGAGGACGTAATGGTGGTTTTAGTATAACAATATTCATTTTACTTGTTTTAAGGATAGATATTGTTGTATCGTAACTTTGAGTTCAATATATATTCGATGCTTCCTGTAGCGGCATCAGATTACTTCACACAAGTATTTCATATACTTGATTCGAGTGGCATTGTTTCCGTTTAAGAATATATCTTGAGTATAAGATATTTTTAGATGAAATATACTTATGTCGTCTGTTTGAATGTAATAGCTTAAAAATAATGATACGCAAGTTTTAATTGAGCATTTGAAGTTGAGTATATTGATATTCTTCAACTAAGAATATATTTTATGTGTGTAATGCAAAATCCGTCTGTTTCAATCCGGGAAATTCTAATAGAAGCAGGCACGACACGACATACTGTTGTACGAGTATAAGTTTCGTTCACATAAATTACTTTACACAAACACTATACCCTGATGATTACAACATATTGAATTTTGTTAACATGCGTGAAGCTGCCCTGCAGTTTAAATTTAAGGTTTTGGGAGCGGATGTAATACAATCTACAAATTGCGGCATGCTTCATAGATATATAGTGTTAATATTTGGTTCGCTGGTATCGGTTCAACAAATGTTTGTTCATACATTTTTTATGGTAAATTAACTAGCGATCGTTGTCTTCACTTTCTGCAAAACGGCTTTGATAATTTGTTAGAATCGTTTCAGTATGATGGGACACCACCGCATAATCAGCTAAAGGTATGTACGAAATCATTTAAATGAAGCATTCCGGAACTTGTGGGTAGGAAGAAAGCCGCCGGATGCATGACCACCTCGATCCTCCGATTCATCTGTTTTAGATTCGATGCAGAAGTTATAGCGGATTTTGAATTGTCAATTATCGAAAACTGGAGCTCAAGGCAGCTGCTTCGAACATTAATATGTACAATAGCGTTAAATAATATGTTATTAAATCAATAATAAAAAGAGAATTTAGGCCCAATTAAGTGGGCGTTTTAGAAAATACTCAATACATGTTGCATAAAATCAGGCGTTTCTGAACGAATTTCATCGTAACTTTGTAAAGAACTAGATTTTTTGAGAGAGGTATTTTATTCGTAGGTAAAGTAACGTCAAAATATGATAACTTCTTTTCATTCTATTCATAAATTATTTACCTACTTCCTCTTAAATTAGGGAGATTCAAAGAAAAAGGATTTAGGGCAACAGATTTCACTGTAATTTACGAAATATTATAATGCGACTAAATTAATCTCACGAAACATGTGGATATTAAAATGGACACATAATAAGAATAATTGATCAATTTCGAAATATGAGCTTCATTAAATTACTTGGCTTTATTAAATTCCGATTGCAAGAAATATGCTTATTTTAACTTTGGTTTCGTATTTGGTTTGTTTTCTAAGGTTCAATCCCTTTTATCATAACTGATATTTGTTATGTTGGCACTGGCGGGTGATTTCGCGTATCATTTCAAGATGAGCTTCAACTAAACAGACTAAGGCATATGCAACGCCCGTACATATAGGATCAACTTTTTTCTTGAAAATGTGTAGCGACAATGGAGGAGGCAGCAAACCAATACGATATTCTATTCATATTTATAAATTATAAAGTAGGCACAAAAAATACTCATTTAGATTTATTTACCTTATCTTACTATTTAGTGGGAAGTTCAAAATTTGGTGTATATTCAGACGAACGGCGTTTAATTTTCGTGAGCTTTAATATAAAATATGAAAAAACCAATGTACTTACATTTGGTTATATTCGAATATTTTTCTTGATTGCCCTATTTCTAACAATCTCCCTCAAGTTTTCTGGCTTGTAAGAACTTAATCAGTTTGTACAGTTATAACTTAATTTTGTTAGATTTTTATTTTCCAAGATGAAATGTGCGAGGTATTTTTCTAGTAATATGTTTCCCATCTACTTCTTTTTTAAAGGAAAACAGATACTTCACATTATCTTTACTTTCCCGAAATTATGAAATTTGATCTCAAAATCTATAATTACAATTTTGCTGTTTTTGGACATGATCACGATTGAAAAGATCTATTAGCCTAACAAATGTACGCACTAATGCTATTGATCGCTTTTTCTTTGCAACCATTCACTTTGCTCTTCGAAAAATTTACTTCTACTTATAATTAGCCACTTCACATCGGTATGTAATAATAATTCTGGCTGTCCTTCATCAAATTGCAAGCGAAAGAAACATCGTTTGAGGGAACCTCCTCGAATGGAATTAACAATTTTTAAGTTAGAGTTAGTTAGAGTCTATAATTTTCTTTATTTTTCTTCTGCTGGGGTGTTATGCTGTGTTAGCTCGAAAAACTTGGGAATTCGTCGATATTTTGGCATAGGTCTACGAATCCATTTGTACAGCCTATCACTGCCCCTACGCCATCTATTATTACAATTAATTTAAAAAGCGGTACTTTAAAATTAGCGAGGAAGTTTGTAGGAGCGTTGAATATATCTACTCAACACCTCCAGTTTTCTGAGAAATCACTCTACAATTTTACTTTAGATAAAAATCATACAAACAAAAATAAGCAATTAGGCTGTGTCATGTACATCTGTCGATTCATCTAATTGAAGGGAATCGACGTATTAATATCGTGTTCTCTTATGTTATCACTCATTTTCTTAATCCGCCACATCGTAGTATTTGCCGACAATAATAGATCCTTTTATTGCAGCAATAATTTCATTAAAATGTCAAAAGTCATTAAAATGGTAACCTTAATTTTCAAGGAAGTTCCTTGTATAAATTGCCCATCAGAAATGTTTTTAATTTTTGCACCGAGTTATATAGCTTATTTTGAACGATGCATTGGTAACTGTACCTGATTTCAGCATGGATTTTTTGAAGCAATTTTATTGAACTTTTAACTGAACCTAAAGATCTCTAATTTTATTTTTTCTCAAGGCACTATTTTGATAATCTGTTCGATATTTATTACATAAAGTAAAAAGGTGACTCCTCAAATTACACTTTTTAGTAATGCCAAGGAAGAAGGCATGACATATTAATAATAACTTAATTTTTTTTTGTTTATTACTCATTTTAATGGGTACTAAGGTACAGAATATTTTATTTAACCCTAAATTAAAACGTAGAAAGAAGGTACTTAAATCAACTCTGGTTAGCTGAGATCGACTTTTAGGTATTCCGGCTATATTGCATGCAAGTTACTTAGTTGCAAGTATTTGAAAATAATATTTTCTCCGTGTATCCGGTTTTATTAGAATTATTTTAATGGATCAAAATTCATTAAACGCGGAAAGGATTTGAACCTACGTCCCTCGTTTTCCAGACGTATCTGCTGATCCCTACACCACAGAGTCTGGCGATTCAAATCCTTTTACGAACCTAGTTATTATTTGGCTGCGGATATGTATATTATAATATCCCGTCAAACATACCTTTAGTGCATAATTGACACGATTAAATGTCTGACGAAGTATTATAATATCTCTGTAGACAAATAATAGCTGGGTTCGCAAAAACGGGACTCTCTGTGCAGTGGTCAGTGCACCCGTCTGGAAAACGGGAGAGGTAGGTTCAAATGGGTATCTAATGAATATTGATTCATTAATTAAATTTAATCACATCGCATAAATCAAGGAAATTAAATTTTCAGTATTTACCGGTGGAAGCTGTATATATTTACCTGTTTTATTACATCAAATGGATAAAAAAGCGTTCCACCTCAAATTGTTCCATATTTCAAAGTATCTCATGAACCACCGTTAAAAGGAAAATTTATTTAAACATAGATTATTAGGTTTCTTGCTAGTGTTAAAAAAGTGTGATTAAACAAGCACAAACCATCAGACTTTTTTTTAATTTGCCGTACGTTGTGGACCATGATACATCATTGGCTTCGTAAAATATAAACAACAAAATATTAAACAATACTATGAACTAAATATGAAATCTTATTGTATATTTGTTTTTACGACAATCGTAAATTAATGGCGCACCCTAATTTTGAAAGAAAAAGAAAAATCGATAATCCAGTTATTGTATTCCGAGACGCGCGATACGATTTTTTATGTCAATTTTCTTGCTATGCCAATTTAGCTAGAGGTGTAAGATAAAGTTACTATTCGTTACCGAGTACTGGTTACTTGTCGAGAACAACAGTAATGTATACCGGCGGAGAAAAATATTCCTCACTTTTTGAGAGCAGTTACTAGTTACTTGCACCGAGAAGCAAGCGAAGAAAAATATCACTCATGAAGGAAAATAATAGCACCTTTAGTCCATTCCAGAAAGAATATTTTACAATATTCACCAACGAATTTTTTTAAAAGACTCCACTAGATGCTCACCGAAATGTTTCTGGCCTGAGTACGTTTAGTGCCTCACATGTGCAGATTTTACACAAGCTCGTTTCCTCTTGTAATTTGCATCTTCTATAAAATTTTAAAATACGCGAGAATTTCATAGATTAAAGTAAATGCATTTTTATGTTCTCGTCTAGAAATGGCGGATTCGAGTCGAACTATGAGTAGCGTGACCCCATGATACGTGTACCTATACTACCTGTTTTAACTACATTGCAAACCAATACTCGGTGCCGAGTTCAAAGTAACGGATATGAATAGCAAAAGTAATAATTAGGTACAAGTATCGAAATTTTACGTCACTAGTTTTTAAAATAATTGACGTAATTTCAGATTTTTACTGCTACTACACATTAGAGCGGTACACATCGAAAATTTTTCTCTAAATTGCTCAGGAAATCAATTATTTTCCGCCGACGTACTAGGTGCACACGCTGTATGTATGAAGAAAAGTGTTAATTCTATTATACCACACTATTGCTTATGGTTAGCGGAGATCTTTTATAGGTTTATTTTTGGGAAATTCTGGTTCTATTAATTCGAATTAAAAAGGCTTATAAAAGAAACAGGTAAGGTAAGTGGATCTTTGATTTTCTCTATATAAAGCTCCAGTTTCTATACCCAAAGAAATATATTATGCAATGTAACGGTGCAACATTTCTGAGCATTCCGTATAAACGCGGCGGAACAATCGAGTTTGTATTTTATACAGGTCCATGTATCACTTGTTTTGTTCGATGCATTTACCGTCATTCTCACTCGACAGATTAATTTGGGGTTGGCTGCAGTTACCCATTGCAAATTCTCATACGCTCAGCTTTTTGACAGTCAGGAAGCTGATACGATACAAAACGACTGATAATTTATTTTAAAGGCATTCATTCTGTAGAGCATCCATAAAATGTAGCCAAAGAAGGTATCTTTTTCATTAAAGGTTGAACCTAATCATTTCTTCAGCGCTTAAACCATTTTTTTCTAGTTAATTCCATCTAAAATTTGGGCTTTAACTAACACAAATACAACTAAACCTCGACTGAGAGGACAGTCCTAAAGAACAGTGTATCTTTTATTTGTCATGACGAACAAGATTTTTTTTATGTGAAAATACCCAAATTTACATCAGCGAATATCTTTCGGTATTTTCTGGCCTCAGAGACCTTTTCAATGAAGGCTTCATTCACTAATTTCCCTCTTCACTTAACGGTTTCTTATCTTTGATTTATCTTATCGTCTGTTTGCCGAATTACGCGTTGATTCCAAATAATTACAACACGCTTGCATGGAATTTATTCCCGGCATTCAAGATCAGTCTTGGAGAAAATCGTCGGATTCCCATTTAATAATTCAGGCATACAATTCGAAGCATGGGGGAACTCTCAATATAATCTAATCCGCATTTTTTTTTCTTTTCTTCGGAGATAAGCGCCACCCAGAAATTTCCCCACTTCCGAATAAATAGACCTTTGTATCAATTTATTATTACATATTTTCATGGAATATATGGCTGTTTGAATTGTAAACAACAGAAAACCTAAACCGGTAAACAAATGTTTTGAGAAAATGAATGAACTACCTATGCATGTTCTATTTAAAGTATCCTTATCTGTGTAGTTGAAGTTATTTATATCGTTGTATCGTAGAATGCTGCTTAAATAATTATCTAAAAAGAATTGGTACGCTACTTCATTCACCTCGTATCAACGTATACAATCTTTCACTTATCTTTATTATGATTATTAAATTACCTAACTTCCTTTTATCATTTTAGATCATTTTATTTGCCCAAAATTAAGTTAATTATCATTCGAATTTGTCGCAAATATCCAATTGACTTTTTTTTTGATATCTTATCATGAATGAATTATTCACTAATATGTTATATTCGCATCTGTATATCTACATCTCTACCTTTTCTTATTTGTTGTGAGTCAAAATTCTTTTGATAATAGTCCCTAGTTTCTCAGTAGTTTTCTAGTATCGTTTAGACTCAATTATTTCTTTGTCAATGCTTGGTGTATTAATCTTGGAAGATAAGCTGGTAATTTACAGTTCACAAGATTACGTAAGAGACAGTAAATTCCAAATTATCAAACAAATCTTGCGCTCTACATATTTTAAATAAAAATGATTCTTTCTAGTTTGTCCTTTTCATTGCAATTTTCGAAGATAATCAGTTTCAGAGGACAAAAACCCATCGATATTTAACTCTGATGCTTGCTTGGTACGGCGTTGATCAATGGGAATGAATTAGGTTATTGTATACCTAAATTGTTGTTAACAGAAAGGATTCTGTTGTCAACATTTTACAGTACGTACACTGCCGTTCAGAGAAGTTCGGTCGGTTGGTAAAAAACATGAAAAGGTTACAGAAACAAACGAAACTAAAAACAAAATGCAAGTTCATTGTATGTACAGGTAAAAAAGACAAAAATAAATAAATAAAAAGTTATTCTGGCCTAATATAACATACTGAACATTATATTTTTTTTTTCATCGAAAAAACCTCCTTTTCTGTTAATCACCGCTCGAACTATTCTAGGCATTCTTTCGATAAGTTTTGTTAAAATGGATTGTGGAATATTAATCCATTCAACACGAATGGATTAATATTCCGTAAATGTTCTTGTGAAGTTGGGTATATTTTTCGGATCCTCCTGTCCAGTTCATCCCACAACAACTCTGTAGGGTTCAAATCTGGACTTTGTGGGAGCCATGTCATTACTTTCAGGGTGTGTTGTTCTTCTTGCTCCTTTAGATAGTTCTTACACACTAACGCAGTGTGTTTTGGGTCGTTGTCATGCATGAATGTAAAGTTACGGCCTATTATACGCAATCCTGATGGCACTGCATGATTCTGGAGTATTGCAAAATAATTTTCCTTCCTCATTACACCCTGCACTCTGCATAAATCTCCCGTCTCAGCAAAGGAGAAACATCCCCACACTAACACAGAACTACGCCCTTGCTTCACTGTAGGCACAATGCAGTTCGGGATCACTTTTCGGTTAACTTATGTTCGGACATAAACTCGTCGATTTTGCCCAAAAACCTCAAACTTTGACTCGTCACTCCAAAGCACGTGTTTCCAATCATCCAACGACCAATCTAGATGAGAACGGGTCCACTGTAGCCGTTTTGCTCTGTTGCCCCGACGTAATAAGGGTTTTCGAATGGCAATGCGTCCATGAAGGTGCGCTTGTTGAAGTCGACGTTTTACCGTACTCGCCGAAACTTGTTCTTCACGGCCGCGATTGACTTCGGCTGCTATCTGTGGCGCTGTTAATTTTCTATTGCGTTTGCTTACGTAATAATTTATGGCTTTAATCACTTAGAAAAGAGTGTATGCTTAATATTTTTCTAATTTTATGTATTAATAATTGTATACAGTGTTATTTTTATTGTATAACCGAACTTCACTGAACGGCAGTGTACATATTTACTACGACGCCCGAAATTTGCAACCCTGGTCATCATGCATCTTGTTTAGAAAAGATTGCAATAAGTTCGCCACTTTCCGTGCGCTTCATAGGTGTCGGTATGGGAATGGTCGTTCGAATATGTGATTCGTAACATTGTAATTCACAATATATGCGGTTGTTTTATAAATCTTTATTCCATAATCTTACAAATACTACAGAAAGCAAGTAACTCTAACTTTATAATATTTATAATACTAAAAGTCTAATCTTAAAAATGTGTCGGTTTAATAGTGAAGATTGTACTTTCGTAATACTATATCGGGGGGATAACTTCGTGGGAATTGAATAAAAAGAAAGGTTTTAGACGATATCGTAAAAAAAACTGATCTCTGGAGTACAATTATATCCTGTCCAGGTTTATGAAGGTTAAAGATAATTTAATCGTTGGAAGAAGCCACCGATATTCACTAATCAATAAAAGAAAAGAAAAATTATTTTGCAATTATAATTTTTCAAATGTTCTGCTTTCATCTCTCTCATTATTTTTTATTTAAATATTTAATTGCGAGATACTTTATAATACGTTTTGCTCGTTCACTTTCTAAAGTAATAACCTTGCGAGCGAAGCATCAATTTTGTGGATCGTTTGTAAAAACAATGATATTATTAGTCGTTTAATCCGAAAATTTCTGTTCGTTTTAATTTCCTTCTGCAGATTTCTTTAAAAATCGCTTTCTTTAAATCGTTTAGAACAAATGCAGCTCGTTTCCTACTATCATTAATTGCCAATTGTATAATATGCAGTGAGTATTGTTACGATGCAATAATTTGAGCAATTTTTCTTCCAGAAAATTTTCATAAGAAAAAGGACAATTTTTAACTGGCTTTATTCACTCCGCAACAATTTACCACAAAAATTGCAAAATATTGGTTTGGAGCACACGCACAAGAATTATTGTTAGTAATACGAAAATTTGTTGATTATCACTATACTATCACTGGGTGATGAATGGAGTTGATGTAACGTTATTGAACTGTGGTCTACACATCTACGTCATATGGTACTTCATATACATCGTAACAATAGCGCTCTAATATTTGATATAAAACATAAAATACATTGATATTGGGACTAAGATATTTTGCCCACAATCTTCATTTACTTTATTCAATAGCTAGCGCTAGGTACCGTATGTTTTTACTATTCTTTTCAATAGATCATGCGTTTGGTACGTGTTAGCACAAGTATATAATTAACTTTAAATGTTAATTTAAAAACGTTTTTCTCATAAGATTTGCATAATTAAAGACTCATTTTCTAAGTAAATTCTATTACCGCATTCATTTTGCATTACGATATTTTTAAGTAGAAAATAGGTTCCCAAATGACGCTAGGAGGAATTGTCTTATTCCCAGGAGTATTTAGTCGAACTGTAAAACCGATTAAGTTTGTTATCTTCATTCTCGGTCATCAGTTTTCCATTTCTCGTTTTTTAAATTTCTATAAAACGAATAAGTCTGTTTCGTTTCGTATTTTCTTCAATTAATTAAATTCGAAATTGATATATTTTCGAAGAGTGACCAGTTACCGTTGAGATTCGTCCTTCTTCTATTAATTGAAGCTAAAGGTTCTGCTGTATCTCTATTTTCTACTTGGCAACGGTTCAGTTCGTTATTACAAGCGTTCTTGTCTTACTCAATGGCGATGCCAAACGCGATTAGATTTTGGATAAGTGACAGAATTAGCAATAAACGCGGCCGCTTCTCATATATTTTGTTCTAACGAGAAAATTAATTGAACGTACACAAAAGTAGGATTTCGCTTTTATCGGTGTTTGTGATTTTTGTTTGTTTCGGAATCTATGAAACAAATAGTATGTTTCCCTAGAAAACAATTTCAACTGCTAGCACAAGGAGAAAGTTGCAACTGGATACTGGGCGATACAAAGAAATAAAGAATTAAAAGTGGCTGTCATTCTCGTATACAAATACAAGCGAGAACATATTATGTGCAAAGTAATATTTTCATCTTATATGAAGGTAAAATTCGGCAACCAATCATGTTATTTGGACCTCCCAGATACTCAAATTATTAGGTCGAAGGTGCATGCTTTGAAATAAGAAATTCCTTTCTTAACCCAAAAAATTAATAAGAGTTTACTACCAGGATGTATTCGACGTAGCAGGTATTTATCACTTTTGTTAAAGAAATGGGCCCAGGAAAATGCGTCTGCAATTTTGAGATACCGCTCTGCGTGTACCCAAGTAGAACAGTAGTTGGACCAATACCTTTTACAGAAACAATGAAACAGAAATAAGGTTTTGGTACAGATCGTTTTCTGGTTCTTCAAAATATTCGCCGTTAAGATTTTTTGCACTTTTGCATGTCTTCGAACCAATACTCGAACACATACATTTTTTCTACTCTGAAGTTGATTTCTTCAAAACATGTCCCTTGAGGTGATAAAGATTGTTGTCCACGCATTGTATGCGGCATGATTAAGGATGATGCAACTTTGTCGATTGTTCTTCCTTATTTCAAACAAATTGTTGTGTATCGTTTAGCATTAACTGTTCTCCGATCCTCCAAAGTAATGCTCGCGATACATTTTTGTGGAAGCGCTACGTGAATGAACAATTTTTATTGGATTCGGTTCACCTGGAAGTACCTAGCTGCTTAATTTACCGCTCTTACCAATATATTGAAGTTTCATCACCTTTACAATGTTGTATACGTACTTCCTCCCTTGACGTTTTTCAGCATTTCTTTACACCAATTGACAGGAGCCCCTTTTGTGCTTGGGTCATTATTTGGATGTAGATCTTTTTCTCACCTAAATATTCATACAAAATCAGTATTCAGTGTGACCTTCACGAAATTCAACCTAACGGAAGCAGGACCATGATGAACTACTACAAACCAGCCGCAAATAATCTTTTCTGATGGTGCTTCATCATCAAATGCTGAACGAAACTATTCGAAGCGTTGTTGTTGTGTTATACCTTTATGATAACGAAAACTTTCACGTGACATTTCCATTTTGTTTCCAAAATCTGCTTTTTTAAATGCCATTGTAACGAGTTATTAGCCAATTTAAAATGTGAACATTTTGTAAGTTAGATACAATGTTGTTTAATTACATAGGCTGCATCTTGGGACAAATATATTCTTTAAACAATGTTGATTAATTAGATGCGATATCGCTTAAAATCAGAGGAAAGAACTTCGATATTATTGGATGAACAACATTCCATATTTAAAATGGTATTGAATGTAAAAATTATCTTTTTTTTGGTTCTAGTTGAAATTCGATGTCCTGGCCCATGTATTGATCTCTCCTTTTCCAAAGGATTTCCTGTCTAACTCTTAAAGCAAATTAAGCAGCAATTTCAAAAATTGTTTGCAACTTTTATGAAAAATTCAGTTTAACTTTTTACTTTGTTGACATTGATACTCCTGAACAAAAAAAAATATAGAAAAAGCTTTTGAAAAGTAGTTCGTTTGATAACATCCTAAAATGTAACAAATACATCGCATTTATTTTATTTTAATTTCATTGACAATGGGATGCATACAACAAGCTGATTCACTAGAAAGATTCTTCATCTTTCAACATCTTCCTCCATAAAACAGTAATTTCTCTCCTTTCTTTCAAAGCATCGGCAATCAACAACTAACAGAGGAGAAATTGTGATAACGTTAGCGTTTTCGGAATATAAAATTATCAACAACTCGTAAAAGTCCTACAAAAAGCAAAGGGAACGTCTTCTTTTAAGCCTTGCTTCTGTGTCTAACTTGGTCGAGCGTGCAGTAATGAATCACTAGACCTCTTATTATATTGGTCCTCTCCGCGCTGTCTGTAGAACGGAGACTGCTGGTCGCGTCAGAGACCCGGTCGTTGTAGTAGATGATGAAGATCGCGGCCAGAAGCCGACGATTGTGGTTTAACAAAGCGCGGCCTATTGTCATGTGATTTAGAATAATTTACGATGTTTAAATGGTATGTTGTGTGTATGCGTATGCTTTTATTCCGTAATATATTTTATATATTTGTATTTGCTTGGTCTTGTTTGAAGAAGTACTAGGGGCGGATTCATGCTCTTACTCTCACGCAGTATGCACGCTCTTAATTTCTGAGGTTTTATTAAGTGGGCACTTGAAAGGAATTAAAATTTAATGAATAAAGTAATCGAAAGGAAAGAATTAATTATTTGAGTTGCTAAATCTCTAAAGGGAAATAAAATTCAAAAGTTTTACACCTTAAATCGCGCAAGAAGTGTTTTTTTCGGGTTTTCCCAAGAAACCCTTACATAATAAACGTATTTCAGTTGAATTCTTCAACGACTTCGCGAAGGTTTATTTGAAAAACGGTGGCAGAAGAGCAAAAAGGAAATGCCTCTTCTTTCGTGGAAGGCTTGTGTGTCTTAGGGAAATAAACATTTTTTCGATGTCGCGCGTCGTGTAATTATAAAAATATGATGGAGGATGAAGTCAGATATAAACCAGGCACGTCTGGTGTATTTAAGATGGTATTCGGTTAAAGTGATGCGTACGATATAGAAATGCTCCTATGGGAGGATATTATGATTTTAGTGGAGTTGAGTGGAAATATGTGAAATATGTATGACTACGGAAGGCTTCAAATTTATACTTTCTAGTTAAATATTGGAGAATTAGTTTTGATTATGAAGTCATTCTTTTGAATTTTTATTTGTCTATTAGAAGAAATAGTGCGAGAGGGTTGTGTGTACGGTGGCTGAAAGAAGCAGTGGGGGAGAAAAGGCTGCCGTGGAACAGGGTAGAGTGTGCAAGTCAAAACAGAACATCGTTATTTATGAATAATTAACAATTTGCTATCTTTTAAAATGATGTTAAGGCTGGATACATAGCGGTATTAACGTTAAAGTTTTTGGCGATTTGAAATAAAAGAACTGATCTAAATATTTAGATATGATTTTATTCTTCCAGTTCTGATAAAGATTGGAGCACTGTTAATGAAGATTACAATAAATTGGTAATGCATTTACCAATTTTTCTTCTATATTATCTTTAATGCAACGAAGATCTGGTAATTGTTTCTTACTAATTCCCTGAATAGAACATCCTGGACAAAACGGTTGCTGAAAGAGTTACGGAACCGTATTTATAATTTAACGAAAAGAAATTTGAAAAATAAATTGAAATGAAAAATTATACGAAGGGAAATTATGTACAATGCAAAAAAGAAATAAACTCGATAAAACAAATACATAGAAAATGGATAAAACTAAATATTGGCATTTAACAGACAAAGTAGATTTTTTTTCCATCATAGATTTTGCTTGTTAAAGCAATAAAAAAACGTGAAAAGTTAGGTTGGTCGTTGCCTGATGGTCGGTCTTTAATTATGGATAAAAATTGAAGTATGCTTTCTCGGATAATCGTTACCGTCGGACATCGTTGGACCACCTATCGATTCGGCAATCCACAGTAATGATGCCTAGAAGTGCAAGATGTATTGCGTAATTTGCCACTTCGCCCAATAATACAACAAGAGCAACAATGAATCAGTGTGTAAGCCTGCAAAAATATTGGATGGCGTAGCTTATGATGAAGCACAAAAATCGAAAGAATAGGGTGAGAAAGCAACTAAAGTTAAGAGGAAATCAGTGGAAAATCCATATGAAGAGCAGAAGGTATTAAAGTGAAACGTAATATTGCACTGGTTAAAAAGTCAATACAGAAATCAGGATAGAGGAAAAGATCTGTTAGAAAGAAAAATAGGATAAAAGGTATCAAGAAGCCTAGATAAGAAAAGATAACGAACAGAATGGAAAATATAGGCAAATAAAAGGGAAAATAATCGGGTACCCAGTTCTAGAGCCGGATACCCGGGCATTTGAAGTCGGGTTCTTGAAATAGAATACTCGGAAGTGGATACTTGAAATCGCATAGAACTGATGCTCAAAATTTCGAGTACCCGGTCTCGAGCAACATCCTTAATAATAATAATAATAATAATAATAATATTGACGTCATTGAGTGTTTATTCATTGCACTTCTCCAATATTAATCGAGAAGACTAGTGGGTTTGGGATTAAGGAAGCAACTTTCCTTTTGGCTGAATAGCAGAAGTCTAAAATAACACAAAGCAAAATCTGAATATGCTCTAGAGAACGAGAGGGTGTAGTCGCTCGTCACCCAGCACGATCTTTTTAATTGATGCCAGCACAGGAGGCTTGAAAGAAAGACTTAGCAAAAAATATAGCGACCATGTGAAAGTGTATCCAAACACATTGGTCGGTGACTCGGTTAATACAGGAATTAAATAAACAAATTAGTACTTTAAATTGATTATTATTTCATTTAAGCTCAACATGGTCATGCAAATGCGTATAAAAAGTGAACTTTATTGTGAATGTTCCCATTCACAGCTGTGAATAATTATCATGCATCAAGGCAAGGAAAGATTTTGAATAAACCAGGTTGAAGGATTTTGAATTAATGGGTTTTTAGTGAAATGTCCAGAAACGTTAAGTGTGAAGCATGTACACGCGTAAATGTTGGTTTGGTTACGTACACATTATCAAAATCTTTAAGATAAGCAATTTAAATTTGTGTAATTACATGTACTATTGATATGGTATTTACGTAAATTCACACATACAGTATGTTCCCCGATTGAGTTACAAAGGGGAAAAAAAAATAATTTTTCAAAAACAAAATCGCTCTTAATAATATGTTTTGCCTGTCTCCAAACTCCAAAATCCACCATTACTCTGCGTGTAGCTACTGCGACATTGAAACAATAACAAAGAAAACATTAGTCGATCAAAACACCGCCTTCATTAGCACACAGCTCACCTCGAATCTTGAATTCCTTATAGCTTTTGCGTATTTTTGACAAGTTAATGATTGCATTGCAGTCTGTATTGCGTTCTTCAAATATTCCACGTTTTGTTGCAGTGGTTCTGCATCAACCAATTGTTTAACCATTCCCCAAAGAATGGACTATGGATTGGAATGGATGACTTGGAAGTTATCCATTCTCGTACAGTTATGGAATTAAGAGCCGGACAGCCATCATCTTGCATAAATCAATGGTAGCTCGTTGTATTGATCACTAAAAAAAAATTTGTAAAATTTCCAAACAAGTGCCTCTACTTGAATTTCGATATGTAACTGCACACCATACACTGACCTTTTCAAAATGGGAGGAGGAGAAGTAAACTGTGGATTTATTTCACTCCAGTACCTGCGGCGTTGCGAAGCCACAGTGCCATTTGTGGAAAGTCTAGATCCGTCTAAAAATACTATCAATTTATGGAGCTCTCTATTCACAGAAATTTCAGTTTCAAATCCAAACGTTTAGCCGCTCCTCATCTATTTCCAGTGTTCTTCTAAATTGCCATAATTTTGTTATCTTTGTGTGATTTACCCATGTGTAGTTGTAAATGCTATCCTCCTGAGAAGTTTCGTGGATTCCAAATCCGATTCCAATGCTAAAAGGGTCGCCGCGCCGTCTTCGTTGTGTCTCTTTTTCTTCTTCTTAATGTCAGCAACTGACCCTGTCGTTGAAAATTTATGCAGAAGATTGCGTGCACCAATATGAGAAATGTCGACCTCAAGAAATCGCTCTGGAAACATTGCTATTGCTTCACGGTAGTCCATCGAATCAAATAGGTTCTTTGCTGTAATGTTAACATTGCTGCTTCTTGTTACAAAAAACTACGCAGTAATGTGGTAGGTTAAAAGTCGTCTAAACAACTTGTCGTAAAGGCAAAGCACGTTAGAACTAATTTCTCGTGACACACGGTAGCTACACACAAAGTAATGCTGGATTTTGGGGATTCAATACAACCAATACTTATTATTAAGAGTGATTTTCTCTGATAATTGTTTTTGTAACTCAATCGAGGGACGTATTATACATGTGGGAGTCAATTCAACGTAATTCAATATAATTAAGATTATTAGCTCCTCATATGGCGTAGAAAACCTTGCCGGCAACAACATTTATTATTGTATCCCTAAAGTGTGCGAAGCTGTACTTATTGATTGTCAAATCTTAGTACAATTCATTAATAAATAGGTTCCTTTCATAAAATATAATTGACGCACCTTGAAGATTATTGATTGCAGTACGTACTTCTCAATAACATATTTATCTTAAGTTATCTCAAATTAATTTATGGTTACTTGATTTTGATATTTTTGTGAATGGTCCTTGAAATATTCACCACCATTCTTAACAGATAAATCGATATTATCTGTAATATTCATCAGTGTATCGATTATAAACCTGAAAATGGCAATAAAACGTACTTCAAAAGTCGAATGTATCGTGATGATATTGATTCATAAAGTCCTTGCATTTAAATTGATATAATTTAAAAAAATACTTATATATAATGGAAAAAAAACAGAATGCTAGTCGCTAACCATTATGTGTTAAGAACTATACTATTTGTTGATGGTATAGAATAGGAAAATAAGGGCAGAGTAGATCAATTAAAGCAAATGTCATCCTGTAAATTATACTCCAAAATATCTGATGTAGCCTTTGAAATTTCTTCGCTTCGCAACAAATCAAAACATCTGTTTTGAAATTCTATCGTTTTGTGTGTATGCCTCGAGATTGCATGAAACAAAGTGCCTGGATACCATCTGACCTTTTCAGGACCATTAAATGCATGCGGTATTATCGTGACAAGATATACTGACCCAAAGCCTAACAACTTCATTCTTTTAGATTAGACGAATTGTCCCGACATATGCGAGTCACTACTTCTTAGCAGTCATGCTACTGGCTTCGGATCGCGTTTAGGTACAGCATATGTGCGCCATAGCGATTGTAAATAACAACCTTATGTACATGTACGATCTTCAACAGGCGTCTAATTATTTTAACATTTGACCTGGTAATTGTTTAATAAATGCCGTTATTTAGAAAACAAGTGCTTTTATAATTGTAAGGCCCACACATTCACCAACTCGGGCAAGATTTCAGCGTCCGTCTTAATTTGTCGTCTCTAATCGAATTAAGTAATTCACGCCAATCCGAGGAGGAGACTCGCATATTCACTCACTTACTCGCACATGGGTGCGGATGTCTTTATGTTTGTATAAAGCCAGTAGATACAGGACTTTCCAAAAAAAAACTAACACTTAAACACAGTCGATATGAGATTGTAAAGTATATTTCATATACAGTAAACCCACTGCTTAAGTCACCCAAAACTTCTAAAAATAGACACTTATTATTATGAAAGTATATTTAGCTTGGGCATCGGATAACCGAATTTAACGTTGGTCTGTAAAATGAGAATCGAAGTCTGACTCTTATAAAATTTGCAAATGCGGTGAACGCCCACACCCAAAGATGTTAACGGAGTTGTTATAGTTACGTCATATATGTAATTCATCATTGATATTACCTTGAAGGTCTTTTAAGAAAAAATGGGAGTCACAAAAAAAAATTCGGAGTAAACTCCCATAGTGGCGCCTTCTCTTAATGGGCTCAAGAATTCGGGCCTCCCAGGATACAATATATGAACTGTATCAAAATGCCCTTGCGTGGAGTGGAATAGTTGGAGGCTTTTAATTAGGCCTTTGTACTACTTCGGGATCTCCCTTCTTCAATTCAGTAGATGCAAAAACTGATCTACTGAAATGTTGTTGTGCGACTGATGGCGTAGAATGTGTTCTGTCGTCTTCAGATCTTCTTGGCAAAAACGACAGATTTAATCTTCAGCTTTTCTGAGTTTAAATAAGTGACATCTTAGGACTGCATGACGTGTAAAAAATCCTGCCAATAATGTAAGGTCTCCTTTGCTGAACGTAATGCTGTTTTTGGCAAGTCTGATACGAGCGTCCTCGCTTGTTTTTGTCCTGGAAAATTTTCCCAGTACGAGGTCCCCCCACATGTCTTTATTGCTTGTTTTATATGGCTCTTTTGGAAACCACATAATGGGTTAGGATCAATGAAAGTCATGTTTACTGCTTCTTTGGCCAGCTTACCTGCCACTTCATTTCCTTCGATTCATTGCTGGCTTGGGACCAAACGCAAAGTTACGTATGTAGTTATTGCGTCTCAATTGCCATGGACTGCGTACGCAGTCGTGTGTTAGCCTTTAAAACTGCCCGACTGTCGCTGAAAATATTAGCAGTTGCGCCACGCATTTGCCAAATCTCTGTTTTGAATATGTTGATGTGGAGCCCTGAAGGCAATTTATGAATGGTATAGTTAGAACCACAAATGATTATACCTGAAAGTGCAGTGGTCGAATGCATATATTGTTGGTTTTATATTTGGGAGACTTGAGCAACGAATTTTGTTTGTGACTACGCGCTTTTTGAATTTTTTTAAATGGCCCAAAATAAAAAATTATTGAATCATCTTGTTACAACAACTAACCTCCGGAACTCAACGAAAGGAAACATTTGTGACTTTTTATGGAGTTGGAGTTAATACAACCCAAAAATACTATAAACAAGAATTTAAATTTCAACTATGTGTACATATATTTAAACTCAAAAAAACATAATGCCCCATTTTAGGGACATTCGCAGAAAATGTGTTGAAGCAGATCTTTGTTCCTTTGCCGAGTACAACAAAAAGCTTCTCTAAAGAAATAAAGTTATTAAAAATTTTCTCATGAAAATAAAACGAAATGGATAAATAGCGAATTTAAAATAAAAACAATTAAACTAAACGTAATTTATAATAAGACTAGATATACAATGCAAAGAAAAACACATTTTATGTCAAGCTACTGTGATTTTTTGAGCGTTCCAAATACTGGCACTACACTAGCGGGTAGTGGGTTAATGGCAATATATGAAAAACAAAATGTGTAAAATATTTAACAACGTTTACCCTCGTTTTTTGTACTACGTAACTATTTCGTTCTTTCTGTTTGATAAAATTAACACGCTTCGTCAACGATGAACAATACCAAATAATATTTTTTAGGTTTAAAATATGTATGCTTTATTGAACAAGATACTAATCACGAGCCGCCACTGTTCATTGTCATTCATATGTTGGCCTGTTAATATCTGCCTAACAAATGCTTTTTCCTATGTGATATTGCAACTAATAATAAGTAGAGACAATGATTTTGATAAAATGCAATTTCTGCTTCTTCGATCGTTTATGTTAGTTCACAGTCATAATTTTCGTTATTTCTAATGCTTGTTTAATCAAATTTGAATTTATGAAAACAGAGCGTTAAGTTGTTTTCTGTTTATAATTTTCATGTGTATTATATGTATATATATTTATGTAAATATACAGATAAAAGAAAACAATTACTACGAAAGCCTCTCCGAGTAAACTATTCGCACTAAAATTTGCAAAGGTGTTATGGAGAACTTGAGCTGCATTTTACACCAATTAAATGATTTTGGAATTTTGGCTTGAATTTGAAAACAATTGGAGTTGACCTTTATTAAAGGACTAAAAATATAATCTTTAAAATCAAAAAGAGAATTGCACAAACATAAAAAAAATGTTAAAGAATAAAATTTTACGATCGAAGAGAAACATAAAACTGAAATGGCTTCGACATTTACTCTAAAGTGTAAGCGGCCCATTTCTTCCTCTGTCGTAGACGTCAGCTATAATTGTAAATAGGAATACTGGTAATATTAGAGTGTTATTGGCCCTAATAAAATTCTTCTCCCTATTTGTTTTTCTATTTTTAGCAACAATATTACCTTAATTAGGAATTTCTGACGTAATACCATAATAATAAAAATAACTTGTTTCCAAGTTAAACCACAATCAGTGTTGTAAACGAAGAAATATTGATAATGGTCAAAGATATTCCAATAAATGAAATTGACAATTGTTTTTGAACAATGCTGTACATTCAGCGTACTTAAATGTTGGGTGCTGTCGGTACACTTATTCGGCTCGCGTACGTTACATGTGTGTCTGTGCAATGCGTATATGTATACACAGATGAGAGCTACAGTGTACATGAGACCATTAAGCCGCAGGTTCTAAAATTGGAACCTAACAAGTTTCATAATTAGGAGAATAATTTTAATAGAATAATTTGATGGCATTAAATGTTACTTCCCGTCCGACAATGATCATCTACTGCGTCATATGTGTGCATGAATGCTTATCGTATGACTGTTTACGCATTCATTCTTACGAAGAATTGTTTATTGCTGGCCGTTTTTGAATTTGCCCAATTTTTGTAGTTGGCGTTAATTTTTATGCACGTATTTACGTATATGATGCACATATTAGACTGATTGTGGTATATTTTTGACTCTCGTTATTACTGCTAGAAATGTACAGTTCCTTCCTGGGGTTCTTACGTTATATAAGAATAAAACAGAGCGGTATATAATAATAATAATAATAACGGTAAAAATAATCGTAGAATGCAAATAAATGAATGTACAAACATTGTGAGACACGTCAAAACAGAGCAACTGTGAAAAGAAGATAAAACCGTACATTAGAGAGACAAGTACCCGTTAGCAGAATAATATTATTTACTAAATTGCCAGTCTCTGAAAATCAGCACGTAGTTGATGTCTATTTCTCAAATCAGCATCAGTACTGGTATCACTCTTTTTAATATCAATTACTAGTTCAATTAAAGGGATAATTTTTTTTTTATTTTAAAAAGGTCACTTGTGTGAGGACTATTGCCCCATATTACCAAATTCATCATAAGATACGAATGAGAATCGGTTTTGGCATTGTCACTCGGACTCCTCGGAACATACACACTACTGAGCTCGCTTTACTACATGATTACTGAACTTGCGAATACTACGTTAACTTTATTGTCAGTGTTCAAACCAAGTACCTTTACACTCTCAAATTGGAGAATAGATAGGGTAAACAAGCTTGCGTCGTTGACAGCAGCATACATACTTACATCAGTTGTTGTAGAACAGGCGGGTGGCCATAATAAAGAATACAGACGGGCCTAAAATTGTTCCCTGCGGTACGCCTTTGGTAATTTGACGTTTGGTCGATGTTCCCCCACACTATTTCTTCTCTATTAGTTAAGCAGGATATAATTGAAATATTTTATTTTGTTATAAAGGCAATTTTCACAATTAAATACAGCGTAACAGTAGTGTGGTAGCTCGCGCGGCGCGATGTGAAGAGCATTACGATCAATGAGCCTCGATATTAGTATACGAGGGTGGTTTAAAATGTTTCAAGCCTCAACATAGAGATAGCGTTACATGTCAAAAATATTCTGGTAGTGTAATAATACTAATAAATGAATAATTTATTCCTCCGAAAAAGACAAAGACTTCCATCAGCCCGGAAAGTGATGGTGACTGTTGTGTTATTCCAATATCTTGAAAAAGGAAAAAAATAACTGTATATTACTTGACAAACTAGACAGTTTGCGGAAAACGGCTACGTTTAAAGAAAAGAAAGCAAAAAACCATGAAATGGGGTTCGAATTGATAAATCACCGACCCTATTCACCCGGCGACATATCTCTATTTCCTAGGCCTAAAGTTTTACTTGTTTTACTTTAGTTTTACTTTAGACGAAGCTTTTCATCGAATGAGCCATCACATTCGTAAAGGCCTATTTTGCAGAACAAGAATCCAATTACTTTTTGGACGGGTTAAGGAGATGGGAACATTCCTGAGGAAAACGGAATTTGACAAAAAGTACTTGTTTCTCTAATTAAATTTAGGTGAATTTCAAAATCTCAGAATCTTGCATGTCTTTTGAGAGTAACTTTTGTATACTTTCATTTTTTAAACAAATACATTTAGGCTTCCAAATGTTTCTAAGTAAGAAATTAAGTTAATTGCAATATGCGATTACTGGACAAAGTAGTCTCTATTCAAATTTTCTCAGGTATACTAACAAATAATAATAGAAACTATGTTTTAAAAATTGGGCACCGTTTCTATATTCTTGTAGAAAGATTGACACGGTTGTTGATGACATGTTATTGAAAGGTCATGCCATCAACCAAGTATGTCAGGCACACAGTTATTGCTCAACCATCCCCAATCAAAGAATTATTTGGTTCTTGCTAAAGTAGGCGAACGCGTTCTGGCATGCAGACGTTAGGCAGGTGGTCGCTTCCGTGTTCGTCCTTTTTGGACGTCGAATGAAAATCAAAATGTTTTTAGTTCCGACATATTTTACGGAACACATTTCGAGAACCGCTGCACTATCGCATTATGTAGGATTCTTCACTGCTTAACATTAACCATATGTTCCGTAGCTTGTTTACAGGCACTAAAACCAACAAACAAATATAAGTTATGTGAAATCAATCATTAAGGTGGTATCATAATATTTTATGACATACAATTTTTTTTAACGCCCATGGGGGTAGTCTGCTTCGTACTGTAACCGACGTTACATCCTACATACATGTGGACACGTATACAAGCTCGTACCGAATCATAACATAAGCAAGCAGGTTATCCATTTCTAAGCTAAGCCACCTAATAATAATCTAGCATGTCTATGTGGCACGTACAGAATTCGTAATGGTCATACGCGAACACTTTAAATAGGGACGGTGTTGCCTATTTTTCGTCCATTCGACGGGTCACATAACACCCAACGCCTTGGGCTTTACGAGCGCATTACACCTGGACCTGGACGCCGGGTTCTATTTTCGCCGTTGATCGCGAATTGATTCCACGCTAATTATCTAGCAAACTGAAATAATATTCCGAGAACCGTTTCTGGTCGGTTTTATGTGCGTATTGAATCGATTTCTATAGTTCTGGTTGGCAATATTGGAATTCTTCGACGTGCATAATATGTATATGTACTTGGTTTATGCATGTACGTTGAATTATTCGCTTATAAGTTTCACTTAAAAAGTTATCTTTATCCACAAAAAAACATAGAAACTAACAAAAGTTCTATTAAGATTCGCAGGGTGTCTGTAGGGTAACAGATCTGAAGTGCATGATAAATTCTTGTACTTTGAAAGTTAATTGAAAAATTAAAAAGGAAAAACTAGATAAAAAGAGAAGATTAATGGACGCAGTTTTATTTAACTTGCTTCTAACATTGTAGCCTCTTATATGTGAAAACAGAGTATTTAGAAGATATGGACGTTTGAAGTTTGCGGTATATGAAAACTGCCGAAGACAAAATGTATCGAATCATGTTCAGTTACATATGTATCAAAAAGCGGCATAGCCAATAGGGGGTTACGACCATTTGTATTTGAAAAAAGTTAATACCGTGGCGAAGACAATTGAAGGTAAGTTTTCGACACCATTCTCTAGCGTTTCACCGTAGCTTCGAGGCATTGCGCTTATGGGAACAGTAATAAGATACGTTGATATAGCTGGATGGTACTGTATATTCCAGCTAACTTCATTCTTATGATTAAAATGTTAGAAGTCTTTGCTGTCAATCTTGATCTTAAATTCACATTAGAATAAGCACGTAAAAAGAAAATAATTTAGTTTATTCTTTATTGAAGTGCAAATATGTACGACTTCAGCAGATTATTTTATAAGACTTTATAAGAGGTTAATCTACCAAAATAATATTCATACCGCGCCATAGTATTGAAACAGATAAATTATAATATATTTCCGTATGTCAATCTTAAATGAAACGAATACTCTTTATTATTCCGAGAAATCGATGCACAGATTAAAAAACAAGTATTAAAAATTGATATGTCATCCTACATTTCATCCAATCAGAAAATATAATAAACGTATGATAAAATATTGTATCTTTCATAACATGTCTGATATAGCAAACAACACTAAAGTATCGGTACAGTCCACACCGCACAAGTTTAATGAATTAATCCGAAACAGCTGTTTCGAGGATGCGTCGATCCTCATTTTCAACCGTATGACCGAATGATCATTCGGTTATAAACTTGTGCAATACTTTAGTGTTGTTTCCCATACTACTTCTTTGCTATCATTATGTTTGATATAACTTTACTAGTTTTCAACGTTCTATAGCTTCTATTATAGTGCCTTATAAATTTTTTCTCTTGCAGCCAAACCATATCAATCGGGGTTTAACACATAGTGGGAAGGTGACAAACGTGGAATGAGATGACTTATTTCATTGACCGCTTTATTGAGTATATTTCTTCTGTAGAAACAATATGTAGAAAATCATGTTTTAATCTTCTTCAGTAGGAATGTTTTTTTTTCTCTTAACCAAAGGTATGTGCATTTTGCTTGATATCTGTAACGGATACCTACGTTTTGTCTTGCTAGTGTGATGCACGAAATTGCCGATAACTACCGATAATTGAGAAACCACTTCTTGTATACTTCAGCACAAACCTCATCGTAAGCATGTGCAATATTTGTCTTGTACAGAAAAAGGTACTTAGCATCTGCGACAAGTCCTTTCTCATTGCCAGCATGAATAAGAGTATATCGTTTTCAGCGTTCTTTTGCGATATTTGGACCACTACTTCGTTCAGCTTGTCGAGAGTATTTATAGTATGCTCTTCTCCACTTATTTAATGCTCATTATATCGTCATAGTCCATTAGCATTTCCTTCCTTCTAACTTTTTCAAAACTAAAGCCAATGTCCTTCAATAATCTGTGTAATTCTTGAAAAATGTGGTATATCTTCTTAGCTATTTAACAACCATTTGCATATGTTTATCATACGTGTTTTCTGTGTAGATAACACTCTCATTCTTAATTACTACAGCTACCGGTGGATGGTTTTCCTTGTCTTTTTGGACGGGATATACCACTC
Source organism: Marronus borbonicus (assembly GCA_902655005.2). NCBI lineage: Eukaryota > Metazoa > Arthropoda > Insecta > Coleoptera > Scarabaeidae > Marronus > Marronus borbonicus. The sequence continues at coordinate 240,155 of LR737382.1, read as the reverse complement.
CTTTGCAACAGCCAAGTGTTTTATTTGTTTATAACCTCGTAGGTGGCATTTATACTTGTTACAAAATATATAAGACATTGAAGATCATCGACTTTTCGTTAGCAGAATAATTCTCGCCCCGGCGCCTTTTTTTACAAGCGTCCATGTCAAAGTGATTTTTGGGTTGATTATTATCAATAATTCATTCCATTTACAGTTTTTATTTAAAAAATTGATCTTTTTAGGAGAAATTCTGCCAAAATGCGTGGCAACGGCGGTGATTCCAAACAAGAATAGTTCTATACAAATGACAAGAGGAAGCTATACTCCATAAGCCGCAGCAATCAGAATAACTATAACAAGTACAACGTGTATTCTTACCGGATAAATTATTTAGTTATCAGATGCAAAGCAAACAGTTACTTTTTTCTGCGCGCATAACAATTACAGTTGTTATTGTTATTTTATTTCGTTTTGAGAGATAATCAACATATATTGATGGTGACTCACTTTTTTATCTTCTTGTAGAAGTTAATCTGTCTAATTCTCACTGACATACATACATACATTGGCTGATAACTATATTTCTGTGATACATTAGCTGATTGCTCAGCAGGATGTGCCTCATTATCTGGAAGATAGATGTAGTTATTTTAAAAACTGAATCAGTGCATGGAAAAAAATTATATCTTCTTTTATTCATTTAATTACATATACTTATCACGCACCAAACGCAGCTAGCATGGATCGACGTATAATAGGTTTTGTAGGGGTTCTTCTAACACTAATAGCAAACTCTTAAAAGCCACGGAAAATCCTGTGATGATAATCTTATTGCATTTAAATAAATTTGGAATAGACATTTACGATATTATCGTTTCGTACTTTCAGGGTTAAGGAAATATTCAACATTCATTAATTTGTAATTGTTTTGAAACAATGTAGCATGCTTTCAGTATGCTGCAGTGGAGTAATTTTTATATCATTACCAGCAGCAGTAAATTGATTTATTTCGCTAAGGTAAATTTCGATAAACACCTTTTGATGACCAACATGACTACAATAACCAATCTCTATATTATTATTAAGTTTGTTGCTGATTATTTATTGAGGAACCAGCAAGTGGAGGGAGTCTTCCAAGAAATTCGACAGGCTGGATGATTGAATGCTTCTATTAAAACTCGAAGCAGCCGCCTTATGGAACGTAACAGACATCCCGCATTCACGTGACTCTGATTACATTACGATATCGGAATTGAGCAATCCTTTAGTATCTATCCTTGATTTTATTTACTCATCAAGATTTGGTTTCTATTTAAAAAATCGATCATGTCATTGCACAAGAATTTTGACGTCAGTTTTGCGTCAACAGATGGCATTTTGTGTTTTGTGGTAATATAGCTTCACCTGAACTTGGACCGTTTTAAACAGTAAACAAAGAGAAACACCTAAACAGATAAAATTGCTTCGTGGTTGTTCTTATCTTATTTTTATCAATAATCCTGCAATATACAATTGGCTAAAAGCTATAGAAGTGAAACGATGTTATCAATTTCAAATAAGCGTATCTAGATATGACAAAATACCACCTTGCAAGATGCTATTAACCTCAACCTAGCTTAAAATGGTAAAATAAAAACGTCATCGAAGGTAACATTATAGGGTCTCCATTTCAATACAATAATTTGGCGCAAGCGATTCGTATCTTTCGTATGTTGTCATGATGTTTATATTGTTTCGATGTCTATATTGTTGCAATAGCATCTGGAGGTACTTATAGGCGAACAATACCGTTCAATACCATTGCGGTCGTCCAAATGACGCAAATGTAATTACATAGCTGAGTGTCTTATAGACACACATTGTTAAATTTGTTAAAGAAAAAAACTCAATGACTGCGAACATGATCGGACTATCAATGCGTAGATACAAGCGCGCAATTATTGACCATTAATTTTAGTGCGTTCAGCACGCACAAACAATTCTGGAGTTACCTACCTTATCGGTTTCCTCGGTATTTTTTCACGAAGCGCGGCATCGGGGTTAAAATATAGCCTACCAGAGGGTCGATATAAAATTAACCGATGTAAAACACTAAAAGTCAAGAAGAGCACCTGCAAGTCAAAGGAGGCACGCGCCATCTGCTGTAGTTGCTTCGTTGTGACCACCTGATTATCGGACATATTGTAATCCTGAGTTTTTTTTATCGAAAAAACGAACTCTTTTGTCTCTTCCTTTGTGATGCATATAAAATGCTCTTCCATTTAATTGGATAAAATACAACCGACCTCTTTTATGTCTGACGATTGCAAAAACGTTGTGTTTGAAAGAACTAAATGTGGAGTTTATTGTTATTATTGAGAATAAATTCGTTTGTTGAGTTTTCCTTTGTTTTTATATTTACTATAATTGTATTGTATATTGTTTTTGCTGTATAAAATGAGTATTAATTTAAAGAGGCGAGGGTTGCTCTCTTCATTTTTTTTTTGATTAAGTGCAGTGATGGTGCAACGGTCAATGTGGTTAAAAAAGCTTATCATAACTTGAAAAGCCTTTTAAGCAAGTAGTCTGCACAAATGAGGTATCCGCAAATGGGGATTCGGCTGTATTTTGATTTTATGCATTGTGAAAAAGAATAATTTCCATTCAAGAGAAGAACCACAAACAGCCACAAAATGAAACTCTCAACTACGTTGGAATTCCTCCTTGCCTTGTAGACTGGTGACAGTTAGGTTTTCGATTTTACCAGACGTGTATGTCTTCAGGAAGCTCACGTTCCAAACCCGTGCCTGACAGTCTGCACGGGTTACGTCATGTGGTTTTTAATACGTACATATACATACATAGGCTTAAATTATGTATAATGCTCACAGGTCGTTTATGAAGCATTGTGTGTAGATGAAGATTTCCCAGCAATTAATTAATAATTGTTAAAGTTGCTTTAAAATAATGCTTCTTGTATTGGCGCCATTGCAATTTATGCAAAATTTTCATTTAATATGTTGATGTTATTCACCTTTCGCAAATTTTCTTGAGTTGAAAGTGTTAATTTGTTGTCTTTTTTTAAATTTGATTTTACGAATTTATTTAAGGGTATTATTACTCATTCTGGATGGATTTTCCCTAAATTTTGACGACCAAAGGCATTCTATCTTAGTCGCCAGAGTTTGGTAGAGATCAAGTATAGGATAGGTCCTTTTTTTCGTTAACATTGGTGTTTCAGAGTCTATAGCCGTTGGCCTATTAAAAGTATCTCTGGAAATAATTAAAGTATTTTGTGTTATAGATAAGTATATCCTACATATTATGGACCCTTCACATAGATCTTTCAAAGACAAGTTCGCTGATATCCAATACCATAGATGTAACATGTACAAGCTTTGAGGTATTGGATTTTGTCTGAGAAATTTGACAAACGTGCTTCTATTATTCAGTATTACCCACGTAAACCAGTTCTAAGTTTTTTTAATGGCAACATAGATTCGTCCGTATTGCTGTAAATACGTACAATAAATATTCAGAGTGTTCCAAAAGCCCAAAAATTTGCTTGAGCTAATTACAAATGAACACTATGATGAAATGTACACGATTGGCCATGGTCGTGAATGATTCTGTACGTTACCCAAAGATTAAACTGCTTAAACTTATGGATATAACAACAAATATTACACGATAATAGATGATCATGACCAGTTTGGGAATTTTCAGTATTTGTTTCTGTGAACCACACTTTTATTCTGTTCATTAAACACAGGAAAAGCGAAAGCACAGAACTTATATGTAGTTAGCAAGGATAGTAGCTAAATTTAAAGCAAATTAAATTCTATTTTCTCACATTTATTTCAAATAGAAGAATAGAATTTGAAAAATATATAGATTCATGCAAAGAAACATAAACGTAAAAAGAACTTTTAGGTTGTTAGTGTAAATAAATCAAAACTTGTAGTATTTAAACAGAATCTTTTTAAAAACATAATAATTTTGATTACAAAAGTTCTTTCAAAGCCCAGAAAGCTCTTGTACGTGCGGGAATGTTATCGTGAGTATGGCAAACTCTACCAAAATAATCGGCTAAGAATCTATTCGACGCTGTACAGTATCGTTCTCTTGTCTACATGCATACGAGATAACATTGTAGGAATCACTTCAAGTAGATAGCATTGAAGATTGGTATTTGAAATAGAAAACGCTTTCATACAATATACATGATTTAAATGGTTCTCCAAAGTAAAAGAATAACGGACCAAATCGTAAATCAAATTAGGAATAAAATCCGTTAAATTTTCTAAAAAAGTTTGAAACTAGAAGGAGAAGCGATATAGACCATAAGACATAATATTCTCATTTAGGGATGAGTTCAAAATCAATTTTAATATTACAATGTCTCGCTTCATCATTGGCATTTAAAGATAACGTCTCGACTAGAGTTGCATTGAACATCTCTAGTATACGTTTAACGGGTTATGGTTATAACGTCCTTTCCAACCGTCCACCCATTCTAACCCATTCGTTTGGAACATATCCATTAAGTTGCACGACATAAATGGTGTTCGAGAGACGCCCAAAAAGGAAACTTTCCCTTTTTACACGTTTCTGTCGCGTTTGAAGCTCTCGTAAGCCTTAATACCGTCATCGACCAGTACGGTCTTGTTATTAAACGAAATTAATGTAGGTTATGGGCAGCTGTTGGCGAAATACTATCGTAAATAATATATTATGTGGACGGGCCGTGGCACATAAGCACCTGTTATGTAACACTCGTGTACAGTTGGCGACCGAGGAAATATTTACCGCGGCCAAGAAGAAGTCCGTCACACGGAAAGAGGCGGCTTGGCGTTCGCTACTAAGTCCGTCGGCATGTTACGTATGGAAATTTAATAATCACTGCTGCCAACTGCTGCCTCTCCGGCTGAGAAAATCGTCTTCGTGTTCGTACGCGCTGATTCCCTAATTGCATAATGGCCGTTTATTACGTAACGACCGTATACACTAGTGCTTCAAAAAATTACCTACTATTTTATTAGAAAATTTGCCGGTAGAATGTCGAGCAGTGCCTATTATTAAATGTTACGGAGAAGTTAGAACAGAAGGAGAAATTTCGTTACTATGCGACTTTCCTAGTAAAGAGTATTGTGTGCACCACTTAAAAGGGATTTAGTCAGTGTTGGGCAACACGAGTAAAGTGATGATAGGTGAAGAGATTAGTTTTAATCGTGACTAAATTACTCACTTATTTGTTTTGATCATTAATTTCAATCGAGTAAATCTTGGAACCACAATTAGCTTGACAGAATAATCACTTATGTCTATTAATTTTTAATATACTGGGCTGTTCCTTTTCCGCTGCGCGTATCTGACAAACTGTACTTTTTTGCTTGACATTTTGAAATAATTGTTGATAACTTTAACTATAGTGAAAGTTGCCAAATATACTTGAAAGTTTTCCAAATGCATAACATAAAATAATCCTTTCCCAAGAAACGAGCTGTGATTTTTTTTTAAATTTCAAGCGTGGCTTAAATTGTGAAGAATGAGGAAATCAATCGAGAGTTTGGTGATAAGTGTTCCTTAGCTACCACAAGGCGGTGGTACCAAACCAAAAACGGCAGTTAGCGAAAATAATATTAGTCTTGTACACGAAACATAATTGGAAAGGAGCGGGATGTTGCTAAAGTATTCAATCATGTGACGTGATGCAGATCTACACTGCATCGCTTTGACAATGGATCTATATAACACCATTACTGATGATGAATCGTAGGTACATTGCCGTGATCCTGAAAGAAAGCAGCGGTCGCCAAATCGGGTCTTTGAGAACGAATTAGCTCCAATTGAAGTGATTCGTGAAAAGCCGAAACGCAAAGAAGGTTGCCGCATTTTTTTGAATTAAACTATAGCACTGGACGATTGTCGTGGTGTTAATGCTGAAAGGTACACTATAGCTTGTTTGCCCCAAGTTCTCCAAAACGTTCACCAAAGTCGTCCAAGAGAAAGGATGGTCAGCACGCTTACTAGAGCTTCCCCACAGTTTGCACTGTATATAATGCTACGGAAATTGTTGAAGAATTACAAGAGAGATCTTCAACACATATTTTTGCCTCTTTTCATGTAATCGTTTACCCCGTAGTATTTCGGCCATCATCAGATTACAGCCGTGCGGTTTTCCTCCTTCTTTTTTTCTAGCTGGATTTTCCACATTGCTTTCACTTTTCTACTCCCATTCATCCTAGCTTAGAGCCCAAACCACCAGCCAACTGTTATTGCCACGTGACTAATGGCTAATGGTAATTGCTCACCCTCTCTATTAACTATTTAGAATATATTAAAATAATAAATTATTTAATAACTAAATACCTACTTATGACTAACATAACGCAAATTAAATTTAAATATTTAATGTCTTCGTGGCAATATCACTGATTTCATTACTGCTCTTCACATCCATAAGTCCTCTTCACTATGTAATTTCCTTGACCATCCTTGCAGGATTTAATTTCCCTTGATATTTCTTCTGCATAGATCTTGTTCATCAAAACAGTAAATAAAAGTGGACTTAATACTATTCCCTGCCTAACTGTGTTTGTTGCAACAAAATTTTAGGAAGATGTGTTATGTGTTCAGCAGCAAAGAGAATGATCGAAGGGAGAAGAGAGGCAGAATAAGAAGGACAAAGGAAAAATAGCAGGGCAGAAAGAAGAGAAACAAGAAAAGGAACAGTACCTGGGATTATATTCGAACACGATCGATGTTTAAAACCTAAACTAAACCATCAAATAAGCATCAAGGTTGATTAACTAACTTACTTGGTCTCATTACCTTCATCACCTTCAGAATGAACTTTTCCCAAATTTGGATATGGTAAAAGCACACTAAGTGAGCAAAAATTTAAAACTTGGTCCAATCTTCATGATAACTGCAATTTAGAAAATTACTAACAAAGAAATACAGGTGAATTTGCTTTTATCATCTCCATCTCCAAATTTTTTTTTTTTTATAATCTGGAAAAACTAAATTGCGACAGCTGATGCTTCAATATTACAGCTACTGTGCTTTAAGTACTTTTCTAAGTGGATGATGAGAGAGTCATGTTCTGTGCTTATATATAGATGAATAGATTACATCTGCGTATTTTGCGCACTGTTCAGTAGACTACTATCTCTAGCGAACGGAACAATGAATGACATAAAAAATACTCTTTTTTTTGAGTGGGTGTTCCTGCAATTCTTTCAAAGAAAACGAAATTAATGAAGGCGGTATTTTTGTGATGTAAGACGAAGCTAACCGTTACCATGAGTTTCAAAAGCTTTGTAAGTACTTGTACTACACAAGCTCTTGATCATTATCTCACTAATGCTAGTGAAGCTATATCATTTTTAAAATATACGTGGCTAAACTTGCTAATGATCACGTTTCGTGATTTACGAATTTTGGGAATAATCGCCGAAGAAGAGACAGAATGCAGCAATTCGCTATTGTACTATGAAACTAATGCTGATCACGCGAAGTTACCTCAAAATTTATTGCTGATTCTAAGAAGCAAACCTTCATCTCTGCTGCGAAAAAGTATAGAAAAAAATTGGTATAATCGTGGCCTTGATCGTTGTATATTCTGAAACCAAATTTAGGTTATCTATTTAAAATATGTGTATTTGGAAATATCTACAATGTAACTTATATTATTACTATAATATAGATATAGTATTTACATATGTACATATGTAGAGAGCACGTCGAGACACGCACACAAGCGCACGCATTTACTTTATATGCATATATAAACGATGAAGGAATTTTATTGGAATTGGCTTGTGCCGTATTACATATTCAATGCGCGTACCCACACAACGCTGTCTGTACATTTTTAACCAGCTACTCATATAATACAAGTTCTTCAATTGTTTCATGCTGTGTAGATGCTTATTTTACTTACATGTTCTGTTTGAACGTTTGGCTACAAGTATGTTTTATTTTTTCAGACCTAAGTTATTTTAGAGCAGAAAGAATGTTAATGGACGTGCAGTTAGTTGTTTACTAACTGGGTATAAGACGAACATTCTTCATAAAAAATACTTTAGAAAAGTAGTAGCTAGTGAAAATCTAACAAAACCTTTATTATGGTGTGTTGATTAAATGAAAAATATTTTGCTCGTAATACTAAAAGTGTTTTCATCAATTCAATATGGTTCTTAAATTTAAACATAAAAGTATTCGCCATTAAAATTTATACACCTTTGCATGCATTTGCAATAGTGAAACAATTTTCCACTCTGAAGATGATATATAAACATGATAGGATGAAGGATTTAACTGCTTTTTGAGGTGATAAAAATCGCTGTTCAGCCATTTTGATTAGCATTTGGTAACAAAAAGAATGCTGTTCTCCTTCAAATAATCAATTGTTTGACATTCCGCGTAAGTTCTGAAGTTATCATGATGAAGGACGATGCGGCATTAACTATTGTTTTTCCTGATTCTTTCGATGATCCTCTAAACTAATGCATGTGACATGTTCAATACAACGAAGGTACAAGCAATCACTTGCCTGAGGATGCCTGTATTTCACGGTAGCTCACATGCCGATCTTCCTCAATAATGTAGTGCACACCATCATTTTTGGATCGATCTTTAGCAAATTCATCACTGACGGAAGCACGACCGCGATGAAATTTTGATGGTGCTTCATTATAAAAAATTGAAAGAAATGATTGCGACCTTAACTAGAATTTTAGGAATAGTAATGTCACATCTCAATAGCCTCTAGCATGTATTGGTCGTTTGTAAATGCTCTGACGCTGCCTTTTTCAGGTTTTGCAGTGTATGTCATTCATTTTAATCCGCGCTTAGTTATTAATACTTGGGGCCTATTCGTAGCAGCAATCTTTCAGATCTTGCTTAGCCTTTTAATTTCGATTGCTTCTCTTATCAATTTTCGATGGTTATACTTTGTTGTGGCCGAGGGCAGACATGTCAAAATCAATTTTATTTTATTGTCGGTAAGGCTTATTTGATCTTCATTACTGATTTGAACCTGACATCTATATTGCATTTTTATAGAATTCACCTAATTTGCAGATTACTTGATTCACGTGAATTGCCTATTCACGTTGCTGTGTCTTCTGGGATTGATGAGATTTTCTTATTGCTTGCAGTTTTATTGAATTGTATTATTTTTGGCTGTTCTTGTAAGGTTCTTTCAGTTGGTAAGTTTTAAAATGCGAAAACTGCAGGTATTCTGAATTTTATTGAGTCACAGTGGAGTCTGAAAAACTAATTAAAGTAGTTATTATGGCCGTATTCTATTAGCTTCCTTCGCTTTGGTTCTTACAAGAATTACGTGTAACTAATAGTAACTTTGACTAGCAGCTGACTAAGGAATTTTCTGAGGTTAGCTAGTTTTATTTTAGGTCAGATTGATATTCATGCAAATGTATATTTAACACGTAAATCTCTTGAAAAAAAAAATCTAGTTTGGAAAGTCAAAGGCACTCGAAATTAATATTTATTTATAGCATTACTGAACTCCTTTCTTCCATTTTTTTTCTTGGTGCGTTCTTTTACAAACTTCTTCAGAGAACGTTCTATCAATTTCTGATTTTGCCAGCATTTTGGTGGTTCTTGATCTCCGACTCTTACCAGAATGCAGTGCTATGCATTAGATTTTGCGGTTAGAATGGAACTAATAATGTTCAACATTATTTTTTAGAAATAAAATTTTGTGTACTTTATGTGAATATTTTATATAGCATTATTATCACAATCCCTTTTTTGTGTTACAGATATCCCGACGCAGGTACCGCCACTGACGCCGGGTACTAACAAAACCATGACAGAGGCGCTTAAGGCGTCCTTTGCATCTTGGGAAAAAGAACAGATTAAATTGAACATCACCAAAGGTAAGCCTTTACCTAAATATCAATAAACTTGGCTTCAAAGAACGTTGTTATAAGAATATAACCTCATATTAAGTATTTATTTTGGTCAATTTTGGATGTCGATTGCATAGTGACAATTCTTTTATGCCTTACACTTATATTTGCTCCACGGAAGTTAGGAACCCAAACTCGTAGGTAAATTTGTAACCCAGTGTTGCCTCCGGCATATGCGAGAATAGAACTTTTAGGATGTTGAACTTAAGCGTTGTTCCTTATTGTTCTATTTCACCTTTATTTTTTTTTAATATCCTTCCTTAATTATTTATGCAACTTGCCAATCCATGAATGAAGTGTTCATGTTTTTCATGGTATTAACCGCTCGTTATTTACATAAACATACAAATTACCTTTTCCATATTAATTTCTTGGTATTATTGCGCATTCTGGAAATCGGCGGAACGTTTAGCTTTAGCTTAAACACATATTATTCGCGTATATGGAATTTTCTCTAAATTAAGCGCGTAGATAGTTGATTGAACTTTTTTTTGAGGACAGAACTTCAAAACCGGAAACTGGGTGCTAGATAAGCAGGGGTCAGTGAAAGTTTGGTTTTATTTGAAGTCAGCGGCGTGTAACAATGCAGCATCCGCTCTAATCCTAGGTTTTGTATCGAATGAGTAAGTGGAAATGACCGCCACGTGAACGCGAATACGTATTACTATTAGAGCTAGTAATTTTTTGTTTTAGTTTGGATGTTGCGTATTATCTGCCATCCATGCTTTGTTATACCTACAGAATTTCTTGTACTGAAGTTATAGTATCTATTTAAACGCAACACAATAATGTTGCCAATCCATTTGCAATTAATTAAATTATATTCGTTGATTTCGTTTTGTTAAAACAACAAAAAAAATCGATTAATTAATAAATTTATTACAACAATGAACTATGTTTATTAAATTGATTGTTTTTTTTTAATATAATAAATACTAAATATCCGCTTATTAACTATGGATAAATCCGTATATTGTGTGTAAATTCGTTCAGTCAACCAATTTTGATAAAAAAATCGTCACATTAAGGTACTTTTTTAATTGTATTATACGTACGTTCAGTGCGTAGTTCATAAATTCATTGAAGATTAGTACTTAACAGGAAGTAATATAAGTCGTATAACTCCCTGAAAAATTTCAATTTACCACACGACGCTGAAGTACGGAAATAAATCTATATAGCAAATGTTACTTGTGAAGACGAAGTCCCGCCACCCTATGAGCTAGAAAATGTCGTTATAACAGTCAGACAGACAATTTCCTGATAACATCCTTGAACGAATATTGCTTATGTTGCCAAGCTTATCTGATATTCAGACAATTTTCTATTCCATTCGAAACGTGTGAGTTCCAATAATGACGTTGGAATTAGATTTTGTTGTAGACATTGCTGTGAAAGGTAAGCTGGTCATGTAATATGTTTTACATTCGCGCGTTTTTTGGGTAATTTAAAATTGTGCTCGCGAATTTGCAAGCATGAATGAACATTTTAATAGAGCTTAATTTATTTATTTACTTTGAAATTGATAGCGTGTATGTGCGTACCGAAGGTTCATACTTCATTAAGTCTAGTGGCCTAGTCTGGATACACAATCGAGTTGACGTAATATGAGATAGTATAATTAGAATTTGTTTCAATATGATTGAAACTTTTATAGATGAATAACACGGTGTCAAAGTTATTATTTTTATTTAAAGGAACTTAGACAAGAGAAAGTCGTCTTTGAATTCCCGAGCTAGACGGTATTCAATATTAATGGAATTTTTCATTACTAACAAACTCGAATATCGAGCAATTACAAGGTTCTCAAGAAAATAAGGAAAATCTCCAAAAATTATCCGTGAAGGAAGAAATGTTAACTGGATACGGGGATGATTGTTCTTCAAAGTCGATTGTTTCCGAATGGTCAAAAGCGTTTGGTACTGGAGGATACTAAATTAAAAAAGCGACCATTAGCAGTTATATTTGGGGTTTCAGAATTCTTGATTAAAATCAATGAAAGATGGGTTTAACAGATGCCTTCGCCATTCCATATGCGTGTCCAGATGGGAACGTGTTAACGCTTTTTGGTGCTTTGTAGAGACGAACCAGATTTAGTTAACAATCGAGTTATCACGAGATGAAACCTGGGTCCATGATTTTGACTCTGCGTCAAAGTAAGGATGAATGCAGTGGCACATTAAAGGCTCCAGCCCTCCCAAGCTGTTTGAAATTACCTCTCAAGGAATGTTAATGATTTTTTATCTAAATAAGGTAACGGGAAAGTATTTTGAAAGCTTAATGCATCGCCTCAAAGATTCTATTAAAGTGAAAAGGCGCGGAAAAATTGATCCTGTTGCTCCACGAAGACTTTCAAAAGCTGCCGTTGCTGAATATGGCTTCATTAAAATTCACCATCCACTTTATAGTCCAGGTCTAGCTTCATGTGACTATTTTTTGTTTCCAAATCTTATATCATTCATGGACGCTGACCAACTTATAGCGGCTGTTGCAACGTATTTTGCAGACAAATCAAATGATTTTTTTTTATAATGGATTAGAGATGTTATTGAAACGATGTACCATTTGTATCCAAAACCAAGAAGCCTATAATTTTTATTACTGTTTTAATCTTGTTTTTTTTTTGGTACCTAGTCCGGGAATATAAAACGACCCATTTATGCGAGGATTCATTCATGTTGTTTCTTTTTCTATTGCAAAACTCTTAACAGATTTCTGATAACAAAGATATAAAAAACAACATAACATTGAATTCAACAATATGTTGTATAGTGGATAATATCATTCATGTCATCATCAGACAAGAATAAAAACATATTGAAAGTCATTGAGCTTCAGTGAAAGCAATTGTAATGATTAACATGGACATACATTTTACATTCCGGGGCCTATCAGGATGACTAACGCATGAGGCAATACACGAAAACGGCCATCGAAAAAATATCATTGCTTAGGATGTTATTTTCAACTTTTCTTCCTATAGATTGATTCAGCAATGCTAAGGTTTCTGTTGTTACATTCAGTAATTATTTTCTGGATCCATATTGTGGCCTACATCTACGAAATGACTTGCTAAAATCGAACGAAATCATCTTTATTGTTAATTTGCAATCTACATTTTTTTGCCTTAATTTATAGAATCTTTACGCTAATTCATAATATTTACATTCAATCAGATGTATTTCCTGTACAGCTAAATTCGGATATAACGAACAATCAAACCGTACTGACAATAGTTCGTTATAGACAGGTGTTTCCTATAGGAGAATATCTTATGTTTCGATTTTTTGCGATAATAAAATTCTTGTAGGTATATTACAATTATTGCGATTCGCTCTTCTAGGCGAATATATTCGCATAGGTTGTCATGCATTCTATTCTAAGTGGCTTAAATATTATCCTGTGATATGTTAACATCGTTTCCTCATGGCATTTGTGTGTTTCTAATATATCATGGTAAGCATTCGGTAGTACAGATTCCTAATGTTCAAGATCTGCCCGAGAGGTGGTTTTTGTTGCTGTTTTCTGAACGGCAGACATGTGTTTCTTGCCATTAGAGGACGCCAAGAAATGCTTGGCTCGTCGTTTCGAAGAGAAGTGATATGAACTGTAAGACAGTAGCAGTGTTAGATGAAGAAGAACACGTTCGGAGCCTCGCCATCAACATTATGAGGATGTTGTTCTGGCATTATTTTTTGGTTATCGTTTCTAAGCATTTCTAATTTATGTGCAATACGCCATATACTTTCTTTTTTTGTTTTTTCTTGGTCGATCTACTCACATACAACTTTAATACAACTTTAATTTATGGGCGTTGTAATGGGAATTTCCTCTTCTTAAGGAATTTTCTATAATTGATTTTGTAAAATAGCTGTTCATACTCCATCCCCACGAACATCTTTGTTTTCAAAATAGTTGCTGTGCGTTTTCCAACAAAACTGTTTATGTTACGTTGAAATCTGTTAGAAATTGAAAGTTTAAATAGGTACACGGTGATCGATTGTATGAAGCAATCCTTCACAAAACGAAATATCACATAGCTCACGTAAACCAACATTGTAATTGCATAAAATTAACTCTTTGCAATCCCGAACATAACATATCCCGAACGTATATCACTCCTGATTATTTTATTCGGACGTAATTAGCTTTGATCTTTAAAGTGCCGTATCGGTGGATTTTTGGGGCATTTACCTTTTACCGCGCCGTGTGTAAACACTTAAAGACACGCGATCCGACCACCACGCGCCGCGCGACGACCGATTCCACCTTACAACACAATTAGACGATCAGATTTGTCGAATTCCGGGATCGAGCCGAAACAACGAAACGACAACAAAGCTCCAAAGGCGGAAAGATATCTATCTTTCGCGAGATAATAAATCCGCAAAAGCGATGGAGAAATTGACCCAAAAGCGACCGGTAAACAGTAAATAAAACAAGCAATAAGGCCGTCGGCTTTTTTTGATCTTCGCACCGTGATTGCCAACAAAATCTCGACGGTACGGTGAAACTGATTTGTTTGAAGTTCGACGGGTCTCCTCTCGCCACAGCTTAACTTGTAGCTAACGCGTATAGCGAGGAGGTCGGCTGTATCTCGACGGTAAACAATTAAAACGTAGTATTTATACACATTTAGGTAGGTACGGCGCATATATTTGACTCTATGCGTTCGAGAGAGCACCTTGCTTTCTGTTTACAGTTCGATTATGAGGATCGGACAGAGATATATTCGGCAAATGGACAATCTCGGTGTTCAGACGGACGGATTAACATGTAGGTGTGTATGTAAATAGTATGTTATTTATAAAATTTCCAACGTTAAATGGACGAACAGAAAGAACTTTTATTCTTGTTTAAAAGCAATACGCTGATTTAACGCTTTTGAAAAGAGGAATACTGAAAACATTAAGTATTAACCTTTCTTTAAGGAATATAAATTCTAAAGTTTACTCCAGTTTGACTTTTTTAATAAACATTCCTCCTACTTATGACGAACGTACGTGAAAGTAACTACACCAGGTAATGTTTATTAAAGACATCCAAAGTTGGTAGGAAGAGTAAAAGTGTGGGGATAACAAAAATCCAAATTTTTGACTTGACGCAATCGTTTGATGAATTTTGTCGTTCAGGTCATACATTTATACGCAGTACGCCAGTGTTGGTTGATAAAGTTGATCTTGTAGACCATCGATTTTTAAACTTAATTGGCGTGAAGGTCCCCCAATAAAAAATAATTTTCCCACGGACACTTTAGATAAATAAAATTCTGTACTTCTTTATTTTTTTTTAACACAGAATAATTATTATTCTTTAATAAAAATAATAAAAGAAATAATAACAAATTAAGTGAGCAAGTAAATTTATTTTTGGTGCTACGTTGCAGGTATATGTGTTATTTCAAAATTTGAATTTCATTGATCCGTCAGCTTCGAAAGCTTTACCAGCTGATCTTTTTCAGTTACGTTTAAGGGGGCCACTACTGGCTAAAGAGTCTTTTAACCTTAATATTTCCGGTTCTAATCGGTGGATTTTCTTTTTCTTGGCCTCATTTTATTCAGAGTACCACTTCCTGCAAAAATGCAATTTTTTAGTGAAGTAATTAAGTTTTAGTGGGTCCTAATAGTGCTGTTAACGCCTTTAAAACGTTGGCATTTGTAAGTACCGTTTTCTGTGAAACTAGTCGGCGGATTTCACTAATTTTTTTAACCTATTCCTCTAAACTAGTTTTATATTTACAGCTTGTGATTTTTTAATATATGTAGTTGTTAAGTTAAGTTTCTATCAAACTTCAAAATTAGCCTCTCTCTTTTGTCATCTTGTTTTTTGCCTTTCTCTGAATCCGGTAGATATTTTAAGAAATCAAGCTGCAAATACAGAACTAGTTTAGAGAAATAGGATAAAAAGAAAATCAACTGAATAGAACCAGAGATATTCAGGTTAAAAGAAAATATTCACTTTTTGGCAGAAAAACGGTAGTGACCTCCACAATTTAGAAATTTTGATATATTCTTGTAACTAAAAGGTTTCCTAATTCATTCATTCTCAGGACTTGGCTCTTGAAAGTAACTCCTCGATGAACTTTTCAATCTTTGCAAATGAATAATAATGAAGGTAGAAGTTATATTTACGTTTAATTCCTATTTTAGGCTCTTCAGGTAATCATTTAATAACGGAAAGTTTTTCAATATACAATTTTTTTTATTCTGATCGCCTATAAATCGCAATTTTTAGTTACGGGTTCAATATCAGCTTGAATCTTAAAAAAGCTATGGCAGATTCCGGTAAGTTTAAATTATGCTCATTAAAAAAAGAACTGAAGATATGAGTTAAATATGCCAGTTTGGTCAACCACTTAAAATCATTAAAATAATCATTGAAACGGAAAGCGTCATACTTCGTTAAAAAGTGGCCAATTTCATCTCGCAAATTAAGCACTCCATTTAACATTTTTCCACGAGAAAGCCAACGTATTTCAGCATGAAGGAGATGTCGATCCTGATGTCCAGTCTCTTCATAAATGGCTTGAAAATTTCAAGAATTTAATGGGATAACTTTAATAAAATTCACAATTGAAGCTGTCCCAGGAAGAGTTTTCATAAAACGCTGAATCCAATTATATTTGTACTTATTTAAAAATCTCGTTACCTGTAGTGTTTATCGAAAGAAAAATGAAGTCACAGACCCATTACCTAGAGTCTAAACCAATCTGAAGTCGGAAGGGCCGAAAGCATTTAGCTACATACTCAATATGCAACCCATCTCACGCTGCGGCTCTATGTGTCCGGTCAGAGAGAGGGCCAATTGTTACCGAAGTGAATCGTACCACTATGACTATACATCCTGATTATTTTTTACTTAAGAAAAAATAACTTCTTCAAGGAAAACCATAGGCATGAATGTCCTCTAGCTGAAATAATAACTACTCAAGCTATCCTTTATGATTACTACTACTTTTTTATGAGATTTTTCGTTTCGTGTAATGTCCTTTTTTATAGAAACATTTTGTGATTATAAATATGCTACTGTATTTCTTATAAGAGGACTGTCTCGAGGTCTAGGATTTAAATCTTGAGGCTGTGCTTTTAGAACCGAAGGCTTTTGAATGGTTTTCTTCACCTCATGATAAATGTTCCAGATGAATGAACATACGACTGCCCGATGCTCTGTGTAATTGAACAGGATGTTAGGGCACAAATTAGTACTATGAATTTTAAATTTGCTCTTGAGATTTCTGACAGAAACGTTAATCCTCCTAAGTTCCTCACCCAAATATCTTCTCATCATTGAAATTTTAATAAATTTTCTTTGCTCGCCTAATTAGGTAAAAATCTCTTGCTTCGGTAATAAGTACAAACATTGAAAGCATTCATCTACCTGTCATCAATTTTATGGCTTTACATTTATATTAACTAAAGTCGAAAGGTGTTTTCGTTGTGATCTACAAAATTCACTTTATTTTTGTCATATTCCAAAATAAAAATTTTTGCTAGCGAATAGTATTTCACCAAAAAATATTGTTACAATACATTAGAATTCAAAATTCTTAAGCTTCAAAAACGAATAAGCTTTGGAGGAACGCGCGTCTCCTAGTTTTCATCGGACTCTTTACATAGATTCTAAAGATATGGTAATAAATCTTATATATTTTTTCACAAACAACAAACTATAATCAGAATTTCCGTTCACTGCGAAAAATAATTTTTTTTAAATAATTACGTTCACGAATTGCACTTAAGGGAAGTATGTTTTGATAAGTGATGCGACGAAACCTACACGATTAGTTAATTGAAGTGTCAAAAGATTAAATAATTTTTGAGATGGTGTTATCTATAAGTATTATCTCCCAAACATGACGAAAACAATTGTGCGCCAAAGGAAGGAAAACAATGGATTACACCAATACTTGGTCTTTTTATTGGGGGTAGGACAGTTTATAGAATTACCTGTATCGGTTCAGATGTTTTCATTGAATTGAACGTTGAAAGAGACGTTACATTTGTTGGTTAATATTTTAATTTTTTTGGAAATTTGGGCCTTCTTTACTTTGGAGAAGTGTATTGTGCAAATTTTGCAGCTATATCCGTTTTGAACATTATGTATGGTGCCTTTTTGGAATCAGTAGCTGAGCGAGAATACAAAAATTGCAAAATATGTCGGGCGTTCTATTTAAAAATTATTTTTAATGAAAACTATTCATTTTGAATTTATGCCGTATTTTATGATTGGATCCTAGAAAATATATAATATTTACGTCTTATTTCCAAAATAAAGGAAAAGGTTAAATGTAGTTTGTAATTTGTGGCAACCAGAAATAAAACAAAAATTTGCCATTCTTCGTAACAAATCACCATAAACGAGGTCAAAATGAGTGTTAAGTCAATAGGCAAAACAACTTGATCAATCACGCGTTTGTTTCAAACACTTTTGATGCGGTCAAAACTTAGAAATAATAATTATAATTATTTTTTTTAATGAGGTCTAAACAAGTTAAAATTGAGTAATTGTAAGCTTATAAAAAAAAAAAGAATAAGTAGAGAAGCCGACAGTTTTTTCTCAAGTCAGAAAATATAATTAAAAAGACGTTGGAAGATAAAAGAGTGGAATATAGACATAAACAACAAATTGAGTAATTAAGTTTGTCAAAAGAAAATTGTAGGTGTTAAGATTCCCTAAAATATTTTTCTGACACGCAATAAAAGACGTTTTACTTGATTATTTAATGTATTACTAGGGACACGCCAGCTTTTACGCCTCGAAAAAATAGCAGCTACGTATCATTTTTAATACCTCAACGATTTACTTTGGATATACCACGGCGTATTTGCCTTATTCTTAAAGTTAAACAGACATAAGCGTTGTCAATGTTACAGCTTACGAGGAAATATCTTACTTTCTTCAGTAGAATGGTTCCACGTTGATTCTAGGAATGCTTTCCGATAATCCCCGAATGTCGCGTAACATTTGTGAAGCGATTCTGTTGTCTCATTTGTCACCGCAAACCCATTAGGTTTCACTTCTTTGAAAAGCAGCGTACACCATTCTTCTTCGTTATTTACCTTTCCGTTTGGAACGGTGTTTACATAGATTTACACTTATTCGACGACGTACATTCCGAAAACAATGATGATGTTCACTACGTACATAAATAACTGACTAGTCGTAAGGTACGCGTCTAAATACGTGTGATGTCTTAATATTCTTTTCATTGAAACGAAGATGTTACGTACAGTATGCGGTAAAACCAGTCATACCTTTTTAGACGTATCAATTTTCTGTACGACCATATCCTCGTTTGGCCGCCTGAGCGATACGGCATAATTATTACATTCTGTTCATGTCCACAATTTCGCAAAAAGTTGAATGATCGCTTCAAAATTTTGAAAAAAATTTATGGTAAAAATACCTTGCATGACAAGATGACACCCAATCGAGGTATAGATAGACAAGGTTGATGATTGGGAAACAGTAGAATAAATCACATTGGGAATGATTTAGTGAAAATAGCACAGGAGAAGTTGGACGAGAAGGCATGGGAACAAGCTTTATTGGTGTTAAAAATGAAAATCTAGAAGGCTCTGCGAAAGAATTATTTTCAATTGTTCAAACCTTTGATGACCAATCAGTTGTTATTTAGTTAAGTCGAGGATCTTTTGCAGACCCAATAGCAATGCATTTGATCACGATCTTCAACATCATATTTAGTTAGAATGGATCTACAATGTTCACCAAATCGAGTACATACTAATGTTAATGAAAACGGATGTGATAACTTTGTATTTAACCACTTACAATGCGACGTGCATCTTTGAAGTGTTATCTTCTCGGTTAGGCATGTGTACAGCTATTAAAGCCGATTTGGTTGCCAACTGGTACGATTTTAATTCGGTTCCTGAACCTTAATCTTCACGATAATTTCCATCTATAGTGTGGTATCATACTTCTAAATTCCATCCTCATAGAAATCTATCGCATGATGAGCTAACTATTCCAGCACCATCGTTTTGGCGTCGTTAAGGTGCTTCCTTAAATACGGAAACAAATGATAATAATCAGTGGGCTCTAGTAGGCCGATACGGAGAGTGCCTAGCCTAGATCTTGGGATTGATGAGTGTCTTGAAACAATGCTGAAAGTCATCTCAAGGTTCATAACACATTCCATTAATCTATCGGTGAACTTCGCTAGCTTCTATGTCTCTTTCATTGAATGAAGAAGTAAGTGTGTATTTCACCGACATCAACGCCAGACGAGGAATACTTCCGTAATAACGTTTGACGCTAGCTTATTAGCTAACGCAAGACGCTAGCTAATAAGCTAGCGTGCGATAAATAATTTCATCTATTGATGAAGTTATTTATCGCACATGTGCAGAATGGCAAGTGCAGCACCGCAACAGCTACCCCTCAAAACGGCGCATAAAAACACGTTCTGTGGGCATTGTAAAGTAGCAATTACCAGCAGGAAATTATAAGGTTTGCAGGCTTAAAGTGGCTTATCGTATACCTGTATGTTTCATTTCAACAATGGTATTAATTTATATTAATTTTCTTTACTGTGCTTTTTTTCAACATAAAAAGTGCTAGAAAGAAAAATTCTTCTAGAAATCACCATTCTCAAGTTGATGTGTTGATTTATTTGCCGTAAAAGCTGTAATTTTGCCAGCTACGGCATTCGCCATTCTTATGAAAAGATTAAAAATTTTGGTGATGTAGACAGCAACGCTACGATAATGGTCTCTCAACTTCAACTTCGTACATATAAGGTACGCGATTCATACCATCGACAGCCAGTAAAAAGGCATTAGATATTCTACGTATGGCGCAATGACTGGGTGTAATAGTAATAACAAAACTTTTCGGCCTTATTAGAAGGAAGAAGTATTTCTGACTTCGTTTCGTATTTCAGCCGCATCGTGATTTTGATAATCGCTTTAGGAATCCCAATGCCACGTGCGATCGATGACCAACTGTGCGACGACGGTCCTGTTTCCAATCGAATTTTTGTTCGAACGGACACGTCGGTATAATTGCCCAATATAAAGTTTATCGACATTGTTATGCCTTGATTCGGCAAGTCAGAATGTCATTTTATGCCTTAGTGCGATCTAAGTATGGACTAGAGATCGACGCTTGAACTCGACAACCGTTTGCTGGTAGTATAAAATGACTTTTTTAATGGTGTTGAGTAAATATAACTATATACCGTAATATGGCACACAACAATTAGTGAATAACAATAAAGTTTGTTAAAATTGTGTTCGGTCCTAATAAGAATAAAACTAAATTTCGGCAAGGCTTTTGATAGATAAAATCTTTGCGGCTACAAGGTACAACACATTATGTAACCTAAGCCAGAAGAAAAATATGTTCAGGAATTGGTCTTACATTTGATAAGTTCAATCTTCTTCCGCGTTTTCTTTTGACGATGTCACCTTGTTTTCTTTTTCTGGCTCCACGATTCATCATCTTACTTTTGTTAACAAACTTGGAATTTCTATTTTCCTGTAAGTAATACATTGCATGAAGAGGTTTGGATCCTCCATACATAATCCTAATGCAAGTGTTGCTCTGATATTTAAAACAATTGTTGTTTGCTAGTAGGTCAACAACACTAAATCGTTAAAAACTCGCAACATAACAAATATCTCGGCGTCATTCCTTAAAATTTAAGTAAGTGAACAATATTTTGAATATTTACATTTACATTGGTTTATTGGAATTCTAAAAATTTACTTTTGATACGATTAAGGATTATTTTACTTTATTCGACTATTCCACAGGCACAGAGATCTGTTTCATAAAGTGATTGGTGCACCTTCACAGAACCTTCACAGAACAGAAGACGGCAAAACAACTTCGTTATGTACTGCAAATACAGTGGCTAATGTCGGACACATCTACAATTTTTCCTAGATCACATTGCTAGAGCATCTCGAAATTTGTTATGCTTATTACTATGGTAATCACATGTTAAATTAGGACTTCTGTATTAGAATGAAGACGAATCAATCTTTCTCTACATTCACTATTGTCCACTTTGCCATATTGAGGAGACTCTTTTAAATTATTGTGTATTTAGGGATCATGGAAAAAACCTCTACGAAAGATTAAAGCTTCCTATTTTCATACTGCGGCTTAATTCTTAAACATGACACACATCGTAGTTGGTGCAGCAGTACTTTTGACGCATCACCTAGAATCTATCTAATGTAAATCAAATAAAAAATGTTTTATAAAAACCTAGGTTAGCTGGTAAACTTTAGCGTTTGAATTATATGGTTTATCCTTTCGAATATAATCTCTAAACTTTACAAGTTGACAATTTGGCCAAGGAGCAAAAACAATAGCTCTAGATAAAGGTTCATTCTTTTGAATCAATCCTAAACTAAGAGTTGTCGAGGAATTGTAACCTTATAACAACATTACAAAGAACAGTTAAAAATAATGGAACGTAACAGACGTTCCTTGGGTTTTTTAAGATCTTGTTGCTTCATTTTTCTACCGCTAGGTCTAGTCAGATCTACTTTTGTATCGTATTACAGCAGTGCACCATACGCCTTTGGGTGCAAAGTGGACTTAGACAAGTCAAAACTGTTGGGCATTGACATGCAACAGTTGTACGCCTCATAGTCAAACCAGTATGGACGAATCCGGAAAAACAATGCCTCTTATAATTTGTAAAAATATATACAGGGTGTCACATTTACATAAAAGTTGAGAGAACTTCCGGTTGAACCGGAAGTACAGCAACAAAAAAAACGAAAAGCATAGAATGGTAATCTACAGACTTTAACAAAAACCTGTAACACTGGTTTAGTCACTGACATTATCCAATAAGATGAGTAGTTGCAATAAAGATTTGAACTTTTTTCTGATTTAGTTACCAAATACACAAATGATAGTTAATGGGAATATGAACCTAATTGAAGCTAAAATGTTATTAGAACAATCTATTTCCCCGAATTGTTATTACGAATAGCGTTCCGATTCTTACTTGTGTTGCGGCTGTTGGTTGCTATCAATCTTCGATTCTAACATATTCTTTATTGCCCTATGGTACCCTATACATTCCGATTCAATAATGCGAATCTGAAACGGAGTATTTGTCACGCCACACTGCGTACAAAGTCATAAATCCATCAGCGATCATCGCGCAATCTACGTAACGATCCTAACATAAATGCTATTATTAAAAATTCTTCATTTTCGACAAAACCCGCATACACGTAACATGCAGATGAGAGTTGAATGTATTATAGATTGCATGTACCATACGCAGCGCGCGGAGAGTAACAAGAGAGACGAGCGTCGTGTCATATAATTCGCCATTGTTCGGCCTGCTGTAATTAGAGATTTTTACTTTGATACTCTGCCGTACGGTCCACTGCTTTTCAATTGTGCTGATGGTCTATTAACGCCCACACGCGGAATCAGCCGACTTTTTTCCTCTCTGAAAGAGACCGTCGCACGCATCGCTAGCGACGCTTTCTGCTGTCCGCTCCGTCGCGTCGTCTCTACGACCATCGAAACGCTCGGATGATGGGCACAGTTCTTTGCAGATAGGTATTGTCAGGGCGACCGATATTTTAATCGCTTTTCGTGGAACTTATGCGCTTTTGGACGCGGGGAATGAAAGTTGTTATGTAGAATTGCCTTTCCCCCCTCTCATTGTATTACATTCATTGGGAACACTACATTTGTACATTGAATGACAAAAATATAGATATTCTGGTGCAGTTTTAGTTATTGTAAATTAATGGTAAAATGAGAATCGTCCATTGTAAACAAAATCATTTAAAATGTTATGATAATATGCAAGCCTATTAAGAAATTCCTGAGTTAGTTTTTCCAAGACTTCTTTACGGATTAATTCACACTCAATGACTATTCTTTGTCTCAATTCGTTTAACGTAAACACTTGATTTGAGATGATCCCAACGGATATAGGTCTGGAGAACTTGCAGGTCACTCAATGAATTCCCTACGTCTGATCCATCGATTTGGAAAAGTAGCATCCAACAAATTCCTAACTCGTTTATCACAGTAGGGAGGCGCTCCATCCTGTTGAGACTAAAAATTTTGAGAAAACTGCCTATTGTGTTGAAGTGCAGGAATAATTTGGTTGGACCTAGTCTGTTTTCTACAATTCGCATCCAAACATTCAACTTTTGTGGATGTTGAGTATGGGCTTCATGGATTCTCATTTGACCAATTCATTGGATTACGGCGATTAACTGGTCCATTCTGTCCATTCTTGCATTCTATTTAACAATAAACGTAAAACCCAATATTGATATTTTATCTTTAAATGAAAAGTATTTGCAGTACATAAGGATTCTTGGAGTGCATCTTGACGAGAATTTAAATTGGAACTCCTGCATCAATCATCTTTGCACTGATTTATCACGCATATGTTACGCTTTAATAACTTAGTCACAGTTGTACATTGGATATTTTAAAAACGTTTTATTTTGCAAATTTTTTTTCCAAAATATGTTGCGGACTGATTTATTGGGGCCAGGCCAGAGAATCCTACCGCGTACTTTTATTACAAGAAAGAGCCTAGTTTAAATTGGCGCGATTCCTGCAGATCAATTTTTGAAAACCACAAAATATTAACGCTTTATGATTCTTGAAATTGTATCTTTTGTCCGTAGAAATGATGCTTTGTTCTCCTCAAAGGTTCCTCACTGCTCACTGCTGATGTTTTGCCTCCATCACATAATACTTCATTATTCCAAAAAAACTTGCTGCATGCAAATTATACAGCGGGTTACTTTTTAATGTAAAAAATATTTCCAATTTTAGGTTATTTAAAGTTAAAGCGGAAGGACACTAACAATAGAAAATTCGAAATTAGATGGATTATGCTTCATTTCACATACTTGCAAAGTTTCGTCTCCATTTTAGAGATATTTGCTTTAAAGGTATTGATTCGATATTTTATCCCAACCCTGCTGGATGCCTTTTTCTCTATATCTGTTTATTTTTATTTCTTTTTATTATTATTAACTGTTAGTCGTAGGGTATAGGATCATGGCGTTTTAGCCTAATATACAATTATTTAATAAAACAGTTAAAAGTTTCAAGCAAAGTACGACAGATAAATATTTTAAATTGTTTTTTTTTAGTAACTAAAAATCTATGCTACTTAGAGCTAATAATACTTGCAAAATTTTAGTTTTACTTTACCCAAAATCAAAACTTTACCTCCACATTTGCCGGTCTCTCTTCTTGTCGTTGAATGCAATTAATTTTTTTCCTTCGTTCTTCTTTTCACATTGAAATTTCTTTTCCCTCCTCCTATCGATACTCCAATAAGTTTCCAAAATGTTAATCTTAGCTTCTGTTAGGATAACTTGGAATACTCATTTTATCAATTAATATACATCATTAAATTCTCTGCAAACTGATTTGTAATTATTCCAAACTAATAATAAACGGCTTTAATACAATAACTAAAACCAATTTGGGGTTTGTCCATGACCGGCCACCAGATATAACACGCAAAAAAGAACAATTGATTCAAATACATTCTAAAACTACAAATTATCGAATAATTAAATTCGTTGCTCTTTTTTTTTAAGTATTGGAAAAAAATCGAATATTGAACCGTCATGAAATTCTTGTATTTGAAAGGAGATCAACACTATTTAGGGGAACTCTGCACCATCATTTGCCACATTGAAATTTTGGGCAGCTGAATTTAAACGTGATCGTATCAGTTTGATTGACGATGAGCAATCGAGACGGTCAAAAACTGCAATCGCCACTGATAACATTGGAAAACTTCACCAGAGGGTACTAGACAATCGTCGAATTAAGGGAAGAGAGATAGCAGAGGTTGTGGGCATTTGGAAAGAACGTGTTTTTGATATATCGATGAAGATTTTGGTGTGATGAACCTAACCGCACGTTGGGTGCCGCATTTGCTCGCTCGAGACCAAAAATGCATTCGAATGAAGCTCTGTTGAAGTAGTTTAAGCCAAAGAAGTCTAAATTTTGGCGGCGATTAGTAAAACCAGTACACTCCTTGAACTATGCCACAGTCGAAACGGCGAAAGGGTGAATCGGGTGTGGAAAGGAGAAGATTGTTCCATCGGCCGGGAGAATTATGGCGTATCTTTTTGTGATAGTCATGGAATTGTGTTAATCGCCTTATCTGAAGAACGAGAAACAATAATGGGGGTATACTACGCATCATTATACTTATAAGCTGAAGGCTGGGTTTCGAATTGATAGGCTCCCCATCCTATTCATCAGATCTAGTTACCAGCGACTTTTTTCTGTTTCTTAGGCTGAAAGTTTCTCTTGGAAGACAAAGATTTTTGTCGAATGAGGAGGTTAAACATCTATCTTGTAGAACAAGGCGCCAATTACCATTTGGACGATTTAAAAACATGGGAACATCGTAGGGAGAAGTATACAGACTTATGTTGGTGCAGATTGAGTTATTTTTCAAATAGGAGAGAAATAAATTTATTGATTATTGATAAATCTTGATTTACTATACCACGAGAAAATGAAGCTATAACATGTAAAATAAATTACCTTGTTTTACAGCGATTATCTTGTTGCTGTTTATTTTATTCATTACCTACCAATTTTTTAACATGGTATAACTCAAACAAGCAAACAAACAAGCGTCTTGATTCATATTCAAATTCTATTACCTATACAAGAGTATAAATTTCACTATTTTTATTTACATTTTACTGCGGCAATTAATTATTTAAAGTAAGTTATCTAACCACTTTAGCGAGATGCCGCGCGTTTGGTTCCCACATAAATTAAAACGTTAGTCCTAGGTTTTATTGTTGTTAATAGTCTTGTCCGGGGTCCTATAGCCTAAGGTACAGCATTACATTATAGGCTGTGTGTAATATAGAGATGTAAACTGATTCGAATGCATGTAGTATGTATTGCACAACTTAATCTGTGGTTTACTCATCCTGCCGTTATCCTTGAAAACGGAAAACTATAATTTTCACGCTCTCCCTTCTCCTATGATTGCGACAAGTGCTTCGTAATGGTTAGAAAAGAGATATCCTATACATTTAGAAATAGAATAAATCGTATTAATTCAAGCCAACGTCGCATAAATTTTCACAATTGCAAGTGACAATTTATAATTAGAGTGGTCATGTACTTGCATCAAACGTTTAGATTTTTTTTTAATTGGACGATTGTATTTGGGTTAAATTTCTTATAAACAATCTCACAAAAGCATATATAACTTCGCATCTGCTGAACTATAATTTTTAATAAATGACAAATTCTAATAATATTTGCTTCGCATTTTTCACATTTAAGAGAAATATTTGAATTAAAGTTTCGCAACCAATACTTGGAAATCTTCACCAGGGATCTGTACGCACTTATTTTTAAATCACTTAAAAAGAGGCCTCTCGTTGATCCAAACCTCTACTACTGTGGGACCAAAAGAACCACCCAAAACAAGTGTACTGGAAAAACATGCCAGGATACAATCAGACGAACGCCTTTATATTAGGTTCGCCGAGATTCTTAGAATACTGGCAAGCTTATTGATAGTTCATCCGACCATAAAATACCCTTCCGAGAACTAGGAAGAACTGTAGAATTAAATAGAGAAGATCCTAGAATATCCTAGAGTTCAGCCAAAGTTTCCAACTATGATAATATGTATAAGGACTTTGTTAGATTACTTCAGATCGCAGTGACTAAAGGCATCCATGCCATAGCTCTTAATGGTCTTAATCGTAATTGTAAATCACACAAAGGTAACCTAACTTATAACGTTTTCATTTCGTGCACCAAGATAATGCTAAATTGGTATCTTTTCTTCTTGCATCAGAATTAACAGATTCTTGGTGTTTTATCACTTACGAAAATAGTCTGGAAAGTTTTCAGCTTAACACAGCAATAATTATATTTTTTGCTAAATTCAGTTTTATTTCTCAATATAGCCTCCTTGTTAATCTATACACTTTTATCAGTGATGCTCTATCTCTTCCTATTTCTGCCTTCAACTTGGCAGTTATTAACTTTATTTTTTTAAAATTGCCGATTAACGCAACTCTCTGACTATTCCAGAAAACCGTCTCCATCACTTCTTCTTCCTTTTTCAGACCCGATTCATCCTTCACTCCAACAGTCCACTGTTTCTATTCTGCCTTGGCTTCGGAGGAGCCCGTCATCTACAGTTATTGATCGAAGCAAAAATTCCGACTTATTTCGCTTAAACTGCTTCAACAGGGCTTAGAAAATGTTAATTCGAATGCATTTTTTGTCCTAAGTGAGCAGGTGCGACACCCAATGCTCGGTTAGCTTTTTCATGCTTCAATTATCAACCAAAATGTGGCAAACACGCTCTCTTCAGATGCGCACAGCATCTGCCATCTCTCTAACCTTAATTGGCCGGTCGTCTAGCACCATTCGGTGAACTTTTCCGATGTTATCGGCGGCGTTTGCAGTTTTTGGCTGTCCTGAACGCTCATCGTCAACCGTGACGTTTATATTCAAATGCCTAAAATCTCACTATGAGAAATGATGGTGCCGAGTCGCGTTAGGGTATTACCTTTCAAATGCAAGAATTCAATGATTTTTCAATATTCGGTTTTAATTTTTACAGAAGCAACATCAACTGCCACAAACTACGATTAAACAAAAACTGAGCGGCCAACATGACTGAAATTTTCAAAATTTTTTCTCAAAATTTTGTTATAATGTTATAATATATACATATGTTGCGTGCGTAATTATATTAAAAGAATATCTTTCACGAGCAATGCCATCTTTCTTTTGTGGTTTGAAACTTTTCAGTTTACCATTACATATCAGAAATGCGGATTTCTTCACAACTTCAATTATTCATTATTAAATAAGAATTATTTTAAGGAAAAGCCCTAGTCTTTGTTGACATCTAACAGAATGATTTCTAAGTCAACAATTTAAAAATTGCACTCAACTTCGAAATCAGAACAGTAAGCACGCAATTTAATGAAGTACGAGGAATGGAATAAAATAGCGGGAGAAATATTTCGGCCTTCTCAAATTCAGAATTAGCTACATAAACAATCCAAAATACAATATGGTACGGATTTTTAGTATTGTATCAGGATTACATTTATCAGCTTTTAAGCTCTGGGTTTATGTAACAGTAGTATTGTTTCATGGTCACTTATTTTTAATTTACACTTTTATTTGTAATACAGATCTACCATTAAGACTTTTATATAATCCCATTTAGCATATATCGACATTATACTAACAACCAATTGTATTATTTTTTGCAATTTATGAATCATTCATATTTTAATGTAAATATTTTTACAATTAGTTTCAGTCCGTACTTCTACTAAAGTAGATTATATTATTGTAGTTAATATTATTCTATGAATCTAAGGCAGACTAAATAATATAAATACCAACCGATCACTTACATATGATAAGTTTATGTTACCGGCTTTGCCAGAAAATGATTCAGCTTATATTTCTTCTGTTGCGTTTATTACTACTACCTATGCACAGCAATTTTTTTAGAGCTTTAATGCTAGAGAGGCGATTTACGAGCCTCAGACTTTGCCAAATTCTACTCAACCCCGATACCACACTTCTAAAATAATACTAATAATATGAGAACTTATTTTCGTTCGTCGAAGTTAACGTCGCGCAAGAATTTACAAGTTTTACTTGGCCAAAAATTCCGAACGTTATTAATAAGCTTTTCCTTTTACTTTGTTGCAGATCCGAGACAATGGACGGAGAGTCACGTTGCCCATTGGCTGCAGTGGGCGACGAAAGAGTTCTCTTTGGAAGGTATAGTGCTGAACCAATTCCATATGAAGGGCAAGGACATTTGTGCAATGGGAAAGGATGCGTTTCAAGCGAGAGCGCCTGCCTTCGTTGGAGACATCCTTTGGGAACATCTAGAGTTGTTACAGAAAGGTAAAATATGCATCTGTTTAAATAAAAATGAACTAAACGTTAGAGTAGAAAATAGACGTAGCTACCGCATAAAATGTAAATGCTTGTCCAATTCTTAGACTATTCATAGCTATCGTCGCATTATTGCTGAATTAGCGCTACAACGTCACTGAAATTACCAAAAGTATAGTTTTCCATTGGTGTAAATGAAAAAAAAGTAATATTACCGACTTATTTATTTCGTTTAAATGGGACGCCCTCTGAACTTTAATTAATATCAAATATATGTTTCTATCAAATATTTTACTAAAATGAAAAAATAAAAGAGCTAAATCCCTTCTTGCAACAGACCAGCGATTATTAAAATCACATGATTTGCATGCACTACTCAGTTACTATTACTTACATACACATATGTAGGTTGGAAATAATGCTATTAGAATCAGTATGATCAACGCTTGGCCAGCCTTGTTCAGCCAATTGTATTGAAATACGTTTGGGTAACAGCAGCGTTTTATCGACATCAAGATGGCATTGCAGCAGTTTACATAGCCAATCCCCCCTGTTTGGTCTCCTCTCTCTATCCCAGGAACTTTACTCCGTAAATACTTGCAATCAGTGGTAATTCCGCGAAGACATAACTCATCTTCGCGTTGTATTATTTTGGTCTTTAAATCCTAAATCCACTTGACGCAAAATAATATTTTCTCCTATTAATTACGGTAACTTTAACGGGTCGTCGTGTTTACTAAGGAAGATATATATTCAAGATTATAGATACGCTGCGATGACACTCCGCGGTGACAGTAGACGGCAAACCCACGGCATTACATTGCAATGGGTATGAAATGTGCGATTTAGACAAATCTCTTTCACCTAAATTTCAATTATAACATTGCAATATGTTTTCTGTATTTGCTAAAGTTCAATAATAATGGCAAGAACTGTTGGGTGGTATGGCAAATACTGCCGTATTGGTATACTCCGCACCATAAAAATTATTATTATTATATTCGATAAATTTGGAACAATTGTGCCACGTACCGATATTATAATGTTTAAGATCAATACTCAGATTGTATGTTGTTGGTATGATTCTCTAAATAACCGTAAAAAAATTGATCTTTATATTAAGAATAGGAAAATGCACTTTTTTCAATTCAAGCTATCTAAACACTTATCCAGAATAAATTGTTATGTTGTTTTCTAGTTAGAGAACTTTAATGGAGATATCATCCACTTCCTTCCTACTTTGCAATACATAAAACACACGTTCTTGTAACAGAAATTTTATTTGATAACTTACTTCAAGCTTCAGCAACTTTATGCAGATCCTATACCAAACACATATATTGCTCGTCTTATTTTCCACTCTAACAGGGGGAGTATATTGTCAACTTTGTAAAAATCACGATTGTAATCAATTTGTTTATCAGGACTGACTTGAGTAACTTAGGCAAGATTCCCCTCTCCAGTGAATTTCAAACAACTTGTACAACCATCGTCATTAATAAGTTTCAACAAACGTATCAAAGTGAAAAGGCGGCGACTTGCAAGTTATTGTTACTGTACATATTTTTAAAATGACGATAGACGATACGATCTTATCCAATTATTTAATATATCCTTACTTACTGTGCTTTTTGTTTCACCGTAATTCTCTCCCCTTCGCTTTCGAAGATGGGCGTTTGTTTGGCTTGGCGGTTTTTACGTCCGCACCGCTTCTTACCTTCCGAACAGACCTCAGACAGCGGCGGAGCGCAAGGTAATTACTGTGGTCAGCGCAGCGTACAGAAACACGCGATCAGATAAGTCATATACTCGGAAAAACACTTTTATTATCCTCCCGTATTATATGAAAATGATTAAGTAAATAAGAATATCACCTGATGCGACGATAGTCAGGGGACCGTTCTTCATGGGAGACGTACCAATTCTACCGTTATTGTAGTCGCTTTATTTTATTTCAGTGAATCCATTGTACGTATACATATTTTGAATATCAATCGACTTAACGAATTCTAAGCAAACAAAATCGTGGGACACTTCAAGTCTTTTATCGTTCACCACAGTAGACATATTTCCAGAAATTACCTATGCTTAACGTACTTTTCTAACGTCAAGGATTTGATCGTCGTATATCTTCAAGCTGACATTTAGTACACTGAAAAGCACATGACCATCTCCATGTTTTTCCAAGTATTCATTTCACATTCTTCATAAAATTTCTTCTGTATGTCCTTAAGATAATAAACGAAGTTAGACATCGTTTATTGAAACACGACCATAAAATCCCCATTTCCACTAAAGTATCAACGGTTTTTGCATTGTTTTGATGATTACCAATACGTGTTTTTGTTTGGTGGTGTCTTGAGATTAAACGTACGTTTGATTATTTACCTTATAGGCGTTTAAAAAAGTTAATTTCGTTATTTAAGTTCTGGCTTTTTAATGATTTAGATTTGAAGAATTCTATTTTACGAACACATTTTTTTTTATCAAAAATATTGCACAAATTTTTATTATACTGATATTGAGTTCAAGCCGTTGGGATTGGTATCCCTAATTAATAACATAATCCCACCGTTTGAAAGAAAAATTGCTTAAAAATAAAGTATGAAGCAAGTTTCAATATTTAGAAATTAAAAAACAACCATTGGCACGTATAAATGTAGATTAGAAGAACTTGCATCACAGACACTCACCTTTACGCATAAAACGTCAAAATGTTGTTTAACGTCATCGCGTTAAATACAAAAGAACAAAGAATAACCAAGAAAAGAATTGGTAAACAATTTTTTTATAGTTTTTGCAAAAAAATTGCTGCTCTGTTATGTACGCTGTATTTGATTGTTCAGAAGGAAAAGGTTCACAAACGTAGTTTTGCTTGAGTAATCTTGGTGCTGCTACTTCAAAAATATTTTTTGCAAATCAGTGTACGCATTAATTAGTAAATTTTGATAAATTAAAGCTGAAATGAATCAACAAAACGTATACAACGTGTCCACCTAGTGCATCGGTAGAAGGTAATTTCTTTCCTTAGTAATCTAGAGAAAACGTTTTCAAATAAAAACTGTTCAGACTATGCTGCGTGAAATAAAATAATATTCAAGTAACTCCAGCGCACGATACTTTAGTTTAATTTATAACTATAAGGTTGTCTAAAGGTTGGAGGTCAAAATTGAGAATGTTTGAAAATAATGTGAAACCACATATGCACCATTTTGTTCGATGGTCTTCACATCCCCTCGCTATAGAACTGTGGTTTCTGGTCACAAAACTGTGACACGTGGTTTTCCAAGGCTTCTTGTGGCACCAATTTACCACCATTCATGAAGTTCTGCAGAGGCCGAAACAAATGATAT
Organism: Marronus borbonicus; assembly: GCA_902655005.2. Taxonomy (NCBI): domain Eukaryota; kingdom Metazoa; phylum Arthropoda; class Insecta; order Coleoptera; family Scarabaeidae; genus Marronus; species Marronus borbonicus. The sequence continues at coordinate 206,977 of LR737382.1, read as the reverse complement.
TTCGACAATGCCAGGTCCGGCTAATACGGTGAATGCATTAAAATTTTCCGGACAAGTTTTCTCAATTTCTGACGAGTCGTTAAAGATGTATGCGATCTGGCGTTGTCACACACCGCATAATCTTCTTGGGCGTCAGTGTGGGCTTTGCCACAAACTATGGAGCTTCCCCTCGCGTCGAGCATGGTCTTTTTTGGACATTGTTGTTGTAGGTGTATTCACTTTTTATCACTCGTGGTAAAAGTGGTTCGATTTCGTTACGTTTCGCAGATAGAGATTCGATCGAGTAATTTCTTTTAAGTCAGATCGTGTGATAGCCATACGTTAAACTTCTTTTTCTACACAGCTTTCTTGAATTGGTTTAACACTGTTTGGTGATGAATAATTAAGTTATTACATGTTAGATTTGCTCGATTTTTGCCAGAATATCATCCACTTTTTCTATGATTGGCGCCCACCAGGAGGAGCGTTTTGGACATCTTTTGGCTATTGCTTGTGATAACGTATCTTACCCATAAACAGAAGACATTTCTTCATGGGCCTGCTCGGCAGTTGCGCCTTTATAGAGATAAAATTGTAAAATGTAGCACAATTTTGCGGAAAGTTCATTCATCTTCACCCCGCAATACCTTGCGGTCTGGTTATAAGAATTCCAGCACCTCTTTTATATCTACTAGCTTCAACTGAGAAGGCTCAGTACTTTTTAGACAACCTGCGTTGTCGTTGTACGTTGAATTCATGTCATCTTTCTTCAATATCCCCAATAGTCTTAGTTTTTGAGATAATTGAGATAATCTTAGATTCTTGCGAAATGCCGCTGTTTGTTTGACGGCTGAGATATATACATACATTCAGCGGTGATTGAAATTTTATTCGATTGAGTATTTTTTAGAGTTTCCCGCAGTACATCGAAATTTTTTTTATATTAACTAGCGTCTACAAGGTGGCCATACAAATTGTTGTCATGTTCCATTCATATTATTTCGTTTTTTTAAGATAGAACAGCCTGTATATTTTTCGTTTGTAAAGAAAACATGTGGTATGCTTTAACATAATTTTTTATTGTGTAGAACTTACCTCCAGAGAGATTCACCTCTGCATACAGATCTAACAGAAATTACCTAATTTATATTAACTTTATTTAGTAGCATTTTCTTACGAGTTTTTTCTAACTTTCACGTTAAAGAAACTTGAACCACCTGACAGAGCATTTAGATCTCTTTCTGAGGGTTTTTTGTTGTGACATCTCGTTAAATGCTGTAGATTTCTCAATTTACTTTAGTGATGTATGAATTACGACAGATGGTTTCATCGGTGTTGGTAAAAAATTGTTCGCTAACCTTATTTTGTTCTTTCACTACTGGCCGCTTCGTTTACTCAAATTTATTCACTTCTTGCAGAAAATATTGTTGGTAAGATGGTGGAATTTCATGTCAATCTTTTTCCTCGGTTGCTTCGTATATTGGTGTTATAGGAGTTCCAGTAGGCTTCTCGCCAAAATAGTAATTGGCAAAATAAGAATTGTATATTAAATTTTGTCTTCTTGTACATCGACAGTTTGCTAATTGGTAGTTGGTATGTATTCCTGTTCCTTGGCAAGTAAGTTTGTCTCTAGCGTTTTCTTTTTTTGTATTCTTTAGGCGGAGACGGTGGTACCAAATTTCTGCTGTACTCGCTATTTTGGGCTTGAAACGGAAAACTAACGTCATTTTGGGCTTGTTAATTGGTAATCTTATACTTCTTCTAATATGGTAGCCTTTTATACTTAAGATGAGGGTCCGATATAAGTACCACTCTGAATCTTCGCTAAAGATTAATTCAAAAATTTAATTTTCCAATGTTTTCTTTCTTAAACAAGAACATAAAACATATTCAATGTTGAAAACTTCAAACCTATAATACAAGTATCAATAAGCTACGTTTTGGCCAATTAACTTACATATAAATTAATATATATCAAATGTATTCTCGTTTTAATCAACTCCTTATCCATATTTGTTGCGCTTTTGCTGTACCCAATCTTCATTTAATGAACATAGAGGGCGTTGCTGTGTCCGTTTCGTACGACGAGCGTACAAGAAAATAACTATACACACTCACTTACACAAATACATTGCACGGTACAGTGAAAGAGCGATGCGATGCCTTTCAATGGAATTCAAAACATAAATTTTACGATACGAAAAGAGATTTTATCACATCCGGTCGCACCGGAAGTGGTCCCCAGCGCTGTATATTAAATTAACGCTGGCTCAAATCTGTATGGACGCAGCAACGACTGATAACGGTGGGTGCTGTTTTTAATTGTTTACGGCGTACGTATCTACAGGATGAATTTGTAAAATGACGGGTTACAGTCGAAAAGTACCCGTAATAAAACGTCGAAATTATTGCTTGTTGTTTATCTTTATTTTTGATGAAAATTTTCAGAATTTTATTTGCATTTTTATACGTTGTGAATCTATGTATTATAATATGCAACCTTTGGCTGTATTGTTTTGTTTATGATTCAAATGATTACTACGTTGAATATACGATTTGAATAATAAATGAGTTGTTTCAGCGCTTCTAAAACAGTAGGTTTGTAAATCGCGCTGGCGAATCTAGAAATGCTTTTGTAATGTGTATGTGGCGATTGATATTTTTTCTGGATTCCGTAAGTGTTGTTTATTCACTATCACGATAATCAGAGAGTAATCAAATAAATATACTTCCTGCTTTATGATCGCCTAAAGAACACTGTAGGCTGTCATTTAAAGTACTAAAAGTGCCGATTGTTTATATACCGGGTGTTGACGGTTAGGTGCGAACGGAAGGATTTAGTGTAATTTAGTGTTATGCCCTGCTCTTCTGACAAAATCTGTCTAGGTAAGATCCTGTTGAAAATTAAATGATGCATTACATTTGTTGTTTTCTTAAAATGTTAAAAATAAACCTAATTTTTGTCAACCCTAGAACGTATACGTAAGTAACTCAATACATAAGTGTTGGGGTCGCTCGCAACCTCGGTATACGTTCTAGTGTTAATTAGTAGCAATAGCCTTTTCTTTCTGTTTCTCATAAATTATTCATAAATGTCAGCCACTAATCTAATTTGTTCATTAAAATTAAACAAAGCATATTCACTCTTTTTGGATTATTGCTTTCCTTTCCTTAATGTATTCCTGTATCTTTTGGAGTAAATTATACACAAGAAATTAGGCCCGGAGATGTTGTAGGTCCCACTCCGACCAATCTACCGATTAGAAAAGACAAAGTTTAAACATTCCATGGCCTGAAACGAGCCCTGCAGGAACTAATTATGCTGATCTGGACGAACTGCATTTTTCAAGGCAGGACCAATGTTATTCTGCAAAAGTTCCAAATAGGTATCTGAAGCTAAATTTCCCACGATTCCCAAGGACTCTATTAATCAGTCGTTAAAAATTCCAGTTCAATCATTAGTTATTTTGTTTGTACAAGCATGTAATTGGGGATTTTCTTTGGTCCATACACGAATATTTGGAATTTCGGGTTCTTCATTTAAAGTAAAAATGAATTTATCCATAAAACAAATGGATGAAATGAAGGGCCGGTCACGATTTGCTTTCTCTTGCATAAGTTCACAAAAAGTGTTCCTGGATTCAAAATCGAGCAGAGTGTTGAGTAGTGCGTACCATACTCGCAATAAAATGCAATATGTCTCAGATTACGCAAAGAATTTTGATTTATCGTAGCCAGTAACATTTTTTCATTCAGTTCATTAATGATGCCTTCTATTATTATTGTTTCCATTGCCTTCGTTCACACCTACATTAGCTATATTTTCAAATTAATAAATTTGTTTTACTCTCTTGTAACTATACTAACCAGCATGATAATGTTTAATAATGAAGACACCTTCTTCGTTCGTATAAAACATCCACGTTTTGTCAGAATGAATGAAATATTGTTTTTATTTCATTTAAAATTATGGCTATTACTACTGACAACAAAACTAAATTTCTTTTTAAAATTGTGAAGAAGCTACGAAAAATATGTGAAGCAGTTTTCTATGCAACGTTTAATTCTGTAAACTTTACTTCCTACAGTTTTTGTCGTAAAATGAACAGGAAAGCAGGAAATCGCATGTTAAATTCCTATTGTTCGCATCTGACCATCAATACCCGGTATTTCAGATATCTAGTTTACGTTGGAGGGAATTTGGACAGTTTTATGCAGCGTTCGCATTTACGTGACTATTGTAGCAGAGGTCACAGTAATTTCGAAATCCTTTGTCACAGAGTCAAGATATTAAGTTTTGCCATAGATTACCACATTCATATGAGGAATTACAAAAAACACTTCCCAATTTAAGTCAGGCGATTGGACTGGGTCATGCTTGTTACTACATGTTAGAATTCTGATTATTCAACTTCATATCTATCGTTTTTGGACAGTAGCTTTAATATTAAGTCAACAGTTGATTAATTAGCTTTTCACTTATTATTCATATAATATTTGTATCAATTGCTATGAGTATAGATACCCTTCCTCTCATTTTAATCTCAAATATTTTTCCAATCTTTATGTTTCCTTCTTTTTACTTTTTATTTGTAATCAAATTATTCATTTCTTATTGTGATTCTATTGATATCGTATCTTACGCAAAATCAGGAGAATTATTGTTTATAACGTGTAAAGTATTGTGCGTAATGTTATATTTTGAATTTGTTAACGACATCATCGATATCTTGCTTGCTTTTTGTAACAATAACGTTTACAGACCGCACCCCTTCTATGCTACGCGCCACCTAAGAAAACCGGTCGGTTGAAAGTAAATGAAAATGTTAAAAGCTGTAAATTACTTGCAACTCATGCTAAAGATCCTCGATTCCCTTGGCGTCTCTTCGTTCATCTGTTACTGAAAACTTTTGTTAATTCTCAACCACGGCCAATTCTGACACTGGTATTAGTGAGTATCGGCAACAGTAATATACGTAGCAACCTTAACGACTTGTTAAAAAGTGATATTTTATTTGGGAATCCGTAGTGAAGTCGAAATTGAATTGTTTTCTACGCGAGTTATGTTGTCGCATTCCCGGAATCATCGTTGGCTGGAGATATGTATATTTACTTACTAAAAGCCACAAGAGGGGTCTCTGCTATATAAGCCGCTCCAGAATCGGAAAAGCGTCAGTGCGACGGATGCGCTCGTGGCTGAACGATATTCGCATGGGGCTACGCTAGCTTGTTACGTACGTAGACCTTGATTTAATTGACATCTTTGATCTGGACTAAGAAGGTCAAACGCTTGCTGTTCTATGCTAATTCTCTTGATAAACTAAAAGTTGCAAGATATTATAAATGAAATGATAATCTTTTCAACTAATACTTAACGTTTTCACTTTTTTTTTCGCGAAAAGGCGAGATGGCACGACTGTTTTGAACGAATAAAATGACTCAAACAACGCAATTGAAAAAAAAAGTACATATGAAGATAGATAGGTACATAGCTAAATGTGACGTTGAATTATTCATTTAGGTATTTATTGCATATCGAGAAGGTAAAAATATAATTTGTGACGATTTATTGCAGCATTAATTATGCTTTTCCTTTCTCTTCTTGCAAGCACATATTACCAATTCTGATGGCTAATTGTTGACACAGGAAATCTAATTACATATATTATATCATGTGCATATACATATATACATTATGAATCTCCGTATACTTTTTTTCAAATTCACTTATTTAACATCAAAGTTAAATCGGTTTAATTGTAATTTATTCTGATAGATGAATGATATATAGCTAAAACTATTTAGTTTGTTTAAGGAGTAATGCAATTTGCATACTTTACTATTTTTGCTTTGTTAAAAATGAGAGCACTAATGATGATAATTATTTATCGCAACCAAAACAGGAACGTATTCTTTTTTTAGAGTGCTGGTTTATACAACAACTTACAACTTTCCAGACCAATTGGGTACATTGCGATATTCCTCGCACGTTTTTTTTTTGAGTTAGATTAGATTAGTTTACATTACTACCCGAGGTGGTTTTTTACCTATCCCACTGCGACCTTTTCAGATCTATTGTGGTTCCTCCCTCATTAGATCAAGTACATTAACTTTGCTTTCTTTGCTAGATTTAGCAGTCTTGTGAGTATAGGTTTCGGCTTTTGGGTATTCCGAGCCTATTTCTGAGAGCGGCAGTCTCTTCTTCCACCTGGTAGAATATGTATGCTGTTTCCTGTCAGGCCCAAGTTATTCATGTGCTTCTTGAGCATACAGTAGCTCACTATTGTTCTAGCAGACTTCCTGTCCTGGCTGTAGGCCTGTGTCCAATCAGAAATTGCTTGGCCTGTCTGTGACCTGGAACGAACTTTCACCAGTCTTGAGATTTCATATCTTTTCATTATTTAGTTGTTGCTGTTATTACCGTATATGCCATTTCCACCGCATTGAGTGATTTTCAGCAGTTGACTAGCCTGCTCGGGTTAATTCGTCTGCTTTTCTCTCGATGTCCTTCGTGTCCTGGTACCCAGGCCAGGGTCACTTTAGTTCGGTTTCCTAGCTTATTGAGTGCATTCATGGAGTCCTACACCCGTCTCGAATTCGTCTTTGTGGAGCCTAGCGCTTTTATTATTGCTTGATTGTCTAAGTAGATAGCAACAGATCGATAGTTATCTGCTTGCCAGTCTAATTCTTCAATACACGCCAACATTGCTACTATTTCGGCTCGAAATATTGTGGCGCTTTGAATTAGGCCTAGTGATTTAGATATTTTAGGATTGCTCCTACAAATTCCGACTCCTACTTCATTCTCTGTCTTAGAGTCGTCTGTGTATCCGATTTCTGATAGTCTACACCATGTGATTTAATTGTAGGAGGTGGGCCATTCATTAGTCTGTAGTTTATTAGCCTGACCTCCCCTTGGATGTATATATGTAGCGGTTCCAGGTTTTGGACGACTTCCAATGTAGCTGTTGGCGTGGTTTTCATGCCCCGCGTGGCACACAGACATGCTAGTTTTTGTATGCCACTTAGCCGTCTTATTGCCACGTACGATTGGTTTTAGGCCTCGAATTATGTGCTTCTTTGTAAATACTAAAATTATCTACCAATTATCTACTGTATTTAAGGCATTTCGCATTGGTTCCGATACTACCCTAGCAAATTTGGCTGGTACTACTATAGCTAGGATCGTCAGTATATCCTTTTTTTGAGTTACCGCAATCCATTCTTGCAAAAGGATTTTTGTTAAATGTTAAAAGTTCTACCAAACAATATAAGAAATTTGCAATATTATATAGTAGGGCGTTACATGGAAAATACATAGTCCATTTTTTTTCTAAAATATTCTCGAAATAATATATTATGTGATAATGTATAAATAAAATAAATAATGTCTTCCTTAAGGGAAAAAATTGAAAGGAAATAAAATTAGTTTTTGTTAATTAAATCATTATACAAACAACGTTTTGAATATCAACGAAACATGGTCATCTTATATCAAAAAGTTACACACACACACTTATTTAACAGCAAAAACTTGCCGTCGCTTATTTTTCTTTGTCGTTTGTTTCTTTTCGACAATCCAAATTACAATTTGCACAATTGAAATCTGTCGAAATAGATCGATGGTAGATGTAAGATTAAGAAAACTAGTTTTATTTCTAACGAAAATATGAATAAAACAATGTTCTTTTCTTTTTTCAATTACTTCTATAACAGCGGTTTCTCTGGAATGACGTTCAGCACCTTCGAAGGTATCCTATAGGCGTTTAACTTTTTTCTTAAAGGACTTGGTATTAAACAAATAACTTCAGTCGAAAGAAAATACTAAGGTTATTGCTTTAATTTTCCCCATATTAGCTGGCTTCTAGGTAATACTCCAATATTCATGTTATTTGAAAGAGAACGCATTAGTATCTTCAGGATCAGTGTACGAAGATCATATCTTTTATTCTTGTTATGTTAGCAAATAAAGGCGTTAATCCTTGAATTTGATTGGATTTTGATAATAAGCATTAGTAATGATACGTTTTCTTCAAGAATCTACTTGGAAGGAAGCTTTTCCAAAGTAACTCTGACAATAACATCAGATATTTTAGATAAACGAGTAGTCAAGCTAACTTATACAATCTCTTTCGTTTTGGTAACATTGTTTAATTATTATATTTAGTTATCACTTATCGTACTTATTGTTAAGTACCAACTATTATCGTTATGTTGGCTAATTACCGTAATCGTCATCATTATTTTGAGTTTTTCAGTGGCGTTAGCAATTAACCGACTAATAAGATGACAAATTACGATGTATTTATTAAGGGGCTTCGCCGCCATTGTTACTGTTATTATTTATAATCCTAGGCTAATTAATTAAGTGATATTGTTTGTTAATACGACTGCGTTTCAGATGTCGAAAAGGAGAGAACACTCACCGGCGGCGTTCCTACGAGCATGTACGAGAATATGTGCGTACCGGACCTTGGCGCCTACCTAGATTACAACCAGCCGCCGCCGATGATGCCCGCCGATGACAGGAAGATCATGACGGCTACTCCAGCGCCGACGCATAACACCTCTTCTCCGGCCACCCCCGCCTCCAACAATAACAATTTCTTGGAAGGTAAGGAAATTTTCTATTCTCCTTCTGATTAATGGGTTAATAACCACACTTTTTTTAATGAAATGAAAAATCGGTCATCCGTTTTTGGAGCGGTTTTTGAACTGGTTCCTAAACCGTCTTCAGTTGATTTTTTAAAGGGTTTATAAGGTCCTGCTTTCAAAATCGTTTTGTGCCTAAGATACAATTACTTAACGATATGTATGTATACAAGAAATTAATAACGTGGATAAAACATTAAATCCTTATTCATTGTTATAGTAGTACCATAAATGTTTAGAGACATATATGAATGGGAGAATCTAATTATAGATATTCTAGTCTCTGGCATCACGATCTGTGAGGACCGCAAGAATCGATTAACAGTTTAATTAACCAGAGAGTAGATAAAAACATTAATGAAGTTAATTGGCTAAATAAGGTGTTAGTCGATTCTTGCGGCCCTCACACATCATGGTGCCAGGTACCCGTGGTTGCAACTGTGGAAGTATTTGCAAAAATCTCGACAAATTATGTGATTACAGTATCTTTAATTATATTCTCTCATCCATATATGTTTCTATGTCATCCGTATTTATACGATAATTAGTCGAAGGACTATCACCTTCTACAAATGTGCACTGATGAGCAGTTACACAGCGAAACCCATGTTCGTACATGGTGGTTAGGAGGTAGTTTAACTTCTTTAATATAAATGTTTTGGTCCATTTAGACCAAAAACCCTTAAAACCTTAAAGCGCACTACTTTCTTATATGAGCATTCTTTATCAATTCTGCTCATTGATTTCTATTCTCCTCCAAAATTTCGGTTATTAGATTCAATGTAACGGGAACGTAAAATATAGAGAGAACAAAAAATAGATGTTAATATTCTTTCCTAATCAGTATATTTGTTACGTTCTCCTAGTTTGAAGAACAATGCCGCTAGTCGTCTGCTTCGGTGTATCTTTCTTGTGAGGCGAAAGGACCTTTGCTTATATGTAATTCTTATGTGTTTACTCGCTTAATCAGTTGATCTCAAATTAAACACAGTACGTAGATATACAAAATATATTTATTAAATAATTCCCTTATATATATATATATTCAAATACATAAATAGCATACTATATGGGTTTCATAATTCGGTTCTTTCTTTATGTACGCATTCAAACGTATCGGGACATTCAATGTCTAACGCTAGGGCCACCACAAAACCCTACCGGAGCATGAGCGTCTGGTTGGGCGACAGCAGCAAATAGCCGATCACTACCGCAAAAAGATGCTATACAACTCACGGCTACCCAGACGCTCGCGTTATTTCGTGTACTTATTTGATACACCACCTCTAGTATCTTGCTCCGAACTGCTGTCCCCATGTGTAAGCGGAAAAATCAGAAACCAGCGATAGTGCGGGTCTGAGCGCTGCGTGACTCAAAAGCGAAAGAGGGAAAGCAAGCAGTCATGATAGTTCGTACGTTCGACTTCCGACGAAGTTTCGATAACTTGCACGTAAGTGTACGTTACCGGCGATAACTGGCGGACATTCCTTATCTAGCGCTCGATCTGATACATGCATTAGCAGGAGCTTCATCAAACAGATAAAATAAATGACTATTAAAGATATTTTTAATTAGAACATTGACGAATTTTAAATATTTGCGAACTTTATAAGAAATTATACGTATTTTTACATTGAATTGCGCACACGTTAAAGTTTAAATGATGCTAAATATGGAATATATAAATTTGTACAACGCAAAACAAAAGAAACATTCAATTTATCATAAAATAGACACAAACAAAATATTACTTTCAAATAAATAAAAATTGTTACATTTATGAAATAAAATAAAACAAAAAATAAAATGTTAAGTCCTTAACAATACTACTACTTATTTTTTCAAGATATTTTATTATTGCTTTAGACCAAAATAGTTAATGCAATTTCTGGAATAGTAGAATCATGGTAGATTCAATTCAGATTGCCAGCTGAAAATTGGCACTGTTTCAGAAGATTCTCGATACCACTGAAAGTCAAAAGTCTAAATTTCGGCCAACATAAAACATTTATTACTAAAAAATAATAAAACCAACAACGTCTGAAAGATTTTGGAGCAAATTAATCCCTTATTACTAATGAGCAAACATAATAGGTGGACAGAGTTATCATAACAATTAATTTTGGAAGATCATAACGATAAACTAAAAAATGTAACCGTTCAACAATATTACTGGCCTTTAAATTCCAAAATAAAACAAGAGCGATAGTTCAACTAAACACAGTTGTACATTACGCGTATACACTTACACATACGTAGGACTTCATACATATGCAACTGCGTTACGAAAATGTAGAATAATAGCAGTAGTTAACAAAACCATATAATTTTAGGCATAGCATATTAACCTAGATGAAGTAATAGCGGACTTTCGGTTGCTGCTGTTGTGTTCCCGCTGCTCATCACTGTGACGACCCGTGACCAACCAGCCGACCACTCAACGCGCACTCCGTTGTTTCGACGTTCCTTCATTCGTCGGTTTTATTTATTGTTATTGTTTGTTGTTCTTGACGATGTTGCCGTCGCTTGCTCGCTTGCTCGCTGGCTTGATAGGTTGTTTTACGATGACGATGATGATGGTCGAGAGCAGATTCTGACGCAAGCTAATGATATATCGTCGTATGAGCACGAAGTGATAAATATCTTTTCAACGAGCGCGCTACGAAGTAACGATTTGTGAAAATTGCGCGCATTTTACTTAGAACAAAGCTCTAAAGGTGTTTCAAAATCATGTAGGGGTTGGGTAAAAACAGCTGTAGGTTTCGATATGTGTATACACATTGAGGTTACAAAAATAGGCGTTATTTTCTCTTGTTCTTCAACGTTTATGAATTTATGAGTTCTTCGAATTTGAGTAATTATGTTTTAAAAACTTGTTATTGTGGATTTATTCAAATGACCAGTTCCTACTACGTATGAATAAGGAAATGGTGTGTCCAGAATTTAATATTGAAATAGATCTATGTTTTGCAGTTGTGTAAGTTGATTCCAAATTATTTCATTCAGGTATTTTTTAAAATATGAAATAAAGCACTTTGTTTGAGATAGTTGCATATTTCGAAGGATAATATTTAAGGTAATCGTGATTCCTTCTGTGCAATAGCGTGATACGCTTTTGAAAAATGAATGTCCACAGTGATGTCATCTTGAATTTCGTCTTGTCTTGGACACCAAATAACTTTTATTACGTACATCTTTTTAATAAATGATTTTCGAGATATGAGTAAGAACACTACTTGGAGATAGTTCATGTTGTCAGGTTTGGAATATTAACATAAGAAAATCTTTTTTTTATTAATTTATTTAAAGATTTTGCATAACTAATTTTGGTATTAATTTCATACCTCGCCTATTCTATTTAATGTGGCGTAAGCCGAAAACTCTAGAATATATTTAAATAAATTAGTAAGGAACAAAGAGGAGTTTTATATTTTTGTTAAAAAAAGTGTGTGAATTTTATTGGCTCACGTGCACCTATGAACTATGTTTCATATAATTAAGTAGTACCCGGAACAACTTTTGATAGAATAAGACCATACCTCATTAGTGCCAACGCCAGACGATGAAAATAGTCGTGAACTATTTGTTTGGCTAACTATTTGATTTTCGGGATTTTTTGTACTTGTCAATTGCAATTTTTTGCATTTCTGTTAGTTCTTTGTTTTCTAAAATGCCTTGTTCAATGTTTTTTATTATTTATTCTTTGATAATTTTTCTCAAAAAAAAAAATTACTTGCTTAAATTTAGAAATTTAGAAAAATTTTTTGAAGAAAAAAAAAATAGTGACCAGTATGCTGTAGAATTAATGAACAAAATTATAGGAAGAAGTGTAAATCAAGAATTTTTAAGTTTTTACATAGTTTGGATCTTGAAAGCTGTAAACTCAATTTCAGCAGGATATTGAAAGAAAAATAAACAAGGAGGAGTATTTTCGTAGAAAAAGTGAACTAGGTAAACAATTTTGTTCAAATTTAAGATTAAAATGTGTATTATTCAATAATCTCTCCGGAATAATATTGTATTGCTAACTAATTTTACAGAGATATTTTCAAAAAATTTGTTGGAGTACCCGGGTATGTGAATATTTTTCTCCATAATAGTATTAATTATTCTAAATTATTTCACATACCTCTTTGTAATAGGTTTGCACTTAACCTATTTAATTCCATTATTTTGTTAATAAAAACTCTTTTTTGTCGACTTCTCTTAAGAGTTCGGTCAAAATAATTTTAAAAAGGTAATCACACGTTTTTTTGTTACACATACAGATTTGGCAAAAATTCCACGCCACTCGTGTATATGTCAAAAAGAGATGGTTGAATATGACATAATGCTATCACGCATGTGCGTACCGTCTCATTATTCGACCGCTTTACGTTTGACTTCAATTCTTCTATATTTTTGTAATATCCGTTTTTATTTGAAATAGCAAAGACAATCATTATCAAACAGTTTGTATTTGTCGCGCCGCTGGCATTGTGATTCGAATGGCAAAAACCATATATCCAAATGAAAGCGATTGAATGCGACGGCAACCGTACAAGTTATGGCCGTCGCAAGTTTCATCCGTCGAATCTATGACAAAATTCCTTCATTTAAATTGCATTGCATTCTGTCTATATTTGGGTTAGAAAAGATTATTTTACCCGCTTTTTTTTAATGTATAGTATTATATAGTGCTAGCCTTTAAAAAAAGACTTATCCTCGTTCTAGCACTACTATTTTAGATGAGTTTAACGTAAAACAGGCATTTTACATACCATTATCCTCTGTTCTATAATTATTTGAAAACCCTTTCACCAAAGGCAATACCCTAATTGTAAGCTTTATTTCATTTTGTCACGTTCGTATCCGAGATATGCAACAATGATTCATCTAATATAGCAAGCTGCAAAATGTTCCTCCTAACACCAAAAAATGATGTCTTGATATTCTTCCATGAGATTATTATTCTAAGACTTATCCGGAATACATGTCCAGGCAGGTCTTGAAAAGTATTGGAAATATGTGGTTGTTGATTTATACGCTACTTATCCACCAGTGAAAATTGAATAAGATCACTTCTTGAAAACTTTCTCCTTAAATCAGGCTAGCTGTATCCGAACTAAGCATCTAAGCATATCTCCAAGTTTCTTTTAAAACCTTGATATTTAGCTCCACCTAACCATATGGGAACATACCTAACACATAAAATAGTGCTAATAATCTCAATTGAAGTAATGATTTTTTTTGTGTACAGTAAACCCCCTTATTTAATGCCTATTTATTAAAAGGATTGTGTCTAAATTTAGAATAGAAATAATCACTTATACAATTGACATTGCCTCATCTTCAATAATTATAAATTTTTAAAATATCATTCTTTTATTGTATAATGTTGTTAATCTTCTTCTATTAACTTACTCTTCGGTTCTTCCTTCCCAAATTTGGCTGATAAAATAATTTGGAGACGATTTCTTTAATTATTCTAGAGAAAAACGAAAATGAAATAATTGCAAAAATATGTGTCTTTAATTATATTTTCACGTTCATAAAATAGGCATAATTTACTTTTCCAATTTACATTCTAATAAATTTCTTCGCGCACCATAATCTTAGCACGTCTTCCATTAGATTTTTTTTCTCCACAAAAAATAAACATCATGGCGCCACTCTAAATGCATTGGTCTACGGAAATATATAAGCAAGCCGTGTATTCGCCAGATATTTATTCCAGTCCCATAAGTCATTCGAAAATGTTGCGTATGCTTTAACCGCATGTGCTTGCGGTACGTATAGTAAAAGCGGTTTAATAATAATTTATGCGACGATATTTTTTCTGCATTAAATGAGATATGGTACATCGGTGAACAAAACGCCAGACAATGAATAATCGCCTTAACAGCGCGACGTTAACTTTGAAAAGTTTGTTTAACTACAAGCCAAATATTTACAATTTTAGCCGTTTGTTTAACAGAAAAAACTCTGTTACGGTTCTTTTTTTTTTGCAATTCTCTATTATTTACACTCTCTGGGTTTGCTTGTGGTTTCGCATGTGTATCAAGTTCTGAATGAGGTAATATTATCTTACGCGATTTGCATAAATTTAATAAAATACCCATTAACAATGTTATTTTTTCTGTATTTATTCTCCTAGAAGTTATTAAAAAAATATATTTAATACATTTCGTGTTTATTAAACCATTAGTGTTAAGAATGTACCAAACTATTAATCAACAAATTTCCTTTTCACACAATATGCAAGTGCATGCAAGATTCTTATCAGGAAGTATTTAAATTGGTTACTAGGCAAAAAATAATGGGTTGGTTACTTCCAGAATATTAATTTTAATCTCAATCAAGGTTAATATTGTTTAAAAATGAAAAACCTATTCTGGTTTTCAGTAACGCCCCGAAGTGTAATTAATAGCAAACAATTTAAGATGCAAAAAAAGGTTTTTTAATAGTCTTCATAAAATGAGAATTATGTTGTAGGATATTAAAATATATCACGCGAATTAGCACGTGTATTACGTAATATCAGCGAAAGGAATTGAAAATGATGGTTGTATTCCGTTTTGCTTTTGGATTCAACATCCAAAGTCCAAAATCTAAATTCCCCAAACAGATTGTATTTTTCTATCATACTCTTCAGTGCATCAATACATGATTTTCAAGCACGCAAGTGAAGATCTTCATTCTCTTACTGAGGCAGACCCACGTTTATGAGCTTATTTGTCCTCTTGGAAACAGCCACAGTGTCTCTCTTAATTGTCTTTCACATCCTCGCTCGTATTCCAGCCTCTTTGTTCCTTTTTCAGCATATCTCTAAGTCTTTTGACTCGAACCATCGGGGGTGTTAGGCGGTCCTGCGACTCCACCAACGCCTACTGCAGCGGATGAGTCGATTCTACAGTTCGATCCCACGATCCTCTCGCTAACTGTTTTATGTCTTCAGATAGGGATAACATCACGTATTTGTCGGTTTCTTGCACACCGCGACGCGTAACATCTGACTTTGCGATCGCCAACCGAGCACCATTCTAGAGCTCCATACGTGATCAATAGCCTAATTGTCGAAGTATACAACGGAAATCTGAAATTTATTTCTCATGTTCGTCTGGTTGTCCAACCCCCCATTTTCCCACCTTGCATAAATGACCACGTCGTCGGCGTATATCGCAGATGATTTTCAATGATCACGAATCTCGTTTTATAGTGTTTCAAAAGTTTCAAAGTATTCGATCATTGCGGCAATAACTTCCTTATTTAAGGAAAAGTTATAGGATTAATTCATATAGTTTCTCAGATATACGCTTTAATTCTAATGCTCTGGTGGAATATAGTGGTTGTCTGAGCTGCTGTGGGTCATCTTTTAATGATTCATGATTTTAATTTGCCGAAATGGTTCAAGAATCTCCGAAAATATGGTTCCCATAATCTTCCCAGTCGAAGAAAGTGGTTTGGTCTTCTGAATAGAACTTTGTTATGTTGCTTCCATTTCTGAGATTATTGTTCTAACTCTAGAATGTAGAAATTTATATAAGGTTACCTATTGTAAGAAAACGTCGTTAGTTAATCGAGTCTTTGATAAACAATCAAATTGTCATGGAGTGTTTGCTCCCGCTTTTCTCTTATGAGCCGGATTCCATA
This sequence comes from Marronus borbonicus, assembly GCA_902655005.2. Lineage (NCBI taxonomy): Eukaryota > Metazoa > Arthropoda > Insecta > Coleoptera > Scarabaeidae > Marronus > Marronus borbonicus. The sequence goes on along the minus strand of LR737382.1, from coordinate 190,714 downwards.
TTATCATATTTAAACTTAAACCTAGCTGCTTTGAAAAAGCGTTATACCATACTTCCACATTTCACTTGCCGCTTACCAATTTGAGCTGAGATTAAATAAGATACCATATTTAAGCGGATTATTTTTTTACCACTCGTAACTAAGTTCATAGCGAGTTGTAATAAGACGATATTTGTCCGTCTTACTACAAACTGACCTTGCAGGTTATTAAGCTTAATTTGTCTCGATTAATTTATGTTATGTTTGTGGTTAAGGTTATGATTTGTGAAGTTTCATTAACTGAACACTGCGGTTCAGTATAATCAAATATCTTGCGTTTTTCTTAATTGCACATAGAAGTAAAAAGGGAAGCAAATTTTTAGTTGCATCTTTAACTTATTTAAATTTGTCTTATTTCACTCGTGGTTGGAAGACGCTTTTCTTGTAAAAAGACTGCAGCAATTATTATCCCATTTTGACCCGTTTTTACGCATATTGTCTAAATAATTGCAATTGTGCAACGAAACGTTATCAATGAACAAAATTCCACTTGCAACCGTAAAAATTCAATAATGGTTATTACATTTCTTAGAGAGTACCAATGTTTGATAGGCGTGTGTATTTTAGGGCACCTTTAAATCCTTTTTCTTTTCTTTCTAGGTGATATTCTAAGTCCTTCTAGTATAAAAATCCCCTTCGACTCCTTTTTCTATCTCCCTGATCGGACTATTCTTCTTCTTTTTTTCTAAATATTCCTTTTACTTTTACTTTTTACTTATATTAAATAACAATAATAATATGTCTTTATTTTCTATGAATACCCGATAAGAAGAGGTTCAGAGAACCTCGATGTTCACGTACAAAATTAGGACAAACAAACAGTGAGGATACCTATTGGCTTCATCTGATGTAAAATATTTCTATTTCTGTCTTCTAATTTACATTCTATGGATATAAAGTGAATTTTGATGATTATTGAAAATTCAAAATATAAATTAATGCATTTAGGTCCAAGTGTACGCATTTCATCCCGATATCTTTCTACAATACAGATATTTACATAGTTTTTATCTCATTATTATGTTATGTTAGCTACAAATAAAGTGTAAAAGGTTGCTTCTTTGTCAGAACAAAAGAATCGTCGAAATTAAGTTTTAGCTTTACTGAATGTACTGAAATGATTCGGCTGCCACTGGTAGGGATACTAAATCGTCTACAGAAAGGTATTTATAAGTCGTTTGAAATGGTAAATATCACTGAGAACTATGCTTCTTATTAAAAATAGCAAGTGATCTGATGATTCTATTCTGGAAGCAATGGTTCTTTGTGAAAATCCCTCATCAAACCAAATAATTTTGGTTTATCACTTTTGATTTGCTAGGACTTTCCAGAAGCCTTTCGCGATCGTTTTATTTAGTAGCCGATAACAAAACTCATGCGGTAGTTAACTATTTTAATTGGAGGTTAGTGATCCAGCTTGCGCAAGAAAACCTTCCACCAACAAGAATTCCGATGTAACAAAAAAAAAGGTGTCAATTAATTTAGAACAAAAGATTATCGAAGCATGTCAAATTTCTCCTAGTTTAATTCAATTGTTATCGAGACCATGGCAACCTTGACTTTAACTTTATGTGCATTAATTAAGAGGGTGACGCAAGCTGAACTGTATCATCGTGCCATAGATATGCTAAATTGAATTGAAAATTTCATTAAATGAAAAGCTATCAAAACCGTCTATTTAGGTATATGTATGCATAGATCATTGGGTAATGTCTCAAATTCTAACCTCCAAAATGTATGAATACGGTGAGCTGTCAAGTTGAACATTTTCAAACGCAAACAATAACAAATTATAAATACATGAGTCCGTGTAATTAACAGACCGAATATTTCACGGTCTGCTTTTTATATTTCTTTAGTTTACATGCATTACACATACATGCATAGATATTTACTTCATCATCGCCATCGTCATATCTACTTCATGCGTACGCAAGTTGTGTATGCTATTGCAGAAGAGAGAAGCTCCTCCAACCAGCAAGGATGATACCGATGGTTCTGATAGTGAAAGTCAGATAAGAACCAAGCAAAAAAAAAATAAAAACGGTATTGCACAAATTTGCAGCAATGTGTTTCGTTTTCTGGCTTTGATATGCTTCGCTTCCAACAATATGGTTTCGCTCTCTTGTATTTGCCAAGAAAAGAAGCGCTACACCTCTATTCTACTTCGGAGAGGTAACAACGGTTTTAGTTTAGCACCGAATCCGATCATTTCGATGGCCTCTATTTAAGATAATATTATTTTCGATTAGTTTTCGATAGTGATTTTGGTGGTGATCGTTTTTTCGAATTAAAATTGCACTTCCTTTTTGAAAATAACGCATTGTAATAAGTGATCGCGATCGAGTATCATATACAAAGGAGACTACAGCAAAAAATCAAGTGTAATTAGAAAAAATTAATTAAAATCTCAAGGTGTGTAAAGATCTTTCGTGATTGTTGTACACTTTGCTCTTGTTCATGATTCATCGATCGCAGCTTTTAAAACGTTTATTTTCCTTCAAATGGCGATTGTGTTTAAAGGTAGGTGCTATTGTAGCTTTATTATTAACCATTTTTTATTGTCAAGTTTATACTTGAGTACTTCCGTCTTTACTTTTTAAATAGCTTAGAAATTGATTGAACGATATAGCGAGAGTTAACAAAAGAATACAAATACCATGTCATTATATTGTTGGGTTGATGTTGAAGTTGTTCCTGGCATATTTCTGTGGTTCGTTAAAACTAAAATAGCTCAATAATTTGGTTATGGTTCTGTCTCCATAGTGGACGGTTGCTTGCTAAATTCGTCATTCCTATGGTAGAATAACTCAACATACAACAAGTAACATTGCTGGGTATGGATGTTATCAATTCCTTTAGTAGTTGCCTTAATGACGATAATAATCGATTAACACATTGATCTTTTTTACAAACTTTCTGCAGTACTAGTTGAATTAAGCAAAACAAAAAATAATATTTTGGGTGATTATTTAATCTATTAATTATTTCACAATTATTGTTACGAACTAACACAAGAAAATTAGGTTAAATGTTGTTTCTATTAACTTATGATTTATCTCTTATACAAAAGGATTGAGAAAGGTATGTTTGATACCGTGCTTCAATAAAAGAATTTTTGCTATACCACTTCTGTAGATACTAACTAAAACTGTGTTCATAAAGGGTAGCGTAGAAATTAGTGCAGCTGAGACCAATGATTTGCTTTGTCATAGTTTCTGTAGTAATCATAACATAAAAATTCAAAAACAAATGCAGAAAATAATATTAAAGTTTGATGTGTGTATAGTTTCGTGTTGCACTACCCTATGAGAACGTTACTTAATTGTGACAATGGCGATAATTCCCACTTTAATATATAATAGCATTGTCATTGTGACAAGATTAAAAAACGTCTACGTATCTGGAACGGTAGTTACTATGCTTATAAGTTGGAGGGTGTGAAGCCAGCAAGGATAGACAGATGATAAGTATTCCTTTGTCAGTCCTACTTGTTTTCTCTTAAATTTAACAACCAGTCTTTGCCGCTTTTTTAAAGTATTTCGAATATTTTAAAAGTTTTCAATCTATTAAAATATTTCATTTTAATGATGGTTATGTCTTGTGTTGCGTATGGATTCAAAAATACACAGTTAAACATAGACAGATGTAATTTGTTAGATACGCAAGAAAATATTTTATATTAGGTACACTGCTGGTTATATTGTTAGAAAATTGTGTATTTCTATAAAATGTAGTTTTTGCTTTAACATTTATTTTAAAGACGAAAAAAGTTCATGGCACAGTAAAGAACGATTATTTAATTTCATCTGAAATGGAAATTTAATATAAATACATACGTCAGATATTGTTTATAAAATTATCTCTTCAGAAAAACTGTTCAGATTATTCCATATACTTATTTATAACTTAAAATTAGTTCAATCAAAAAACAAAATGAAGCATTAGTTCATTTTAAAAGCAAAATGCATTTGTTTCAATTAAAACATCCCATCGTTGAAGAACATTTATTTAAGGCTGCGCATGAATTTCAATTAAGAAAATTGATATATTTTGGCTTCTGTCCGTAAATGATGAAAATTAGTAATTTCCTTGGTACTTCCGACGTCATTAAATATCTGAAAAAATGTCGCCAAGTTAAGGAATCGAACCTGACACTTCCTGCTTACGGAACGGCAATTAAGAAAATAGTTAGTGAATATTTAAAATGTCGAATTTATAATTACACGAAACGAGAAGTTCGAAAACTTAGTGAAAAAAAAGTCAGGGTAAAGCAAGAAATGACCAAATTAATGTTGTTTAAAATGTGTATAAATAAAAACTCTCTTTAAGACAAAAATAATCAATAAAGGTATCCACACATATTATACAAATTATTTTCTTATTTACAAAACAAAAATTGAATGTTTGCGTAGCTAATTTGGTGCTTTTTTAGCTTTATTTACTTCAAGTACATTATTTTACATTGCGTATTCAACCGGCTTCACTTGCACCATTTTATTTACGTAATATAGAGTTTACTGGTTATCCTGGAATTTATCAAAGCAATGGTACTATACACAGCTATTTTTGACACAACCGGTATAATTACTACGTTTCAAATTAAGTAGAAGCAGTTGAGTAAGTTAATATCTTTCTCAACAAAATCAATTGGTTTCCAATGAATTCGCCTTGTTGGCCATATCTTACATGAGTATTTGTGCTTTATTGAATCCTGCAAAAAAAATAGTTATCATTGAATAGAATCTCAAAATAACGTTCTGATATAATTTGTTACTTATATTTGGATCTTTTTTGCAGTTTCAATGTACAAGTGAAACAAACTATTCGAAGTTGCCACGTACGGAGGGTTTTCATGAAAATCCCACGTAGCACGACTCCTCGGAAAATTTTGAGACAATAATGTAAAAAAAAAAGTAAAATAAATGTTCCCGTAGAAGATTAATTGCCCTTTGCTTAGCATATCTGCGTTGATTCAATACTCCGCTTTCAAAAATAATTTCATTACAAAGTTTGCATTGAGGTTCCTCTCAAGCAGCCATGCATTGCCAATACACATGTTGCTGTCCAAGTTTAATCTTATTTATTGCCAGTATGTTGGCACTTCATTGTTGGAAGGATCTTCTCATCATTACGTCCAACAAAACTTATGTTGTTTTCTGATCCACTCGTTAATTAATTAATCGTCATCGGAATAGGGTTATTAATTTTTTTACCTCATTTTCAAAAAACAAAAGTTAAATTGCAGAAAACGAAAGAAATATTTCAGAAAATAAAGTTACAAAGGTAAAGAACAGTTTTTTTTTTATTTGTAAACTATAACTCTAGTACACTTAAAATAAGCCCGTATAACTCTTGGTATGTAGCTTCAACCTGTCTGTATGCTGGTGCGTTGCTGTTGCTGAGCCAATGATACGAAAATTTGGTCCTTTACTATCTGGTAAATTAACAATTGCCGGTTGTTCTTTTCTTGCTATATCGACAGATTAAATTAAAATTTGAATGAAAAAACTTTGTTGAGCGATATATTCTAAAAAAACAAATGGTAAACAATAAGACTTGAGTAGTTACGTTGATATTATGTTCTTGGGCCGAACTTTCTGCAATATTCTTTAAAGTAAATTCACAAATTTGCTCCGATCCTGCTTATTATAGTTTCGATGTTTTTAGAAATATATCTTCGTTTATGTTCTTTCCGTTCTTGGTTCTCTTTACGTAACAGTTTCAACTGGAGCACTGCTTTTAAGTCTGTCTGACTGTTAGAGAGAATACAAATCGTTTCTCCCTGATGCAGTCTATCACAAGCAAAAGTTTTTTATAGCAGCCCTCTTAAAATTTCTTTCACAATAAAGGGGCAGATAAATTGAATTATCAGTTAGGCTGACGTTTCTCTGCAATGTTCCCGCTTTTATATATATATTTTTTTAGCCTTTCCAGAAGTCACGCCAATGTGCATAATGTATATTTTTAATGAATACAATTATGTTGTTTAAAAAAATTGCTTCCTTTTGCATCTTGTGTGTTCATATGATTAACAATTCAATTTCCTGTAATTTTAAAATTAAGTCAAATTATTTTTCGCTGGGAATCAAAAACAACCAAATGGGGTACTTGCACATATAACTTATCTTCCATTTCATATACGACCATTAATATTCTGCAAAAACCAAATCCCGCCTTTAGCAAATCTTGTTTTCCTTCCCGTAGAACGCAGAAAAAAACCGAACAAAAAGGAAACGGAAAGACCACATAAAGTAAATTCGACGTAAGTCATTTGTTTTAATTCACCTCCGCTACGATCTGCTAGTACTACTCTACTAATTCATCAATGAAACGTAGAGAAGGAGGATGGACAAGGAGAAGAAGTCACAAAACGAACAAGTCTTCTAATTAACAGTACATGATGCTGCGATCTATCGAGGAAATTGTAATTCAGACTTCCTTTCTCGCGAGCTAAGCGTGTGTTGTCTCTTCGTCTCTTATATGTTTGGATAGGAAAGATGAGAAGAAGCGGCGTAGGCAATAGAAGGCATAGCGCCGAAGCTCGAAAAATAATATATCATAGGTAAAACGACCGGATGGTCAATCTAATTTCCATTATTTTATTAGATATTCTCGACGGTGTTTCGATTTGAATCGCTAATGAATGGCTAACGTTCTCCGCTCTAACTGTATTTAATACAAGCACGTAAAGATAAGGTTTTAGCTTGTATCGATACCCAATACAACAAAAAGATATGAGAAAAAAAGAGAAATCCCATCCTGGAAGTGTCGACTTTCGTATCATTGTAAAGAAGTAAATTGATTTATAATAGACGCTTGAGTTACGTACATGGCTGGTCTTTTACTTTTGTTTTCTTTATTTCCATATCGATATCGACTATGGAAAAAAGTTACCACACCTTCACATTTGTCATATTCCTTCTTTATTATTATAATTCGCTAAGAAAGGAAAGGCAAGTGGTGAATAGAGGGAGAGTTTCTTAAATGATGCGTGTAAATTAATTGGTGAGAAAATTTGCGTATTTAATATTGATTACCAGCAAAAAAATAAAAAGTATAAAGTAAAATAATTCAAATCGTAGAAATAAAAAAAATATCCGGTATAAGAAGCTCTTTTGAAACTTCTGTAAAAGGAAGATTGTATTCTTATTGCAAAATAGCCTGAACTTCCATACATTTGAGAGCTTCCACAACAATGTAAGACAGTTTAGCCTAAATACATTCGCAAAATGAATAACTACCACTTCACCGACAATTACGCATAAAAATAAAATTTGGAAATACGAACTAAGGCGTCTATTTTTATAATTATTTAATATATTTGCGCACATCATGATTGGACGGGCCTCTCCAAAAGTTTAACTCAGGCTTTAAATTATGATCTAATACAAAAAAAAAGTCATTGGTATTTATTGCTATAAAGTTATGTTTAAGGGTTTGGGCTACAATTACAAATATTACTATCGTATTCTTAGTATTTGTTACATATTTTTGTAGTGTTCCTTTTTATAGTAAATTCGACTTATTGTATGTTAATTTTGTTGTTGTGCTAAGATATTGTGCACATCTTGTATGGTTATAGGTTTTTTATGCATAAACACAGCTATTCTTATATCACGATAGGGCCTTTAACGTATAACTTTTCATGAACATTTGCAAAAGATACCGGCTAATGTAATATTTTTTTTTACTTATTTTCTTTTGTTCAGAATGTAGAAGAGAAGCTACATTTATTTTTACTCAGCTTTAACGAGAAGAAAAGACGCTATATTTGAAAGCTTTTGTCGAAATGAAAAGGCAGATAAGCTGGTCAAAGAAGCAACGAACTTAACTTTCATTGGTCCAAAAGCAACATGGGACCAATCAAAATGGCTCGTCCTAGGAAAATATTCTAGAACAAAAAGAGGCGAAAACACTCGCCAAAGACAGCAAAAATGCGCTAGCGTTTAGCAAGGGGCACCTTAGATTAGTGACAGAATTTTTGGCAGGTCATGTAGCTCTAAACTAAAGAATAAATCTGTCGTCCGTGCCAAAAAGATCCTAGAGTCGGCAGAACTCATTCTATGGAAATGTGTTGTCATCAGTCGCATACGTCACCAACATTTCAGCAGACTGTTTCTTGCGTCTACTAAAGTAAAGGCTCCAAATATTTTGACACACACAAGGGGATTTTGTTGTTAAGGTCGCAGCGATCGAAGGCAACTGTGTCATAGTCCAAGCCCATAATAATAATAAAATTTAATCTAATCCTAAAGTCATAAATGTACAAAAGCTTCTCGTTTGCCCTTAGACATAAGAAACGACTTAACAAAACATATTCGCTAAGAGAAATTTAATTGTAGATTGTACTAAAAGGACAGAATGTACGCGCTGTCTTACTACTTTCAGTTTTAAAGCACTTCTAAATCCTGCTAGTTGGTCCAATTATATTAAACGCAAAAACACACTTTTGCCTATTAGCGCAGCCGAAAACAACCTGGTTATTGTATTCGATTTTATTCGGTTATAGCGTACTTTGTGCGGGTCGCAGTTAACGACTAGAGGAAGTCCCTGTTTGGGAAACAGCGAAGAAAGTATTTAAAAAAATTGACGTGGGAAATAGATAACAAGATCTCGAAAGCAAACGAGGCAAGTTTTACAATGCTGCACCGCAGGCAAGCTCGACACCGGTAAGCCAATGACTACTAAAATTCTGGCGTAATCCGCTTTTTCCCATAGTCTTGCCGGGTGTACAGTATTATAAGGAAGGTGAATCCTTCCAGCAGGATTAAACGCCATGTACAATCGTCCTTTTGGAAGTGCTTTCCGGCAAAACAGTGTTCTAAAATCTGTCATTAATATCATGTCGATATGAGTGGAATTGAATGTCTGATAAGTTCTTTTGGGTTATGCTAAAACGAAGCAGTTGATGCAGGTGATTTGGTTTTCAAGAATTTGTTTCAAATTGAAATGAGGTGTAAATGCCAGTGAAGTTTTGCAATGATAAAGTTACTTGCAAGGCACAGCAATAAAAATGCTTTTTATGATTGCTGTCTGCAATCTGAAAGAATGGTGCGAATTAGGTATCTAGTATTTTCTGATTGTAGTAAGCGTTGTCAAAGGTGTTTTTCCTTTGTTGGTTTTTTGTCATTCGAACACATGAACAAATCCAAACAATTCTCCACGTGGATTTTGATTAAAATTAATTAGAATACACGTAAAAAAATAATAATTCGGAACCCTCTAGATGTTATAATTATTAATTTAACAGCATACATTTACACCAAACAGCTTTTCATCTCATTAGTACCTACCTAACAACGATTACTCACGCACAATCGATAAACAAAGACAGCTTCGCACGGCTATTTACTAACATGTAAATCTCTTCTGGTAGATAAATTTTTACCGAAAATTCATTAGGTGAATCTTTTTACAGGAGAACGACGTACGTTTTGCCGAAAATTTATTATATTTATAAAGTAAGCGCTTCTGTTTGATCTTTGGCTTAGAAGCACAGACGCGTTGCAAGCGAAAAGTTACATTAATTCGTCTTTTTTGACACCCTAAAATTTATAATGATTAAAATGTTCTCCGATTTGTGTTTTTATAATATCTCTTTTGATCCTTGATATAAACACACTTTGATTTTATGTACAAGTCAAAATATTTTGCGGATTAATACCAGATAATTTTGTTTTATCAACAGTATATGGCGGTGTTTAGTAAGTAAAGAAAAATGTCAATTAAATTTATAAAAAAGAAACGTTGAAGGTGACCCGATGAAACGTTTTATGTTGGGTTTTAATATCGAAAATGTGGAATTCGAAACTCACGTGTTTCTGCTTTTAAATTTTATGATAGGAATCCGGGCAAAGCTAAACTGATTCCTATAATTTTTTCGGCGTTCTTTTCAGGAAAAAGAGCTTTTTTTGATATTCAGAAAATCTACTTTTTGGAAAGGATTATTGTCTGATTTGACCTGTGATTGCACACTTTTGCAGATTACTTACATACTTCTTTCAATTTCAGCTTAACAATTGGGGAAGGCCGGGAAAAATTTCCAGATTGTTGGATTTCAATCAATCAATCATATTTTTATATGCTTGAGATTTTGAAATAGATGGACCAATGTTACCTTAGGAACTTGAATTGTATTGTTTTGTCTCTCAGATTTTGTTCATGATTCATAATTGTAAGCTGTTGATTGCACTCCAAACTGCACTAACTGATTTTTTAACTTAATCAAAAATATTTATCTGTAAAATATTTGGTTATCATATTGATTCAGATTAAATTTTTGGTTATATGGAAAATCACCCACTTATTCCTCTAACTTTTGTCAAACTAGCGGTATCCTAATCGTAATTTTTTATTGAAGATGTAGCAGAATTTTGAAGATAACCAGATTAAATACGAAAACAAATTACTTAAACGAATATCTCAACTTAATTCCTGGAAGGAAAATAATTTTCCTTCCTTCCAGGCAAGCAGATCGACAAAACATAAAGCGGGCTATCTTGATAGACTACTTGAACATGAAGGTGAACTAAATTCACCCACACTCAATTATTAACTTAAGTGATCCAATAAAAAAATCAATTATAAAATTGCGCGTTGATTTCTTTTTCATCCTACTAGATGGTGCCATTTTTGAGGCAGCGACAGAAGAGAAATCGGCCGGTCATGAAGATGTTTATTTTGATGGGTTCTTACGATTTCAGTAAAGGCCTAACACAATAACAATGCACCGAATCGCTTCGTTCAACTTTTGACACTGAAGCACCAACAGAGGAGACTATTTATAACTAGTTTGCAGAATTTCATCGTGGTCATTCTTCTGTTAATGATGAATTTCGTGAAGGTTGACCAAAATCCGTTGTTCCGAAAAACATTAATGTTGTCCGCAACATGATTGAAGAGGTCCGTCATGTGAGTTTCTAGGAGAGGCATCCTTAGATATATCGAAAGCTGTAGTACATTTGGTTTTACATGATCGATTAAATAGATCTGTTCCCCATAAATTTCGCAATTTGACCCAAGACCCAAAAAAGGCTCGTGTCAGTGTAAGGAAATGCTGAAAGAAGTCGACAGAGATACTTCAAAATTCGTACAGAAATTCACAGCAGAGATACGAACCGGAAACTAAGGAAGAATCAAATGTTTGCGTGTTCGCACATCGACCGAATCCAACGAAAGTTGCTCATTCACGAAGAATTTCCAAGAAATTTATAGCTTCTTTCTTTCGTTCTGGACATGTCCTCGATTATTGCTGAATGGTATAGGACAATTCATTTGTCATCGATCAAATCAGGAAAAACAATTGACAACCTCCCATTATTCTTCATTATGAGAATATCAGCTCTTACACAGTATGCCAAACATATGATTGTTTAAAAGAGAAAACATCGAAATAATGTCTTATTGCTCGAGTCATCCGATTTATAGTTCTATTTTTGCTCCCGAATGTTAAACAAAAAATGTGCGACCAGCGATTTTAATCACCTCGAAAAGCTGTCAAGAACAATGTTTCGGAGATTTGTACAAAAAATTCTTTCATTGTTTTTATAAAAACTTAAAAGGTATCCCTCATACTTGTAGTTATATGGTATATGGAATTTGGTATATTTTTAATTTCTGTTGCATTAAGAGCTTTTTGGTGCCGAACTAGAAAAAAAAATGATTGTAATATTTCCATTGTTAAAAATCCAAAAACAATCAATCTTTTGTTTTTGGATAATAACCTATAATAATAATGTTCTGTGGAATGCAATCGTAAATTGAAAAAGACCGAACTATATCTGGAAGACCAAAAAAATCCACTACTGGAGCAAGACCCTCAACATTACATAGATAAGACCGAGTAGCGAACATACGGACCGGCATAACATGACAAGCCGCCTATCTTGATAGACTACTTGAATATGAATGTGAACTAAACGCACCAACACTCAATTATAACGTAACCTACAAGAGCTTATATCTTTATCTACGCTATACCTAGCCCATATACGTAAATAGGTAATTCAAATACCAGCACGTGTTCTTTTTTGTTTCCTCTTACGTTGCCTCTTCTACCCCGCGACAAAAACGGGCCAACCATCGCGCACCGAAGACATCAACCACTTAGGGCACTTCCTTTGCTTTCAAGAAGGGGTGTTCCTGTGAATCGAACCCCGTGTCCATTGTATCCAGGGGGTACCTTCTGGTGGTTCTTCTTCTCAGGTTACGACTAACGTAGCACGTGAGTCGTTTTCTCTTCGGCAAAATACACAGATAGATGTTGAGGTATCGTCGGGCTTGAGGGGGGAACATCGAATCGAAAAGGGGCAACGATGGAAAGGTGCGCGTAACGCAGGGTGCATATGTGTTTCTGTTGTGTAGGTATGTCGTGTTATTTAAATGATGAGTACGCAGCGACGAGCGTTGTGTATTGAGGAAGGAGCGGAAATAGGTTGGGCTTGAGAGTCTTCCCAAATATGCACAAAAGAGAGTCGAACACGAGAGCAATGGCGGCGTGGCATCGGCGAATGGTAAATATTTGACGGACTTGTTTTTCTACATTCGTTTCACCTCGATGACCGTTAATTTCTTGCCATTGTGCCGGCGATCCAACAATGACGGAAGGAGATCTGATAGGATCGTAAATGCGCTGCGCGAGTCTGCTGTTTTTTTTTTCTCGCAATCCGATACGATTTTCAATTTTTTTTAGAGTATGCAAGCGGCTAGTTTAGACAAACAATGAACAGATTTGAACGATAGAATGTAGTAAGATTGCCCTATTGAACGCATATGTTTTATGCTAAAATGACTTGTTTGAATTGGTGCATAATGATGCCATAATGACGAACTCATTGATTCTCTTATATGATCAATCATTTTACACTGGAAACTTCCATCATTTTCGAGTGATCTAACAAGCAGATACGCCTTATTCTTTTTGAATATATTTTAGTTAAAGAAAAGACAATAAGAAAATGTTTGATGAATCGTAACACTTTTGCCATGTGGAAGTGAACTGTACTCTAAACCTGCTAACGTGCAAGGTGCTTAATAATCAATGAACAAGGTTTAATTAACTCTTTGAAATACTGAAATATATAGACAGGTAATGGTAACCAATTAATCGACTCAGAGTAGCAAAAATATATAATACGAAATGAAAATCAGCGACATTCATACAAAGGTGACAAATACATTCGTTTTTGCTTCTAGAATAGGTACATGCTTTATGACCAACTGTAAAATTTGCAGCACTGTATAAATTTTTCTCTAAGCCTTATCTCAGGAAAATGATTCCAGACGGAAGATGCAATTTACGTCTTCTTCTTTTTGATCCATTTAATTACCGGAGTTAACATAGGGAGTTTCCTCTTCTGACTTTGAGAATCCGAGGAAACGATAACTTCTTTTTCTTTTTGGAAATGGTCTTCTTTTGAACTTATTTAGTTGAAGTAGAATCAAAATATAGATTATTTTAAACGCCCTGTTACTTTTAGAACCCTTCTTGAAATATGTTTTCTTGTATTGTAAGGGTACCCACTAACTAAAGCAGCGAAGCCAGAGTTTTTGCGTTCTACTCCTGAGGTACCAGGCAACGATGGCTGATTATTCACTGGGGTTTTATCACCTGGAGTATCGGTTTCCTCTTCTTTGTTGCCAGTTTCCAAAAATTCTGCACTAGATCCATCGATCTGTAGAGAAATCTCTAATATTTCGTGGATAGCAAAATCAAAGTAGCGAAATATGTCACGGTTAAAAGGAATGATTCCACATTATCGAAAGCCATTTACTTCCATCAACGCTGCTCTTTCCTAGCAAGCTAGCAATCTGATATGGTGAAACCGTTCTTCCAGGATCGGCTTTTAACCAGTTTCCAATTTCTTGGCAATTGTAGGTTTTTATACGTGCCATGGAGGCTACATCTGGAGGTTGTAGCTTATGTGTTCAGTAGGGCGGCAGGCACGACTTTCCCCTAATTAAATCTACATTTTTTGTATGGGTGTAATCCCCATGCAAAATTAAAATAAGTAGAAGGCTTCATGTGTTGAAAAAATGATTGATGCATTGCGTAAATAAATGGGATTGAGTGCAAGCGGAAGGATGACATCTTGCAATAAATCCAAGAGGTGCTTCATCGGTAAGCTCAGCTTTAAATATTTTCGAGGGAAAAATCATCGTCAGCGGTACATAATGTCCGTTAACATTCATGCATAAAATAAAACTGACAAGTGAATCTTTTTCTGAAGCTGTTAAATCTCCGCTTTATTTTTTTCTTTTTAAGACCAATACTTTTGATTGAATTTATTCAACTGTGGTTTTAACATGTCATGGAATTACATAACTGTATCTATAGCAATACGTAGCGTATATGAAACAAATGAAAAGAAGTTTAAAATATTAGGGCATAGGTTTTCCCGGCTAGACTCTAATGTACAAATATCACCCTAGTGATTGTGGCATTTTGCTTTTGTTTTTCCAAAGTTGTCTAATCTAAAGAGTAATATTGTCTTCTTAGTTATGATATGTGTTGCTTCCGATTTAATTTGTCGATTCTTAACAGATGACAAACAGGAAGTTATAAAAACCAAGTTTCAGAGATTCAATTTTAAATTCTTAAGTCATGGCACTATTAAAGAATTGCCCAGAAAAGCAAAGATCACGCTGCTAATCACGCATGTTTGTAGGTTGCCACGAATTCGAACAAATTAATGTTGTGATGATTACCATCGCCATACTATTCTTACGAACGAATCGATTTTGTTGTATGTTTAATTTAATTAACATGTAAGTATGTATATATTTAAAATTTCAAGTGATAAAAGTTCTAGACATGTTTTTTTGCGTTTCTACGTCTCTCCTCTTTGGTCCATCCTCCCTATCCCGGGAAAGCTTGTCTCTGTAGAATTTATTTTCTTTCGATCCCTAGTAAGTTCACTAGGGAATACATTTCAAGGTTGCAGATACGCAGCGCTGATTCTTCGTGGTAACGATAGGCGGCAAGCCGAATTCGTAATCCATGACAAAGAAATCTATCTCGTATTTTAAATTGCAAAATTATAAGCTTAAACAAAAAACAGAAATTTTCCTTTTGGACCGTTATGGTAAATTTGAAATTATTTTTTTTAGAATTTTTGAGATTATATTTTTAAAGTCTTATACGGAAGTAGGTTTTTGCTTTTATATAAATATTTTTTTATATAAATTTTACGTTGTTTTTTAAATATGCAATTAGACCTTCATATCTATAACGTTAAATAAAACTAAATTTCTTTTTAATTTCGTTGACTCGTAAAATTGTTTCCAATTATATCTAAATAGCTTTCTTTGGTAATATTTGTAATTGCCTTTTAAGTCATATTCTTGAAAATATCGACAGAATCCACTTCTTTCCCCTAACATAATTTTAGAATCGAGTGAGAGTTACCATGGGTGGGTAAAAGTGGAGCCCTGCAGAAAATAAACTCTACCGACGTAAGCAATAAGTGATGTGAAATCTACAACCGCTTCTGCTTTTAAGGGTACGTAATTGAGTTACATGAAGAAGTTATTCCGATGAAACATCTATACGTATGAAAATAATGGAACTAAACGAAAATATAAGGCCTCCAGACAGCAGGAATAAATGTAGACAAACCGAAGAGGATTTTGTGAAATTAGTCTTTTGAAGATGCTATCATACTGTTACTGCTGTATTTTTAAAGAAATCCTGAAATGTATCAATATTTGTTTTTTTTTTTCATTTTGGTCGCAAAATTAAACTTGCCATGATTACCTTTTATTATAAAAAAATGCAAATGATGAAGGGGTAAAGTGTTTTTTTAATAAAGCAAAATTCAATTCAAAAATGAAGTCAGCAAAATATAGTTTCAGTCCTATTACGTCATTAACTTTCATACAATGAAGCCTTCGTTGGTATCTTTTCATTTTGAAAAACGTTAAGCCGAGATTAGTTTGAAAGCACTTTTTAAATTTTTATTCGAAGTAGTTCATTTTCTTAACTTTTGGTTTTTCTATTAACGGATCAAATAAAACTTAATTTCGCTAGAAAACGATTTACAATTATTGTTGGAGCTGTAATTCGACAGAATAAATACTTAGATCCTATTATAGAAGCTACACTTTTACTCAAGCATTTCTTTTTTCGCTCATACTTTTTACAAATGTCGAAGAAATGGTTACATATAATAATGTCTGCAGTTACATATTATAATGGCTACGTATTAAAAGATACTGAAGCTGTAGAACCAAAAACGATAGAATTGAAGAGTACCAGAAAACAGGAAACATTGAAAAGACTATCAACAATAGAAAGTGTCATATCTTATTTATGAACACGCACATTTCTAAATCTTCAAAGCTTTAGACAAAGGGGATTTGAAGTTGTGACCCCGATCTAAATTTATGAATTACAAATAAGGAGACTAAATGCATGGAAATCATTGGGCAAAGCTGTTCTAGTTTAGAGATTCTTCTTAGAGACCATGAGGACCAAACATATAATGGAATCATTTTAGATCATCTCATTTTTCAAACAGATAAGAACCTTTGCATCCTACTGAAGTTGTTTTTGGTAACGGTAGTTCAACGTTTAGGGTTCTTCATTGCTACCGTCCACTTCAAAGATACTTTCATTGCTACGACCAATGTGTACAATACCGCTTCAGACTGAAATTCATCCAAAGCTTTTCTACCCTGCTATTGTCGTAAAATTCATAACAAAGTGAGGTGCCATTGTCCACGGTGTTGGTTTTAACATTTAATTTAGTAAAACTCATTCTAAAATAATCTAGAATAATAACATCACTAAATCGTCAAAGTCAAAGAACCGTAATAATTTTTGTCAAGGAGATGTTTGGAGGGATAAATTCTTTTTAGAGCAAATATGAGGAAAGAATAATTACACTAGTGCACGGTCTTTCTAATTGAGACCACATGAGGTGTCCCACTGCCTCGTCTTCAGGAACCCAATAACCATGCGATCCTACCTTCTGACCAGTCTTAGATATCTTATTGCTGTCAGTTTGTTCGAATAAGTAACTAACGCTTCATTGTATCGCTTCAAGAAGATTTCATAGGAGATGGTTCTGATCCTTCTAAGCCATGAGTCGTCATGTTCCCACCATTTCTAGCTAGTCTGTCCCCATCTTCATTGCCAGGGTGTAACTGCCATAAATGGTATATGCATTGGTACACGTTAAAATTATTATTATCTTTTGCTTCCCAACTCGATCTAGAGAAACGTATTTTATTCAGTATACAATATTATTCTAGTACATCAATGCGTTTGAATAGTTTTGTCACACGCTGTACGTGCAACTTCATTTCCTCTGCAGTTCGAATGCATTTCAAACGTCCACATATATTTTTTCTCATGTTGATCTGTGTATGTGAACACCGGAATGCATGTATATTAGAAAAATAAACCGCTGGAACAATTTAGGCGATCGTAGGAAAGTGGGTCGAAGGCAGGATACAAAAATCCGGTTTCGTAAACGTCTATTTTCGTTGTTTCTTTTTCTCTTAGGGAAATGCCGCGGAAATGATTTTGGAAGGGAGATATTTATTTGAAATGTCGAAAAATGAAAGAAATAATTAAGTATTAATAAGTTTTAATCGCCGCTGGCGTTTCTCCTCCGACCGGAAATCGTAAGCGGAATAACCGGGAAAGATACGTAACTGCGATCGCTCTTCGGATGAACCGAGTTCGTAACATCGGCGCGATATTGGTCGGTCTCGGTTGAATGTATCCTGAGAATTTTTGTGCATATTCCTTCTTGGAATACCGTCGTTTTTTCCGAGAGTATTTTTTAAATCATGGGTAAGTTATTTGCTGTTTTAATAATGTATTGAACTTGAGCAAGGATTTCATTGAAATATGTTTGAGGAAAATTAAATAAACAGAGTGCTTGAAAGACGTATATATATCCGTAGCCTATCAAATAAACTTATCCAATTGTTTAATAATAGTCCCCTACCTAGGTAAAGGTATGAATTCTTTTTTGTCCAAAACAAGGGATACGAAGAAGAGTGTGGCAATCTTATTGAGCGTGAAGATTCCGTATATTGCGGGGTGCTATTTTAAAAAATCGACTCTTGCTAATTTTTACGTGTCTAAATTTGTTCCGATAATTTAAATAGCTTGTATAGCTTGTATTTTCAATCTATTATCGTAACTGTTAATTATACAGACTACCTACATTAGATTAACGAAACAATTCTTCCATAAAATTTAGATTCTTCTTACTTTTTGAAACACCTTTGCCCGGAATTCAAAACGACTGTATATAAATACCTTACATACATGTACCATGCATTTTTTATTGCTGAACATATTACCTTTCATGCATTGGCCCTTTTTTTTTATTGAACTTCCAGGCGTTTATTCTATTTTGCACTTCCGTTACGGTTAATACACAATCAATTGCCACCTTTTTGTGGTCCGTTAATTAGACAGGATTAAAAATTAAATACTAAATTTGACGTACTTCCATTTTATTTTCTGTAACTATGTATATAATGTACACTGCCGTTCAGAGAAGTTGGGTCGGTTAGTAAAAAACATGAAAAGGTTACAGAAACAAACGAAACTAAAAACAAAATGCAATTTTATTGTATGTACAGGTAAAAAAGACAAAAATAAATAAATAAAAAGTTATCCTGGCCTAATATAACATACTGAACATTATATTTCTTTTTCATCGAAAAAACCTCCTTTGCTGTTAATCACCGCTCGAATTATTCTAGGCATTCTTTCGATAAGTTTTGTTAAAACGGACTGTGGAATATTAATCCATTCATGTTGCAGAATATTCCATAAATGTTCTTGTGAAGTTGGACATATTTTTCGGATTCTCCTCTCCAGTTCATCCCACAACAACTCTACGGGGTTCAAATCTGGACTTTGTGGGAGCCATGTCATTACTTGCAGGGTGTGGTGTTCTTCTTGCTCCTTTAGATAGTTCTTACACACTAACGCAGTGTGTTTTGGGTCGTTGTCATGCATGAATGTAAAGTTACGGCCTATTATACGCAATCCTGATGGCACTGCGTGATTCTGGAGTATTGCAAAATAATTTTCCTTCCTCATTACACCCTGCACTCTGCATAAATCTCCCGTCTCAGCAAAGGAGAAACATCCCCACACTAACACAAAACTATGCCCTTGCTTCACTGTAGGCACAATGCAATCACTTTTCGGTTTTAGATCTTCGGACATAAACTTGTTGATTTTGCCCAAAAACCCCAAACTTTGACTCGTCACTCCAAAGCACGTGTTTCCAATCACCTAACGACCAACCTAGATGAGAATGGGCCTACTGTAGCCGTTTTGCTCTGTTGCCCCGACGTAATGAGGGTTTTCGAATGGCAATGCGTCCATGAAGGTCCGCTTGTTGAAGTTGACGTTTTACCGTACTCGCCGAAACTTGTTCTTCACGGCCGCGATTGACTTCGGCTGCTATTTGTGGCGCTGCTAATTTTCTATTGCGTTTGCTTAATAATACAATTCTCAAATCTTCAGCTTTTGTTGTTTTCCTAGATGCTCCAGGACGAACACGATTTTCTATAGTTCCAGTTGTCCGATATCGCTTTATGATGTCATTTACTGTTGAACACACGTTTAACAGTAAAATGAAGAAAATTTATATCTTTACGCCTGTGATAAATAAACAAGAATGATACTGCGGTATATTTCCTAAATGTATTGTTCGTTAATAATCCCCAAACGACCCGTTTCAAAAGATCGGTACTTCCGAGAAATTCTTGGAATGATAATAAAAGGGACTTTATTGTGGTTGTCGCAATATTTCTACTTTACATAATAATTTATGGCTTTAATCCCTTAGAAAAGAGTGTATGCTTAATATTTTTCTAATTTTATGTATTAATAATTGTATACAGTGTGATATAATAGATTTTTATTGTATGACCGAATTTCACTGAACGGCCAGTGTATATGATTATAAGCTCCTATGTTCAATTAAAAAAAAAATCACGTCAAGGCATAGAAGGTAAATGTATATGTTTAGTGGTAAAAGGAATGCATCGTAAACATACTGATTTAAATTATTTCTAAATTTTAATTTAACTACAATACGAAAGCGTGTAATTTGCTCTGCCTAGTTAAAGCCAACGATATTATAGCAATATCTACTGGAGAGATTTACGTGTACTGTAGATGACGTGTATGTATAAGTAAGTAGCCATAGTTTGTGACGAATATATGCTCTACCCTCAGGGAAATGTGGAATAAAAAAATAAAAAAAAAATTGATACCAAAAAACATCAAAGGAAAAAAGAGATAACAGAATATAATTCAAATGCTCGCACTTAGAAAGACAAGCAAGAGATTTTTTATTTCCACCGGTCGTAAAAGCCCACAAACATTTAGAAAAGGAAAATAAAAGAACATGTAATCTAAACTACATTGGATTAGCAAATAGTGTCCTCTAGATAATCCTCGATACTGCAGTAACATTTTTTAACTAGAAAGTTTTTTACATTCTGCTTAAATGATTCTGTGCTTTGTAGGCAATTAGGGTAGCTTGTTGTTATGCTAGTGCTACTATAGTACTGTAGGCTTCTCTCGGTTAGATACAAATCGCCCCTAGGTATACATAAAGTTGATTAATGTTGCTATTAGTTGGAAGATTATTTCTGTCTTTGTTCGAGTCGCTTTTAAAATATATAAAGATGGAACCGTTAGGATTCTTAATGCCACAAACATCAGCTTACAGGAATCCTTGAGTTCGGGTTTCCGCCCAAGGAGATGAACCCCAAAGATTACGTACTCCTTGATTGTACTTTTGCGTATTATACGCTTAATACAGTATTAGCACTTAAAACGCATTGAATACTCCTAAAGAGAAACGCTTTACTATGAAGGATGTTGCTATGTTTAGTGCAGTGGTCTTCCCACAGCACATTGTCTGTATGGTTACTCCTATCAATTTATACTATTTAACTGCTCTATCGATTTGTTGTCAACTAATTTGTTGAAGTGGATGTTTTGAACACGTTGACGGGTATGGAACAGTAGAAAGTTTTGTCCTCGTTTAATTTTAATTTACTAGAAAAGAAGCTATTGTTAGAGAAGATCACTTGGTTCATTGTTGACCCTTGCTAATTCCGGTAGACTGTTTGCTGAATAAGATTTGCATATATGTAAATGAGCGTGTTAGATACAAAATTGCGTATGTCGTCGATATATAGGTTAAATAACAAATAGTACGATGTAAATGATTTTTTTTGATAATGCATTGAAATACGATCCAACTCATTTAACCATCTTGTCGGACAAAACGAGCTTGTCTAATCGAACCGGCGGGGGCACAAAGGCGAAATTTCTCGATATCGTAATAATGATCGCGAACGAAAAATGTTGTAATTGCTTTTGTCAATTAAGCCTAATTGATATTGTTATTGTTCAAGTGTTAAATCCTGCTCACCCCACTCACTTTTTCCACATATCAATCTGAAAGGTATTTCTGACATATAAATATTCGTTGGTCTATGAAAGTGAGTACTTTCATTTTTTTCAACAATTTTGGCGTGAATTAGTTAAATATGTCGATATGCAACATGTTGCTGGATGTAAGTAGACCATTTTACATTAAATACAAGCTCACATAGTTTACACATAATTTTTAAAGGTAAATTATACTTTGATTGAAAGAATATCTTTTTTGTGACTGCTTCTAAGTGAAAAGTTATGGGTCAAATGGCAGAATGAGCTTTTGAAAAAAATAATTTGCGATGTTAGCTTATTTTAAGCTCATCTAATGGCCAGTTGCACCGACAAAAATTAAAATTTAATCTTGAATTAAGTTACAACGATAGATGGAATGTGACAACTAGTAATAGTTGTGCAAGAAGTAAATAATTTTCATCTGACTATAAAGTAGGGTTGTGATGAAAGCACGGGTATGAGCGAATACAAACTGATTCTCTCTACATATCCGTGCAGTTAATATCAGACGGTCTAGTTCTACAAAAGAAATTGTTTTGTGGCAAAACCTTCTTCCGTGATAAAGTTAATCAAACCTTGACCAACCAAATGCAAACCTTTGTTGCATATTTTGTATTAACAGTGTACATAATTGTGCATGTATGTGCATTATAAAAACAAAAATGTACTTTTATATGTGTTTTGGTCACGATTTCGTGAAATTTCGTCTCTGTGGAGCAGGTTGGATTGGCAAATCTGACGAACGTGTCGGGTGGGGCCGAGTTGCTGTACGAGGCGGCGGCTCTTCAAACTAGAGATGGGTTATTGAAAACTAACCGAATAAAGAAATAACAGAAATGGAAAAGTTGTTAGTTTTACCATTTTTGAAAACTTCATTGCATCTCGATTTCGTACGAAAAAGACCCTTGTGCAGTACACAACCTGTCTAATGGCACGGCGCGGCTCTGGTCGTTTACACGTTTATTAAATTTTCGTTTTAAAAGTGAACAGTTGCCCTATTCTATTAAAAAAAAGAAAAAACGAAAAATACAACTAGCATTCATTTCATTGTGTCTATCACTCCATGCGTAACATTAAACATTATTACTGTGCTAGCCTGTACCAATAGATTAATCAGATAGATTAAGAGAATTTCTTAGCAACCGTCGTACATACGTGATTATAATTATTATATCTGTGTGTTTGTATCTAAACTGCGTTTACTTAAACGGCTTGCCGGCGCAATTAACATATAAATTAATAATGAACAGTCTAATGTAGATCGGAGCACTATCGAACTTTTGATTAAGTTTATTTGATTGCGTTTACTTTTGTTAACGCTTTTTATTGGGCATGGAAATTAATTAAGATTATGTTAGATCTTTAACGTACGGCTGTTTAGATATAAAATAGCGTGTAGGGTGTAATTATCGGATGAAACATACTGCGTTCGGTACATATGTGTGTGTCGGTGTTTATGTGTTCTGTAAATTAACTTTAGTTAATAAGTACAGGTAATAGAAGTTAGTATAAGTCTTGGACGTTATTTGCTGGCTTGTTCACATTTACAGTTTGCCATTAAATTTTTCAAATTCAAATAATAATTTTTTGCAGATTTCCTATAAAATGTAATAAAAACTTTCTTAAAATAAATACCAGTAAACGGATAAGAAGAAAGTAATTAGAAATGTTCATTTAAAATTTCGTTTAAGATTGGAGTAGTTCTCTATTCAGTCTCATCAGATTTGAGTTTTTGCAAATTTTAGAAAATATCTACTTCCCATAATGCATTACATTTCAATGCAAAGCAATGAGAAAATGGAAAGAATAATTTTATAAGGGAGATTTAAATTTAAAAAACGTAAAAAGGATGCTGATTTAACTGTATCTGTTCCTGCAATATAGTAAGAAAAATGCCAAATATTGACATTAAATTAAAAAATGCTTGAGATGTATTTAAATAACCAAAATTAATTCTATAATCTTTCTCGGTTCGACTATTGCAATATCAAGTTTATAAATATGTCTCATGATTTCCCATTTGCGTGCGTTTAAAATAAGTTAGTTTTGATCTAGTACAACTTAACTTTCTCTTTAAAATCTTCAAAAGGTCTTTTAACGTTGGCTACCTTAAAGGAAGTGTTGATATGATATCCTAACTATTACACAGCCTAATGGCCCTTCTACTCGCACTGTTTTGTTCAAAAGCTAAATTTTGAAACAAATGTTTTCATCGTTGTCTACCTTATGTAGTTTTCATCCAGCGGTGGTCCCGAATGTCTTATTTCATTAAAAATCTGGTAACTTTCATTTAATGAGTTATATTTTATGTTTCTTAAGTGGATAAAAAATATTAAGTTGGACTTTTCGTATTGTGTTCCAAACATGGTGTGTTTACATGTGCAACTTCTCAGGGTGCCGCTGTTGACGCCATTTTGAGTTTAGCAGTCTAAGAACTACTCGGGCGTTGGTTTAAGACGACATGCGTTAGCAGTAGATGTCGTCAAAAATATTTTACCCGTTGTTTGGGAGAATAGTAGCGGCAATTAGCTGTGTGGGGTAGAGAAAGGCTCGGAGCAACATGACGCCCGGTAGCCAGAAACTTGTCCGTTGGCCAATGCCTCACCTTGCTTTCGTGTGATTCAATGATAATTTTAAGACACAAACTTAGCAGAATCCCTGCCTTTCACGAAGCTAACTGATACAATACAATTGATTACAAAATTCGTTGTATGAAGTTTCAAAATTCGCTTCTTGCAATTTAAATTTTACTAATAAATTTTGTTCATTTGAACCAACTGAAATGAAAATCAATTGTGTGCTTGCAAACAATCAACATTGTCTTTTATTTTCACAAAAATTGTGAGAACTATGCTTCGTATGTAGTATTTTCTGCGTGGAGCAAAAGGTGGCACCGAATGGAAAGCTTGTTCAGTTCATATGTAAGAAAATTGTTAGTAGGATGAAGTTATCATTTCCGTTTAAAGAGAAATAGATAAAACTTTTAAATATTTTTTACAATTTGTAAAAATGATTTTTACAAATTTTGTGCACAAATATCAGTTTTCAAGGAGAATACTATTAAGAAAAAAGGTATTTTTTATTGCTTTTTGGAAATGTAACTGACTTCTGAGTAATTAGCAAATCAAATTTCGTAATGAAACACCAGCACTGTGGTAATCGACAAATAATTTATATGTATTAGAAATATTTGGGGATTTAATGGAAATACTGCAAACCCTCTTTCTTTGGCCCAAAATACTTATGGCATTCTCGTTAAAAATTAATATTCGTACACAAAATTCTTTCTTTTTAGTTACATTTCTGCTAAACTAGAAATATAATTTCATATGACGCTTGACAGTAACAATTTTCTAAAATATTGGCTTTCACTAGTTTTTCCTAATTTAAACGTAACAAAAAAATTGATTTCTGTTTACAATTTCTCTTATCTGTTGCGTGCTTAAAATTACTCTGTTACTTTAGGGGTAAATGGAATATAAACATATAGTTTCCAAGAGGAAAATGTAATCAAGAAAAAAACACAAAAAAACGCAACTTCACTGTCGAAAAAAATACATTTCATAAAAAATTACAAAATTTTTCGATTTTTCACGTCTCTACTATCGACAAAGTAATCTTTAAGTGTAACTGTAATAATTATGTTTTCGAACGCAATTTATTGGCACAGTAATTGGTTTGTATATTGAAAGTACTCTTCACAAATATGCTCGAACTTTGTTGACAATTACTCCGCTGGCAATAGTAAACAATATAAAAAGAAATAACCGCTATTTTTTGTTAAATAAAATTCTGCAAACATCGTCGAAGCCAATATTGCACGTATTAATACTTTTGATAATATTTACATTTTACCAAGTTTTATGACTTTATACGTCCACGATACAAATGTGGTTGTGACAGGTAAAGATAGACACGAATTTCTTGCGAGTTGGAATGTTGTTGAAAAACTAATTTATTGGTTTAATATCGATAAACTTTTATATTTTGAATATTGACAAAACTATTTGCATATTAACACTGTGAAGGCGATGTCAGCTTGAAGTTGTAGATTGTTGTGTATTACTTTCAACAATAAACTAAAATGGGGTATGTATTTAGAAACCATTGTTTCAAAATTGAAGGGGGCCCTTTCTGTACTAGCTACAATGAAGAAATGTACTATCAAACTAGTTAGCGTAGGTTAACTTTCACATTACCCACAGGTTTCTCTTTTGGGGGAATCAACGCAACTTAAAATCAATTTTTCCTTTACAAAAATCAGCCTTCGTATTATGAACAGCTTGCATTTCACCATCTCATGTAGACAATATTCCTACCATTTATAATTTGTATATATGAGGCGCAGCAAACTATTTTCAGGGAAATAAAAACTTTTTAACTGCAATTCCACATCGTATCGTCGGCAGCAAGATCTGCCTAACAACATTAAATTATTGTCACGATGGGAGTTGGGATCTGAACTTAAGCAGATGTTATCGCGAAAATGTTTTTAAAGCATTGAAGAATTCTATCAATGTACATTGTTATATTTGCAGTAGCTGTGCTTGGATCTTGAGGTGCTGTATTTTAATATATGTTTTTATGTCTTGCTCTGTTTTAATATGTATTACACCATATTCAACACCGCTTAACAAACGTTGCGATATATTTCGCGAACCATTACATCGAAGTATTTTATATACTTACTTGTATATAAAAACCCTGCGTTTACATTTAGCCCGCCTTACCCTATCTACTGATATTTCAAATACCTTCGCATAGTAACTCCAGTTCCCGCAATCGTGATAATGCAATAATTTAAATCTTTTAAGCTTTGGATTAAATTTATTAAATGTTGGCACAAATTTTTGAAATAAGCGAGATGATTTTGTTACATTTGTTAAATCTAGGTCTCCTCAGCCTTTGTCCCTGTAAGGAGGTATAAATCGCCCCACTTCGTAGTTAAGGAAGAATTGTGGATTCTCAAATATCCAAATGTCTCACACAACAATATGTTTACGAATGTTTAAAAGTACATAATATACAGTGTGTATTATGTATTTTTCCAACAAGCAAACAGCCTGTAAAAGACGATAAGAGGCATACATTTAAACTGCGGTCAGAACGGATAACGCTATCGCCTATCTTATTTAGCACAGTCGCGCTCGCTTGCCTAGTTAAGGGGGAAGATAAAGCCGTAAAAATAATAAACATAATGAACTCGGTCACGTCACTTCTGTTCTGAAATGCGCATATATTTGTGGTCAAGTACACCAACATACACACAACATCGATATCGACATCAACACAGAACATCGGTTCTTTAAGGCTACACGTACAAACAAGCTCACTTGGCTTGTTCGTTCATTTTTTCACGGTTTTTATTTCCTGTCTTGAGATTGTGCGGTTTTAAGAAATTCTTGCGTAACAGCATGTAATATTTATATAATCTAGAAAAGTAGTCACTATCTCGAAAAAAAACGCAATTTATTAATTAGATAAGGAAGAAAAGACGCGAAACCTAGATGAAAATCGTGTACAAAGTCAGTTATGCTTTATATTTTATATAATTTTCTAAAATATTAAAGATATTCAGGGAGACTGGGTTATGTTATTGTATTGAGCAAAGTTGCTGCGATGCAACCTTTTTTCCTCAAAATTTTGTCATATTTTGAATAACAAATGTAGTAGGCGTTGCCAAATCGTGTGAAACTAAACCTGTTACCTGTGGACTTGTTTGAAAGGGTATTCAGCGCTGTTTAAAACGTCGCAATTTGTGTCACTGTGTCTTATTTTTAGTCCTTTACACAAAAAAATTGTATCAATGTTAGTTTAATATGACTATTTCCTTTGACCACTTTTCAAATAAATGTAACAATGATTTGGATACAATAACGTGCTATGGAAACAATTATTTATTTGATAGTTGTAACAAGTACATACAATTTTTCTACGCTCTGGCCTTTGAAGATCGCTGCTTAGCCACTCAATGATAAAAATGCCTAATACAGAAGCATGTAATATGCTTCCAGTGTATGACCACATATCGGCCGAACGTTGATGAGGAATGTTTTTTAAATAAGGTTCGCTTTTGAATAAGAAGAAAAATGTGAACCGTGAACATATTTCCATATTTTACATACTTTCGTCTACTTTTCTACATAATTTCCATTTTTTATTGAAATATTTATCATACCGTTCAAGGAGTTTTTTGATTTCCGATGTCAAAGAAATCTGCCGCCTGTGAAGAAGCCCATCCATAACTCCAGTTTTCACTTTTTTGTCATCGTCGAACCCCCACCAACGAACTCCTACAGTGACCAAAGTAAATGAAAGGTTTGGATTGTAAGGTAGACTCCCATCCAAAAGAACTGATTAGACCTTGTGTTTGTGCAGAAACATGTTGCCTTGCATTGTCATGGAGCAACATTACACCGGAAGACAGTAGGCTACGCCGCTTATTTTGTACAGCACTCCGGAGTTTTCTCATGGTGTCACAATACCCGCTAGAATTGTCAGGAATCCTCTTCCTGACCCAAAATACAGTTGCCATGGACTTTTGTGCTGAAAGTGTCTGTATAGCTTTCACTTTGGTTGGCGACGACGTTTATCGCCATTCTATTAACTGTTGCTTGGACTCAGGACTCATGTGAGACGCCCAACTCTCATCTCCTGTAACGATGTACTCCAAAAATTCATCTCTTTCCTAATCGTATCAAGTCAAAAACGATCAATCTCTTTGTTTTGTAATCGTCAAAAATCCTTGGAACCTACCGACAGCACAATTTTCGATATTTCAGTTTCTCCGAAACAATGGTGTACAAAACTGATCTTGAAACCTGTGGGAAATCAATCGATAACTTTGGCATTGTGAATCATCGGTCCTCTGCGGTGATCCCATTCTTACTCCCATTCAAAATGGACGACATCAGGTGTGTCAAAGGAACAATGTTCTTTAGAAGAATTTTCAAAGTTATCGTCGGTATATTCAGACACAAAAACATATTTATTATGTATTATCTCTGCAAGGTGCAAGATATCATCTTGGTTTCCCCCTAACATCAGTTTATGTCAGAATGTTTGTTCCGTGTAGATCTTTTGATATCGGTAAATATCCCATTTGGTATATGTGTTAGCTGAGTAATTATTGACAGTTTGGTAGTCTTTGCTTTCCTGATGAAAGTTATTGCTTTGCAAAGTATTGTGCAATTTTGGTGATAAAAATTTAGTCATATATAGTTACAAAAATGGAACCACTAAAAATGTAAAATGCAGATCAAGTATGCATTTCGTCTCAGAGAAATTTATCACCTTGAGGATCATTACAACTCTAAGTAACCTAAATTTTCTACTCACTTTTACTAAACACATATTCTTACTCAACTAGCTTAACGTGCTTAAGATATTAAGATAACATTGCAGGTTAATACCGATGTTCCTGGATCATATTGCTCTTGATTCCAAGTTAATTTCCAGTACTAAACCATAATTTTATTTATTTTAATACCATAGCATCTAATATCTTTTTTCTGCAGTCTAATTTTTGATTTTTTTTTATGTACTACATGCATTTACATGCCTTTTAGTACTTTGTGCTAGCCGCGTCGAGCTCTGGTCCAATATGGACTATTCATGGTTATCTCTGCAAATTCCTGAATTTTTACATTTACGTACATGAGAAAGTTTGCTTCCAAATATTATTACAGTTTGTCTCCATTATTTTGATTGAAGTTATGAGATATCTTCATGACTTCCACTGTTTGCATTATTATATGCCACGACGGCATATAATAATGCAAATAATATAAATTCTATTGGTTCTGGCTAAGATTTTTATTTTTAGAAGTTCATCTGATGATCTCAATCCTGATTTCTTTATCCTATAGCGGACATTCTATTCTCTTTGTTCTGCGAAGTTCTTTCTGGATCCACTATGCGTTTCTAATAAATGCACGATTTCTTTGCATGTATTGGTGAGAGTTAAAGTACCCTTGAATCGAATATATGCCCATCTGTTTTGATTTTAATTTTGTGTGAAAAGTCTTTTAGGTCTGATGTTCAACCATTTCCAGTCTTTTAATTTGTGAGGGATATGGGGACTGTGCCTGATGCGAAAAATTAGACGAAGGCAACAGCTTTTGTTGGGAAACCCTCTGTTTCTATAAATAATTTTTAACACGGCATAGGAACGCTGACAATTCAATTGGTCATCAAGTGCAACATCCAAATTCGCCACTCTGGATTTTAAAGTAAATGGATATCGTCCAACCACAACCTTAATTGTGTTTCGAGAATTGGTATTAGTTTTGAAATTTTTGGGTCCAAACAAAATTGAATTGATTTTTGCCCTCTGGGCGCTCAAACTAAATGCTGGATATCACTATTTATTTGTTGACTGTATTGTATTGTACCTAAAGTAGAATGCGGAAGCCTGAGCTACGCTACTGTTAAAGGGAAGAAAGGATGGCAGACGGCAATCTATTCCGACACATCCGGTTCTATTGCACAGGTAATTATGCAAGAGTTTTGTAGCTCTACGACCTAAACCTATATAGTGCGATACAGCTGACGTAATATTGTGATTGAGTGTATCGAACATTTTGGAGTAATTGAGTTGTTAATTTATCTTCGTTAGTACTGTCTACTATCATTAAGTGATGTTGTGTGATCACGGTGTTCATTAATTTCATAGTATTTAATTAAGTTTTCTTTCTTGTATCTAAGTAAATGTTTTACTTGACATTTTAATCTCATTTTAGCGTATCCTTCATTGTACAGGTCTTTGGACATGTCTATACCTACACGCACATCCTATTTGATGACACAATCCATACAAGTAATAATATATCTGGATAAAATCTTTATGTGCCTTTTAGGACTTTGTGCTAGGCCCGTCAGGCCCTTGTCATAGGCGCCAATACCAATTTTTTTTTTATAATCGTTGATCCGCTGCTTTCGTAGTCGTCTTTCGTATCCGTTCGTTCGATAGGTGAGTAGTAGTAGTAGTAGGCAAATCACGTGTTCTCGGTGTCAGGTTGCCGTATTTCCGGCCTCCGGAAATCGTACAATACGTATTCAGTAATACGGCATTTGTGTGAGCCTAAGTCCATACACTCATATTTGCGTTCGAGCGAACGAACGCGAGCATCGTATAGATTTGAAGTATCACCGACACCCAATACATACGACTAGATAAAATATTTGAATATTCTTCTAGATTTCTCAATGTAACAAATATGATGTTTTCGTTTAAAATGATTACGTGCTTTGTATTATATTTTCTTATCGATATCGTAGATTTGGTTAAAACATTTGTTATGAGGAGCTTTTTGTTTGGTTTAATCTCACCGATAATAATAGGAGTCATGGTTTTGGTACTCCACTCATCTAATATGATTGCTCGAGCTCGGAATTGAAATGATCCGGTGAATTGTTGCAAAATTTCTGTGAATCAAAATTGATCGTTTCTATTGTCAAAGATTTTACATATTCGTTTTACATACGAAGATTTGCATAGAGCTTCTCAATTCCTTTAATTTCGCATAATTATTGCTAAATCTTTGATTTCCGTGAGAACTATTAATTACACCTTCTTCACCTGCTTCGCAGAAAACTAGTACACGTTCATTTTACCCAAAAAAGGCAAACATTCAAGTATTGAAGTAATTTAATAATGAGTTCAATAGTAATTGCAAAAAGTCGATTTCATTTCCTTCTTTTGTTGTCTTTTCTTTTCCTCCCAACATTTACGTATACACTTTAGTAATATTGAATATGGATGGCTCCCCTTTAGTCCACAAATAGATCTAACAGTGTGATCAGTGAAAGAGCGTCGTAAAAAGCGGACTCGCTTACACGATGCATTACTTCTGAATACTATTCCGCAGATCTTGCTGGAAAGATTCGTCTGCAAACTTCTGCTTTAATGAATCGACTTCATTCATAATTTTGAAAAATTTTCAAAAATTGAAATTGTTTTCGTTGTTGTATTGTTGACTGAACCATCGAGTTTCGCAATACAGTTCGCACTGTCAGGTATCAATTATTATTATTATATCAATTTTTATCAAGCGCAGCAAACTGTATCGGATGAAATTTAACAAGTTGTGGGTGTGACAAATCAGTTTCTGATGGGGATCTATTTACTAGCTCAGTTAATTAAAGGTAATATCTCTATAAGTGTTTCTACATGTCTCTGTTCAAGTAAATGGCCTTTGCTGAACAACTCTCTACACTTTAGCACATATTGTAGTTTCTCCTACAATTAAACCTTTGATTTAATTTGTGCCGTTCCGCAATACAATACAGTTCTAATAGTTATCTCGATTCTCTCAGGTTTGGTATAATTAGAGTCTGATCGCTGCCAATACAAGTTACATTGTCCAAACAATTTAATTTTTTTTTCTCTCTTCTAAATTCAACTACGTCATGAATGATAATAAGCTTGTCTAATTGGTTTTTGATTTTTTGAGATATTTCAGAAAACAATGGTCGGTCTTTCTTTCACACACTTCCTTTCTGACATTTTTCTCAACAAATTTCAAGAGTGTTGCAGCTTACATACCGCAGTTTTACTTCTCTACAGTGTTTTTACAAAACCGAAATGACCTGATCAAACTTACTTCTCAGAGAAGAAGTTCAGGTAACCGGCGAGGAGATGTAGTTTCGGTGATATGTTATATTTCATTATTTGAAAACATACGATCATATCATTCATAGTTACCAGCTTCGCGTTATACCGGCAGTTAAATCTAAAATTGAAAAATCAAACTACGTTGGAAGTAACAGATTTGGGAGAATGATCTGATTCCCTGCAATTACGTATGGATGAATTTCGTCTTCAGCTTCGTTGCTAATTTCGTGAAACTGGCATAGTCATTCACAAGCTCGTTACTGGCAGACCCAAGGAAAGAACTGCTGAAGCTATTGCGAACGTGACAGGGTATATTGTTCTTCTCAGCATACTCTTAGAAAGGCTCTGGAAAATTCCCATATCAAAATCGCATTGTGCAAGAACTCAAACGTCGTGAGAGAGCAATACTGGAATTGCATCGTATGATATCTTTGGGAAATCCTTCACCTTAATGGATTTATGATGCCACATTTCACTACAAACAATGAACCTCTTGTATGAATATTTTAACAGCCGTGCAGTAGATTTTGATCCACGTTTTCCTGATCTAAGTGTTTTAGATTATTTTAGTTTTCTGCGCCTGTTTAATACTGTTTTTGAAAATAAACCACACATAATACAAGAACTTTCCGAAACAATTCAAGATGTTTGTTACAGGATAATTCCTCAAAGTCTTTGTCAATGCATTTAACAGCATAGACAACTAGCAAGGATTTGTATTGAAACCGAAGCTTGCTAAATTCTTTTACTTTTTTAATCTGCTAGCACGTTACGCTTTAAACAAGAACTTGTTTGCAGAGCTACTGACAAATATTTCAAACGTAATTTGTTGATATGATTTAAGGTCGGGTTTTCACAGCGCACGGCAAATTTAAAAGTTGCGATTTCTGATTTCAATATTGGTTGTAGCAGTGATCATATTTGGTAACTAATATTTTATTATTGGAGTTACAAGTTTATAAGCAAGTTCCAATCTAAATATATATATAGCTCTCAATATTTGCTATACAACCACTTATTAAAATTTATTTCAGCTCTGGATCATAAACCATTCAAGACATACAACCAATAATGTAATCTAATATTAACTATTCCTTTCTCAAGCTCCCACCTCTGTTAAAATGTGAAATTATTTTCTACATTCGGAAAAAATAATAAAAAAAGAGTGGCTCTGTCCACTACGTTTTTCTATACTCGCTAGTAATTATGCACTGAAGAACCGATACGATTGTAATAATTAAACTGCTTTTGTGTTAAAGGGCCCCTTGGGACAACTAAATACTTTGTTAATTCAACTATGATTCAACTGTGATTTATTTTAGTAATTTTGGTTTCTCGCAGCTAAGTTGTTTACTGGGCTTTTTCTTTTTTAACAAAATGTTTATTAACTACATGTGTAAGACGAAGATAAATAAAATCTTAATCTGGGGGAAATTGGCGGGAAGATGTCATCAACACTGCTTCGCCTCACTACTACTAAACTAAAAGTATAAAAACTGAAATTCTTTCTAACGTAAGTAACAGCAGTCTTTAAAAATAAATGGTTCTTGTGAGTGTGTGAATGATGAATTTTTCTGCATTAAGTTTGTGAATTGTTTTTAAATTTTCAACGGTTTCAAATATTATTATTTGATTATTATTAACTAATCTAGTGTAGAAACTAAAATTTCGTAGATAAGCTCGGTTAATCATCCATATCGTTGTAAATTCGATATTATTCCCAAGCGAACTGTACGTAAAACGTATATGAAGTTCCCAAGTTCTAAAAAAAGAAATGATTATAATTTCATATTTAATCTATGAACGCGTGTACTAACAAAACTCCTTCTATTTTCTAGCGGAGAGGCCAAAGCCTCTCCAATCAAATTTTAATCACGCGCGCACTTGATAAAAATCAACGTGATTTCCTGTTCAGATATGCCGGGGAGGGAAGCTCATGTGGAAGCTAGCGACCTCTTTCGGCTTCGCGCGACTCTGTATTCTACGATTTTTTATTCTTTTCCTTCTTATGCTTCGTTTTCGCGGCGCAGTGCGTTCAACAAACACCATTGAATATTACATAAGGTCCGCACGCCCCGCAGTATATATAGACGTGAAACAGGTTGTTTGGATGCGTTAATTAAATCAAAATCGACATAAATTATGAGTGTCGAGCGAAGAGGTTGGAGCGAAAAAATGATATCCTGTTTGTTATTATACCTTATAGCCGGGTAAATGGTTCAGAAAATCTATATACGTTAGATGACGCGAAGGCAAATTATCAAAAACAAAAAAAGAGGAGATTATGAAGAACTATGAAGATTTTTTTCAATTCTAATTTGCCGGTAGAATTATTACAAACGCTGTAGTTTTATAAGCTATCTTTCAATCTAATGATGTTAGTTTTTTCCCAATTTCAACTTTTTATAACTTTTAATGTTAATTAATACGGTCACTTCGTTGTAAACGTCCACTGATCGTAAGCTTATTGCCTCAATTGAATCTTGTTATTTCAAAAGTATAAGATAAATTTGTCATTAATATTTATTTTCGCAAGCATAACATTTGTAGATTAAATTGTATTGAACCGAATAAAAGCTAGTAATAAGTGTTATTTTAAGTTGTTAAGATTAAGAATGCAATTTTGAAGGTAGAGAAGTGAAAAAAAACATATTTTAAACGTATATAGATAAACATTGTTTAATACAATACGCAGTAGAAACTTCTGGTAATTCTTTTTTCAAAATTATCAATGACATGTTTTGCTGCACAATCAAGTTAATTTTGCCAATAACCCTACGAATACTATTTTTTATATCGTCGGTTATGTGAGGATTATTTGCGTAAATTTAATCCTTAAGAAAACCCCCGAAGGGAAAAGCCTAGTCGTGTTAAGTCGCGCAATCTTGAGGGCCAACCAATGTCATCATTTCGGGAAATTACATAGCCAGGTAATTTTTCGCGCAGTTTCTCTGGCAGTGTGGCAAGTAGCGCCTTGTTGGAAAAAAAGGTTATCGAGGTCCATATCTTCCAGAGAAGGACGGAGAAACTTAGTCAACATCCGACAATATCGTTCACCATTAACAGTTACTGCTTCCTAATTCCCATTTTCAAACAGGTAAGCTCCAAGCACACCTTAGGACGAAAATCCACACCAAGCCGTTACGAGACGAGGATACAGCGGTTTCCTGACAGCTTTTTTCACCTATGTTTTTTACTTATAGTATGTCTTGTGTCCCATCTTCATCTATCTCTTCTCGTTATTCATTTTTGCAAGTCAGTATGGTGCGTAGAAAATTCTCCATCTTGTTAAATTTGCAATGCCTTTGTTTTTATGTCTTCGTTATTTCTATGTGTTTTGTGTTAGTTTGAATTTCTTCAAGACCTGGTTTTCTTGCTACTATTTTTATTTTCGATAGTGATTTCTTCGTGCTATTTCTATTTCTTGTTACGAATGCCTTCCCTAATATTTCCATTTAGTGTTATATTGAACAATGCGCGGATACTTTATGATAATATTGCTATTCTCGAACTTTTCATTTTTACTAGACGTATCAATTTATTTTGGCCTTCCGTTGTATCCGCGTATCAGCATATTTATAGATTTTATTTCCGTTGATACTGCTTAAGTTCAATGTTGTTTTAATAGCACTCATCTATAATCTGATTTGAGATGAATATAGAAAATACTGTAGAACGTTCTTATCTAAAACCTTGTTGATACTTCGTAACTTTTGTGTGCAGAGAATTTCCGAAGCTTTCGCACACTTTTGTGTCTTCTTCTTTATATGTTGCAACTATTATTATGTTTCTCCATCCGCCCGGCAATTTTCCTCCAATTTATTAGTTCTGAACGTATTTCATCGAATTGCGTTAAAAATCTGGGAAGGAACGTTTCTGAAATAAAATCCGATATTTTGTTCTCCCTCTTACTAGGCAAGATAATGATTTGTCCAAAAAAGTAACTAGATTAAAAACGAACTGTTTTAATAATCTCTAGCTGCTGTTTCTTCATCGAGCAAGTTACCGTCGTGAAAATCTACACCGTAAAAGAAATTTTGAAAATTTGGAGATATTTTGAGAACTTTAAAATCCACAATCTGCGATGTAACTTTACTTTCGCGTATGTTGTCTTTCACTGTGAATGTTAACCACGCATTTAACAAGGTATATTTAAAAAGCCAGACTTTGTACCGTAGGATGGGGTGAAGCGGATCTAATTTTGATGTTTTCGATACTATTGATGTGATATTTACCTAAAAAATTCGCCTTGTTTTCTCTTGTTTTTTTAAATCAGTCTTATTATTTGTTGATTCACTTTACACCCCATTGTGTGGGGAGAAGCGGATCAATAAATAATTGACCAAAGACCATTGTAATTTTAATCGACATGAAGTAGATCACTTCTGTAATTTTAACAAGTAGATCAGTGAGAATTAAAACAAAAAAAAAAAACGGCCAGTTCAAAAAATGGCCTAATCTACAGGAGGTAAAGTCAACAATAAAGAATAGCTTATTTTTCAAGTAGACTTGGTACATCTTTTCTAACAAAAACAAATCTGAACTAAAGCAAATAAAAGCTCTTCAAGGAAGCAGACTATATCTAGATATCATATGTTTAAAGTCAGTTTTGTGGGTATCTTTTTTTCTTTTTTTTAAAGAGAACAACGAAAAATGTCTTTAACCTACTCTAAATTATAATTGGAATAAAATAGTTTTAGATGGTGTTGATAGGTGATTTGAATACTTATGGATACACGATCAAAAATATTGGATGGGAAACCCTACTCCTGTAAATATTCTTATTTGTTATTTTTTGAAAAAAAAGTAATTCTTCATCAAGTTTTATATTTGGGAATGTTGAATACAGTTGTCAAACTAGCGAAAAAGCATTCAGGGCATTATAGAAGCTAAAAAATGTGAAAGCAACTCTTATCGAAGTATCACCATTCGTTTTATTTTTCGATTATTTTTATTTTAAAACCGAAAAAATAAATAGATATTCAATGTGATAACCTCCAACTTATACATATTTTTCCTTTTCTTTGTGAGCTTTCAGACACAGAAGATATCTTTCCAACAATTTCTCATTTAATGCATTTTTAAATTTTTATAACGCCCCATGTTTTATTCCAAGCTTGAAAACTGTATTCAACATCCTTAAATAACCAAAAGAAAAGCGATTGAAAAATATTAAAACCAAGATCATTTATATCCCACCGGGTAAATCACATTTTGTTTGTGTCTCAATCTTTATTACTCAAGCTGTCCAGTTTAATTTGTCCCACTGTAGATCATCATGAAAATTGTTGGGAAAACGTCAAAAACAAACGAAAAATTTATTGTAGCATTGTCATTAACTATACTTACTAAACACAGAAAGAATCAAGAGATCAAGGATTTTAGCGTGAGATAACCTAGATAATTGGTAAAAAATCGTTGGTTAGTAAATGCAAAAAGAATTAATATCAAATGAGATTAATTTTTTTCGTCTTACACAAATTAAGAACCAAAATTGTTTTATTTTTGGTGTAATGTGTCTTATCTGTTGGCGTATTTGTAACGAGGCAGGAATTTGTGCATTATTTTGGAAAATTGCAGTTGGCAAATGTTACAAATACGTTGGTATTAATTGTATAATAAATATCTCAAAATAATTTAGGACCTGTTCCATTTTTCTTGTACCATATGTTATTCGCGCAAATCGGCATAGAAGACGTTTACAAGACGTGTTATGCCCCTTGATAGGTTTGAGTTACGCATGCTTACGTTTACCAATGTTTACTTTTAGTTTGCTTATATACCTAATGAGACGTATTCTACGGTTGTATTTTGGGTGTTACCAGCATAATTGGCCTAATTCAACCTTATAATTCTAATACTATTAATAATGTCCCTAACCAATATTTTATATTATTTTTATATTAACATTTTTCTGTTTGTAAGGTACCTATTGTAATGTTGTAAATATGAGAAATTGTTTTCTAAGAAAATCTTTTAATTTTCCATCTTCCATCGCTTTCGGTAGTTTTCACAATAGTGTTCTACGAAAATTAGATTAGTTAACCTCAAATTCGACGTTACGCGAACTCTGTGTGTTAACGCGTCACGCACGAATATCCAAAAAATGAATTTACCTTAGTCTTGAAATGCAATTTAAACACTAAAAACAGAAAATTGCGGCAGCCGCCGCCCGCTCCCTTATTCACGATGGCATTTGTTGAATATCACGGCGATACACGTTTCATAGAGAAAAAATTAAATAAATAATTCCCGAACCCTGTGAATTGACTCTTTCTGTCGTAACGAGTGAACCTGACTTGATCCGATTAGATTTGGCATGAAGTAAGGCAAGTTGCGAGTTCGATTTGAAACTATCCCAACTCGGCTCGATTGAACCCGGCATAAATTCAAATGAATTTGATTCAAATTGATATTAAAAACCCCTTAAGTTAATATAAGGACATATAACAGCGTTCAAGGTATTCGAACATTCAATTTTATTTAAGCGAAGCCATTTTGGAAAAAAACCTATACTTACGGTTATATTTTTTAGTAAAGTTATTAATAAAAAAGGAGAAGTCAAAACTGTAAAAAAAGAACATGGTCTTGTGATACCTAATCTAAAATATGTCTTCTTGATTGAATTATTTTTCCGCGCATGAAATTTATCAGTGGCGGTTTTTCCAAACAAGTCCCCGTCGTTCATCAATTCTTGGTACAATTATCGACAATAAATAAACAAATTCGAATTAATTAATTGAACTATTTACTTTCAATTTGTTTTTTGTGCAGATAAACGGCCCGTTAATCTTTTGATACGAGTATTAATCTTAATCATGACCAACAGCATATCGTAGAGAAAATAAAAGGTCACATATATACCTATATACATAATTTGGAACATTACATAAAACGTACAGTAGCAATTCTCTCATATGCTTAAGTATCGTAAATATATCGGCTCGAAACGCGCCTATCTCCAAAGCTCTCCTCCGGTATTGTTGTTGGTCGCGGTCGTCTGTGGTGGGGCAACAACTGAGCGTCGTTTTCCTCTGTCCTATGCACAACGTTCGCGGGAGGGATCCAGTTCTAAGCCGCGCTTCTATCGGTTAGGTTGCGTCGCCCCGTACGACGAAATTCAGACTGCACACAACACTTATATACATACATAGTATACATATATTTAAGTAGATATATCTGTATACTTATATTGCGAGCGCATATCGGAAAGTCGACTCTGCGAGGCCGGTAGTGACGTAACCGGAGGAACCACGGATCCTGTCAAGGGCACTATGGTGCTACAGGTGTTAGATCTAGTCAGTACAACTAGTGAACCTTTTTACGGTGATTGTCCCGCACAGACGTATACGGACCTGGACATTAACGCTTCCGGGCACACCACTTGCACGGTGGTGCCGCAAGGTAAACGCTTAGCACCGTCTCGATGCGTTCATCAATTATATTTTTATATTCCAACCATACAAATGACGACAACTCTAAGCAAATCTTCAAAAAGAATCCTTTAAAATTTAGATCTCGTTTCTATTTTTACAAATCCTCGATGCTTTACATGTAAACGTAATAAATTCTTTTTTTATGTATTCGAATCTGATCAAAACGCTTTACAAACGATACTCCACTGCTTATTTTAGATGTAAAGCAACATTAAGATATTTTTCTACTATTAAATTCATTGCTACATTATGCTGTTCTTGAACAATGCTATTATTTGGCCAATTTCCAATGATTTTCTGTTTTTCTTTCTTGTAGGAATAACCTAAAATGAGAATCGCCCCAATTTTAGATTCGAATCTTTAAAATTTAGTGAGAATCGAATAAGTAGGCAGAATTACTTAAACGTTCCAATGTTTATCGTCAAAAAATGTTTTTGATTGATAAATTATCAACGTTAAGAAATAGTAGGTTGTTTACTTATCTGTTACGCATTTAAGGTATGAAAATATTAATAAATGCATACGTTTAATACTTGCAATAAAAATTGTCTATATTTAAAAGTCACATTCACGATACCGTTAAAAAGGTATTGTGTCAAAAACTATATGCAAACTAGATGTTAAATTTAATTATTTGTTATTAAATTAATAAATGTAAG
Source organism: Marronus borbonicus (assembly GCA_902655005.2). Lineage (NCBI taxonomy): Eukaryota > Metazoa > Arthropoda > Insecta > Coleoptera > Scarabaeidae > Marronus > Marronus borbonicus. The sequence goes on along the minus strand of LR737382.1, from coordinate 150,514 downwards.
AGTATTATTATATAATGACTGTTTCGTAGAATTGACGATAATAGATTGATACCTTTTTTTTTAAATTTACGGTGCTTTTCTATCCAATGACTTGATTTGCTTTATTTATAGTATCTAGAGTTGTATAGTTATTCTAAATGCGCCACACATATGTTATTTATTGCTAGATTCAGGGTTATTTTTTTTTCAAAGAAAACAAGGTTTGAATTCTCTCCAAATTAATAACTATTTGAGCTGTACAAAACGTTGCTTAAGTAGTACAATCTAAAGCAGAGCAATGTTTTAAAGTTTGTTGAGAAATTATTGTAGTGGTCTTTACTAGAGACCACCATAACAATAGTGAATTAAAAAAATAACATTCATAACTTGCATCAAATGTAGGCCTAATTAGTTACTTACTTTATATCAATTAGTTGCATTAGAATCTTTTTCTGTATATTTATTCATATCAGGAATAATTTTTGATTTATTATGTTTTTGTCACGAACTCCATAATACGTTCAACTAACTTGCCAATATTGCAGAATTCTTAAGTTTATAAATTGGGGGGGATAACAATTGTGATTTTATCTAAGCCGAAGAAATTGTTACTATTGTTATATGCTTATTTCATTTATTATAAAAATACATAAAAAGTTATTTGATCTATTATTAAACACTCCAAATGCGATAGCGACAACAAAATAGTCGGTATCGACCCCTTGGGGTCGATGAAATTTTACGGGAGGTCAGGAAAATGATCAAGGGGTCAATTAGGAAGTCCATAGCTTACTACGGAAAACAAGAAACAGGTTGAATATCTTTGAAGGAGATAATTTGAAGATTGTGCAATGCCATATATTGACAAAATTGCATCAATACATCAAGCGCTTCACACTAATTTAAATCAAGCTTTTGCGCAATTATAATCTGCGATTTTGTTTCTGAAAACTTGTTCTCATATTCGTAAATGTTGTATGCTCTGGCAGAAAAAGATTTAAGGGGGCCGATGAAAAAAAACATTCTTTTAAAGGGGGTCGACGCAAGAAAAGGATTGGGAATCTCCGGTTTACAATTTAATATGATCTTTTAAATATAATAAAGAGTGCTCGTAAAAAATAGCGTAATTCTCGTGCGTGTGGGCCTAAATTGCAGTGTTAATATTAGCGTTCGATTCTTCATTGTGTACTATTTATGTTTTCATCGACTAGTATTATCTTCTATAAAAAACATCGAATTATCTAACTATAAATCCAAGAAACTGTCGGAGTAAATTGCCACGACACGTTCTTTTTATATTCCAATTAATTATTAACGTTTCAGAAAGGCATAATTTATGTTATCATTTTTGGAATCGTTTAATGGTCACCTTAAAAACCTATTTAATTCAAAAGCGATCATAAAGTTTATTACAAAATTGCCATTTTATTATTTCACTTTTGCTTTCTATTGGTTGCTAGTTGGAAGAGCAGCGAGACTCTAGTACCTAATTTTAATTCTATAATAAAGAATACAGTTCCAAATTCATATTTACAATTGCTTAAAGGCATCCCAGCTTTAATATTTTAGAAATGAATTCAGGTATATGGTGATATAAAATTAAATTCGTTTTTTTGTAACAATGCTCTGTGTGTTCAAATCATGTTGGAATTATCCGTCGCATGCACAAGACCTATAAATAGATATAGATATAATTTATGGTGTTAAAGTTCTAAGTTACATTTTTTAATTGGACAATCATTGATTTTACTCTGATACGTTATTCATAGAAATGTTATTTTTGCATATATCCTATCAATCACATCTTCTCGAAAGCATTCCCTATATAGAGAATTAATTTTAATTAATTTTATTGGATAAATTTTAGAATGTAATAATTTCATTATTCAAATGTGTATGTATTTAATTTACTTTACATTTGAAATTGGGGTTGTATTCACTTTTAATTGTTTTTGGTTGCGAGCTTGCGAGGCGAAGCAATGCTGGTTGTAGCCTTTTTCCTCGATTTTTCTTTAAATTAATTTTTGTCTTTGTCCTATACATGGGGATAAGACCCGTTGTTGTTTTCACAAGAAAAGAGTTCAATAAACAACATCTAATACGTAAAACAAAATTTACAATCGGACACTTTAATTATATATCCTCGAACTCTATACCGCTGGAATACAGAACTGAACTGAAGCCCGTTACCACAATACCTTACTGGCACTGGACGCACGTTTCAATAGCCAAGCTATCATCATCATAACCATTGTAACTTATCGAACTTCAAAATTTCGATGTATACACCGCACGTTGAAACCTTTAAAATTTAAATTTTAAAACTATGAAATTATAAACAAGATATGAAGAACAAATACATTTTGTACTTGGTTTGAACTGGACAGGACATTCGCTAAGGACATCGTACAACTTTGGCGCCTGATGAACTGCAGTAAAATATCATGAATTTCGCCAGTTTTAATCAAATAAAATTTGCTAAATAAAGCTGCCCGTTAGGGTTTCACTTAGAAAAATTTCTCACTCATTTAATATTTTAATCAACGTTTATCCATGAGAAAATCATTTTGTTTTTCGAAGGAATCTCATTGCAATACATACATGTGCAATATTTATATTGAGCATTGGGCTCAATATAAATATATATAAATGAACTCTAAGATGTTTTTTTAGTCGCTTCTTGGGGAATTTTCTACGACGTTTTGGTAGATGTTGTGTTTGGTGCATCTATTGCAATTTTTAGCAATATCTACTAAATTAGATTTCGTTATAGAAATATTTGCTACATTTTGTCCGATATAAACCGACAAAATGTCTTTTTTGGTAGTGCTAAATTTACTGTTACTCATTGCTTGCATTCTGACGTCCATTAATTTGTTTTATGACAAAGATAACACACACAGATGTCGGTTCCAGGAAGTTTATAAAAAAATTTCTGAAACACGTAAGAAGTATTATCGCGAGGGACAACTTTTTATGCAAAAATTGTCTCATCCACTTGAACCCCCTGCCACCGGAAACTTCCCCCTTAAAAATCTTAAATGGGAAGGGGTATCGAGTAATACCTCATTTTAATTGTCACATTAAAGTAATGGTAAAAAATTGAATCAACGACCACAAAATCGACATCAAATCGTAGCTAAAACATGCATTTTTATCTACTAAATATATGCAAACACGATAACAAATATTCTGCATTAAACATAACTTAAAACTTAAATAGCCATAAGGTTATTTATTTTCCTTGTTTTTGAGAATTTATAAAGGTTTTTAATATTGGTTTTTGTTCCGATGCTCCTAAAATCGATTGACCAGCTAAAAATGCAGAACAAAACAAACTAAAAGATTTTCTTAAAAATCTGCAGCAAAAAGTTGTCCCCTCCAATAGTATTCCTTACGTGTTTCAGGAAATTTTTATAAATTTCCAGATTTCCAGAAATTTAGGGTCGGAAGCTTTCAAATGAACACCCGTATATACTGTATTAGAAAAATAAAAGGTAGTGAACCAGGTAATATTAAAATTAAAGAACGGTCGCATGATTTGAAATTGTAGGAAGACAAATATAAAACGGACGAACGTTTTTGCTATAAATAATAACCTAACATAAATAATAATAAGCAAATATACATAAACTAATTAACACTATACTGGTACAATATAATTAGACCCCAGATACTAATTGCATTTGGGACTCGCAACTTCCAAAAGTGCAAACCCGTTTGAACTCGAACATATTCAATGGGATGAAACTGGAGAAGTAGAAAATTATTTATACTTATTAACGCGAATAGAGTTTTATGATGAACTAAACTCCAAAATTGATGCACAAAAGTTACAGATATTACGCAAATAAGAGATTGAGCGAAATTATTGCTTTACGCAACTTACATTGGTGCACACCCTAAAAAGGAAAAATTTAGATTTTGATGAAACCCTAGAGACTGAAGGTGTCTTAGTATAGTTGCGGCTAAATCGCCAGATTTCAGGGTACGGCCCCCTTCAAAGATTTACAACATTTTTAATTTTTGTAAATATCTCGGAAACTATAACATATATATATTTTTAGTACACAATTTCAAATATATTACGTAACCTCAAGGATTATACCTCAATCAAATATTCATGAAAAGAGAAGGATCTTCAAATGAAATATGTCGGTATTGAGCAACCTGCAATTATTATAAAAATTATCTCTAAACAAATTTTCAAAATAAAAAATTTCGGGTCTTATGTTATGTCATGCTTCATGTTTTCAGGAACTATTTGAAAGGAAAATACATTTGGCAACACTGTACTCGCGCAGTATTTTCCGAATTTTAATAATCACATTATAGAACGCAAACGATATTAAAAACATACTTTGAAATCAAAAAGAAAACATTACAGAAAGATAGCATTAATGACCCTTCTTCATTCTAAATTGCAGCTATCTTTATCGACAAATATTGAACAATACCCTCTATTTATGGGAACCAGCGAGAAGTTTGTGAAGTTTTATGTTCCGTGATTAGTTTGTTTTCAATTTTAATGTAATTTTTGATTGTGCTATTTTTTTATCACATATGCCTTGATAACATGTTTGACAATCTATAAAACAATTCCAGCAGTATTAGTTCTGATATCTGCCCGTTTACGTTGTCACGTATCAAAATGAACAAACTCGAGCAGTTACAAAATTCTTAGCAAAACGAGGAAAATCTCCGAGGATGATTATCCTTCAAAGTCAGCTATTTGTCAATGATCAAAATTATTTAAACATGGTCGATGATCCTCATCCAGGTCGGCCGGTTGCCTTGATTATTTCCGATGTTATTGAAGAAACCAAAAGTTTGAGTGCTGAAGGATGCAAGATTAAAGAAGCGGCAATTAACAGCCTTAGTTTCAAAAGCCACGGTTTTCAGTATTCTATAGGAATACCTTGGAATGACGGAAGTTGGCGTAAGATGAGTGCCACCAATACTTTCGCCATTCTAAATGCGTGTCAGGGTGGAGACGTGTAAACAATTTTTGGCGCGTTGTGGAGAACCAAATTTAATTATCAATCGACTTGTCACCATACTACGGACTCTAGCTCCTTCTACAAGAAAAATAATCGCAACTATTTTTTGGGGTTGTTAAGAAGTGTTAAGGATTAATTATAGTGTCCAATTGCGGCACGATAATACACTAGTCTATAAGTAAAGACTTTTAAAAGCTGTAGTTGTCGCTTCATAGAAATTAATCATCCACCCTATAGTCCATATCTAGCTCTCTGTAATTATTTTTTGTTTCCAAATACCAAAGAAACGGGAATAAAATAAAAAAAGTACTAACGGAATGACGAATTTGTAGCGGCTGTTGAAAGGTATTCTGTAAATAAAGCAAAGGAAATTTTTTATAATGGATTAGAGATGCTATTAAGACGGTGTAATACCTGTATCTGAAAACAAGAAAAATACATTTTTATTGCTCTTCTAATCTTTTTTTTTCGTGCATAGTCCGGGAAATAAAAACGACCCCTCGTTTTATTTTCCTGGAAACAACATTTTTTAGAACAAACTTCCTAATATGCGTCAGCATTATATCGAAAATATGCTCAGCAAAATATTTACATTTTATGGTAATAAAATTGCAAAACATTGATACTAAATAGGTTTAAAACAAACAACAGATAATTTCATTACATGATGGACGTTTATTATATGATTTTCCAGCGATTCCCAAACACCTTCCTTTGTATAAATCAAACTAGAAAATGCAAGATTTTTTTTGCAGCTCATTCTGCGTTGATCTGCAGTGATATTCCACTTGCAATTAGTCTTATTACAGAATTTTGACAATATCTTATCAAAAGGAAATTGACTCTTAAAATGTCAGCTTATCTATCGTGTACTCTCAAATTTTGCAACTACTATACTTACTGCTTAAGTTTAACGGACTAAATCGTTATCATTTATTCAATGATATTCGACTTCATTCATAACTAACTAGACTGTGCACATAGAAATGGGTACGCACGTACTATTCATACGTAAATGATAGATGATCCAAAATTGTTGATTTTTATTATGCTCTCATATTCTTCTCTATTTAGATGAAATGTGCGTCCATTACAATTAGCAATGAACGTTTAATTAGAATAACTATTACGATGAAATTAATTGATAATCTCAATTTAATTGCTGTTAATTGAGAAATACTGTCTTATTCGTTACATTTGTTTGAAGGCAAAAAATTCAAACGCCTTTAAAAGTTACATATCACATCATACGTAAAAGATCGGGATACATATACAGAAGCTTGTAAAGTACTTAAATATATATGGTATCTGCGTACATAAACAATGTTAATTTTAGATTTATTGCTGCAATGAAATATTTAAACAACCGCAATGTTTGGCCAAAAATCGCGGATTATTAATTGTTCCTGCGTTGGTAAGACGCGAATAAATCAGGACACATTGAAATTATTGCTTGCCGATAGATACATCGAAGTTGCCGCCTACCGGGATCGTTCTGTGTTCGTGAAGAGATTTCAATGCTGGATTCCTGTTTTAAATTGTACTAATTCCCTCATAAATTAAATGAACGTATATACATATTTACAATTACAGCTTAGTTATTTTTTTAATTTACAAAAAACAATTACCATCACTATTTTACATTGAATCAAGAACTTATTGAACATATATCACGGTCAACAAAAAAAAATTAAATAAATTTTCAGGATATCGAGTTTCAAAGGTCACCTACTTAAAATGCAATGTTATAAAATGTGCGGTTTAATACTTGGGTTTGCCCATTGAAACTTTAGGAAATAATTAAATATAGCGGAAGTGGTTAAGTGGAGTGTGACGTAAGGATATGTAATCTATGTATGGTGTACCTGTACCACAAAAAAAAATACCATATCGATTATATTTTCAAAACGGGGAATTGTTTTTTTGCTCTAAATCTTCTTCAAACCACACAGAAAAAGAAGGATTAAGTTCTACAATAATAGCAAATGCCGCTGCAAATAGTGAAACAATATTGTAGGAAACAAGAGTGGCGCAAAACGTTCAACGTTTGCTACAATAAACTTGTATATTTTTCAACATTCGTGCAAGCGTATCTATCCTTCTTACGGGAATGCAAATATAACGAATTTTAAAGGTTAGCACATTAAATTACACAAATTGCCACAATTACTTGGATGGCTAATACATTTTACCGCAAATTAAGCAGTGTTCTTGCAATTATAATAGTTGAAAGAACAAGTAAACCAAATAACCACAAAACTGTTCCTCGCTTTCGCACTTCCAACAGCTTCGCCATTTACAAGGAAATACACCTGCGCTCGTAGGTGTGCGATCACTAAAGTTCGCCACGTTCCGTGTGCTTCACAGGCGACGGTATGGGAGTGGTCGTTCGGGTGTGTGATTCGCAATGTATGTGCAAGCAATCATATTGCAGCAGTAACGCATCCAGTATGTATTTGAACGGTTGCACCCGAGCGTAGTGAAGTGCTGCATATGCGTTACACGTAATAAAATGTCATCGATAAGTGAATCAAGGAAACGACCATTGTCAGATAAAGTGAATGAGTTTGTTAAAGGTTTCCTGGATTTAATATACGATGGTTCAAAAATAACATGTTTAGTTTGCCATATGTCTCTAATATGTTGGTCAAAAACACTCACTATTTAACAACTAACATATTTAGTGATGTAAAAATGGAATTTCTTGGTGTTCAATTCACATGGCCAAACCCCTCAAGCAAAGTGAATAATTCGCTGCTTTACATTGAACAATTTCAATTAAATATAACAAAATGGTTAATGGTATCCTTTTACTTAAACTCGAAACCATCTTTCCAATTTTGCTTCTTCTCCTAAAGAAACATATACGAGGGTAGCCTAGAGTTTCAAGCCTCAAGATGAAAGTGACAACCGCTCGTTGGGTACCGGCCTGGCACGCAATTAGGACCAAAACTGCTTTCGAATGAACTTCTTCAAAGCTCAGTGGAAGCACTTTAATAAGTTGCAGTTTTGGCGTCGATTAATAACTTTAGATGAACACCAGCATACTCCTGAAGCCAAGGCCTAGTCGAAACAATGAACTGTTCTATCGGTGGGGAAAGTGATGGTGAGTGTTTTTTGAAAAAGGAAAAACAGTAACTAGGGCATTCTACGCAACGTTATTTGACAAGCTGAAGGTAAGAATTACGGAAAAAACGGCAACATTTGAAGAGAAAGTCTTGTGGGTTGTTTTGTTCCGCCAATACAACATATCGTCTCACACTTCAGTAATCACCCTGGCAAACCCTGGCACCCTGAGAAAACCTTCATATTATAAATTCCTTTTGCTGAACAAGATGCGTACTACTATTTGGACGGATTAAAGAATGGAAGGAATCGCTGGGAAAGAATAAAGATTCACAAGCAGACTATGTTGAAGTATAAAACCGAATTAGACAAAAAAAAGGTACTCATTTCTAGGTTACACTGGAAACTTTTCAAATTACCCTCGTAATCTTTAATAGCAATTAAATGCTAAGGAAATTCCATACGTAACAAAATATTTCTTCTTCGTTATCTATGCAATAACAATAATAGTGCAGCAGTATGCTAAGATAGCAAATGGGATAATGACACGTAATTATCTCGTGTTGTAATTAAAATTTTTGAAAACGAGACTTATAAAATGAGACGTTTTTGAAGGCAATCAAGGCTGCCTATTGAGAAAACGCTTTGGAATCTATATGATATATTGTTAGTCAACAATCTTATGTTTAATTGTTTCGAAATTCAATTGTACAGTTACTAAAAAAAAGTAAATAAACTACAACGAGTTGAGTTTCTATTTCGCACACAAGCTTAACTTTTCAAAAATCGCAAATTACAATTACAGTTGATAATCAACGCTGAAACTACTCGACAATTGTATAATAATTTCGCCAAAGGGTTATTCGGCTTGATACGTAATGGCGCGGCTGCACATTAGCAAGAATTAAATGAAATTTTTTTCGTACACTGCAACACACATAAACAACATATATATGCATAAATTCGTTTTGCGTTAAAAAGATTCAGGCCACGGTCACAGCCAACTACTATTGCAGAGGTATTTCTCTTATTATTATACACGCTACTTCACTTGTTTCAACAACCGTAATTCATTTTTTTACGCTATTATCATTATTATTGTTGTTGTTAGTGCTAGCTGCCGCTGCGCCGTTGTTGTGTTTTGTTACTCTTGCTATTATTAAAATGTTACTTTCAACATAGTCCAGGTGTATCCAGGTGTACGAACTTAATGAAATTGCGTAATCGAAGAAGTATAGTGCTTATGCTTGTTTAATACGCTATTACCGTTGGCTGTCTGGCGGAGTCGCTACACTTTCTACCGTGTAGGTACATACTTACGAGTAATTGATTGGAATGACATGTATTTAGCGGTTATTAATCAAAATCAGGCAACGCTTTGGCGGCGTAGAGAAGTAAGCGGTATCAATCCTTCTTTTACGAAACGTATTGTAAAGATTTTTTCGCTGGCTCTGATCGCAATAACTCCTAGAAACGACAAGCATGAGCTTCATCGAAAGTGAACCGCAATAACAATAATAACAATGATAGAAATGGTAATTTTTGTGGTAGAATAGCGAATGTTGTTGATGAAGTCTTATCAAAACTCTTGGAAAACGAGCGGGCCTATTTCTGTTTAGAAATTCACAAAAACTCTCACAACTTTATCCGCAATTGGTTTTCTACGAATAAATTAAAAATCAACTGTGATAACACAGAATAATTGTTCCATAAAAATGCACCGTCTGATTTCCATGCAAGGTACAACATATATAGAAAGCTGCAAAATACACTTCTTAGAAGAAAAAATACCTTAACATCTGTGTTCATTATGGCAGGAGTTACTATTGCCCACCAGAATCAGGAAGCATTTCCCCTTTAATTGAAATTACCACACATATTCCACGCGTTATGAAATGAGAGTCCCATGTCACCCTCTGATAAGCTTCCATAAAGTGCTCGATTATTATGGAGTTAAATTATACAACAGATTACCAGAAGAATGGAGATCTTCCTTCTATTTTCTTATCTTCTTTGTTTGTCTCTTATTTATTATATTGTTTGTCATATACAATTTTTAGTGACTTTTCATTATTTATACTTTTATTTATTTTTATTTATACATGTAAAAAACAAAAAAAAATGGTTTGATTACAAGAATAAAAATTAGAAAGGATGCAGTAAAACGAATAATATTGATGCGAATATCATTGAATACTTGCATATGTGGCAATACCAAAATGAGGTTCAAACCTCGTGCAATACAGAATCCTTGTTCTGACATCAAATTGTATGTTATAGAAACATATGTTATTTATATACATAGTTTTTTTCAACGGCATAAATCTTGCAATATTTTAAAAATCAATAAATGAATTAACAAAACAGGCTCCTCCACCAAAAATACACACAGGTATATCTCTCAACTAACTTGGTTCATTTTCTCTGAAGTTATTGGTTAATTTTGTGTTACTGCCCAGTAAAAGGACACGCTTTAATGGGGCAAGTGTAAATGCCAAAAATATTTCAGTTGCGAGGTACCCCCAAATGCCCAAACATTGAGGAATGCGCTAGAAGCAAACTATTACATCGAAAAAGACGTGAAAAACAGAAAATTATGGCGAATTATGACCGCCGATAATTCAGATTCCTCTAATTTTCATTCAATTTTTTTTTGGGGAGGAAGTAATTTTTAAATAGAATTAACATTTGCGCAAAATTACTTTCGAAGGAACACCAGAATTCCGAAAAAAAATATACAACGGGATACCCGGTCCTCCCTCTGTTTTTATATTTTTTTCCGAAAAAATTGAGAGTCTGTAATATACTTCAATTATATTCTGGAAAAGAATTACATGTATTGTAGTTTGTGAAATATTTACGAAAATAAAAAACCGTGCAAATCTTTCAAGGGAGCTATACTCCAAAATCGGACGATTCAGGGTGATTACGTTGCTTTTATACCAGGATACTCTTCAATCTCCAGAGTTTCATCGAAATTTGAATATTCCGGTTGCTGGTGTGGCCTTGTTGGTGGCAAAATTTCTAGCGACGCGTGTCGAACACTCTTGATATTTCTTATAAGGAACAGAAATATCAGCATCTCATCGGCTTACAGAAGTGCCCTTTTTGGGAAATGCTTTTTATGACGATTTACGTTACTTGCATTTTTGTAAATCTTTAAACGCGATTTACCTTTAGATGGTGCCGGGAAGGAGCAGGGATCGGTCGAGTTACCTAAATCTCTCTTGAGCTTCTTGAATTTATTTAATTGTAAAGCGGGAGGAAATAAAGGGATGAATATATTCTTGTTTTTCAACTAACTAGTATTTACGTGCATCTTTCTTCTGTTTGTAGTAATTCATTCCGTCATTGCTAATTGCTGGATTAGTAATTATTAGTTTTATTACCAATACTATTAGGTTCCTTAAAACTATAGAAATTTGCATTTAATCATCCTATAATTTTTTAATTAGACGGAAAAGACAACTGCAATTAACTTGATGACAGTGTGACCATTATTAATAATTAATAAATTAAATCTCTGCTACGTAGATAGATTTGTTGTAAGGATGTTTTTTTAGAAGTTTTGGATAACCTCCGCAGTTTTCTTTTTTCTTTCTTGAAAGCAGTTGAAGGATGGTCCACTGAAATGTTGATGTGTATGATTAATGGCAATACATGTGTTCTGCCATATGTTCATAGTCGACAGAATTGATTTTTAACTTTTTAGGATTATATTGTATATGAATAACACTGTTAGTACTCCTACTCGCTAAAAAATGCCACCGTCTTTGCTGTCTTTGGTTAGGTTGATATTGATGCTTTCGCCTTATTTTGTCCTAAAATATTCTGGTTCTCCTCCTATTTCACAATTCCTTATTTTCGGTGGCTTTTTTGCAAACAATACTAATGGCATGTTCACTGCTTCTTTGGGCAGCTTATAGGCCTTTTCATTTCTATCGATACTTTAGTGGTTTGGGACCTGCGAAATGTATTAAACCATTCAATTTCTACTGGCCAATTGGTAGCAAAACATTGACATAATCCGATGAGTTCGGAAAATACAAAGTCATATGCATTACCTGAACGTATAAGCTAAGAGCAATGTGATGTTTGTGCTTGGCTCAAATTATCAAATTATCGGCATGAGTAAGGTATCCTGGAGTCTGCTAAGCAAACGATAAATATTTAAAGTATCCGGCTCTGCAATTTAAGAGGATTAATTTTACACGCAGTCCCAATTTTCAAATTATAAAAACGCTTTCACAGTTTACACTACATTTAAAATGATACTAATATCAAGCCAAATTCACCTTTTTTCACGGAGCATTCGCGAAGAATTTGCTTACATTCCTCACCGAGCGGCAATTTTTTTTCTCGGCATAGAACCGTAAGCGAGAAAGACTCCGTTCTGTGTATAAGAAAATTAAACAATCGCATAAAATTAAGTATAGTTAGGTACACAAAGCACAGGATCAGGTCTTTGTAATGGTTTACGACTGCACTCCTTTTTTTCTGCTTTTTGCTTAATTATCTAATCTGTATTTGCTGGCGTTTTACATCATTTAACCAGTCCGACTTCAAAGCAAACCGGGCAGATTTTATAAACTCGATTTTCATTATCACTTTCGCATAACTTGCTGGGATGTTATGGAGCGACGTATCATAGCTACTTAAACAAAATATTTGCATCGTTTTTTTTACGGGTAGTAAACGGTGTGCGACTGTAAAAATGATTTTTTCGACTTAAATTTTTGCAAATCTATTTAACAGCGAGGGAAATCGAAGAACCAGAGTTAAGCTTATTTATCTTAGCGGTATACTTAAATTTTATCCTCGGATTTCGTGTAAAACTTTAATAACTTTTCTGTACGGAGTTTATTGATTTATTAGAGTGTACCATAACTCCTCCATATCAAATTTCGTAACCATTTTTTTGTTATTTAAGTAACTTTAAACGTTTGGAAATTCTTGGCTGATAAATACAATCCTTCTATTTTCTTTTAGTTTCGGATATAGTTAGTAGTTGATATGGTTGAAGCAGTTCAAAGCCTTGTTTTATAAAAAAAGCCCAAGCCTTTTCCCAAAAACCAAGGTGAGGGCATTTATTATCAATTTTTGTAGACGGATGTAAAGTGGCATGTTTCCATTTCTTTTGGATGTTCTTCGTTTCTTTGTTGTAGTTACGGTCCTATGTTTTCTCGATATGATTTCAATAACATTCTTTCATTCAATGCCATCCGCTGTATAAGTTCTCTGATTGGCATTTTTCATCAACCCAATTCTTTGTAGTAGCACATAAAGAAATCGCCTTAACATTTTTGGACTTGTTAATCAAAAAATTCACAATGTGCAAACTGCTAAGAATTTGGTAATAAAATTTGGAGAAATTATTAAACAACCGCGTTTTCACTTTTGTGATGTAATTCCAACGTTGAATATTTATTGATCGATAACCCTTATTAAGTGTTCGATTAATTGTAATCACGTTAAAACCCTTATTAAAACCTATTAGTCAATGTAACTAGCCCCGACATGAATTTTCAAATTCAAAAATTTCATCTTGGTGGACTTTAAGGTAGTTGGGCTAAGAAAGAGGAATTACTAATTTCAATTAAGATATATATGTACCTCCAGTTTTCTGTTTAGATTAATAATCTTATCTGCAATTCGAGTATAAACAATTTTATGAACCGTTCAAATGATCCTTCAATTTTCAAGAATCCTACTTATAACCTAATCTTTTTTTTTTTTTTGAAAACTAAACTGGTAAGATAATACTGTTCTGGAACATATTTAACCTCTCTGTGAAATTGAACGTAATCTAATTAGGTTTTTTATGCGAATAACTTGAGCGAATAAATGTAATTACGGTAAATTGAGTTGATTAGATTTTATTTTATAACTAATTTCATTAACAACATTAAATAACATGCAGTTTAGACATGGGACAACTTTGTAACTCCTGTTTTAAGGAAAACATGCAATAGTTGGTGGAATGGTGGTTTGATGGTCTTGTCGAATTAATAACAAACAAGAGTAATGGGAAACAAAATATACAACGATATAATGGAGTATTGCATGTAGCATAAATGATGAATAAACAATTCTTTTTTTATCGTAAATGTAACGAATAATGAATTTAACGAACATTAACTTGAGAAACAACAACCATATTGCTGTATTAGCTGATCTATTTGTGTTTGACACAAATAGGAAACAACCGCTATGCACACAAATATACATATGTAAGTTTTAAACATTTGTCTGCATTTCAAATGTAAAATACATTATTTGTTAATACTTATATGCAAAAACGCACATCTCCTTAAATAAAAGTTACTGGTTGCTAACAATTACTTGGTGTATGTATTTTCATTTAACTCCGCCAAAATAATAAAAAACGACACTATAGTGGACAATAATTTAACAAAATAATCAGCATTTTGTAAGGATAGCTGCTAGTTACTCAAAATCATGCTTTTCTTTTGGAAATATAACAATATTTAAATTAGATCATTTTCTTGTAAATATCTGCCACTACTTTTTTTTTTAATTTTCCAATTACGAATATAAAAAGGTAATACAGTGACATTTGAAGAAGAAAACGAGGTATATTTGCTGGGAAATAAATAAATAGTTAAATAGTATCATATCCGTTGAACTGCTGTTTTTGGAAATTACTGCTTGATTGATTTGTAATCTAACCGAAACTAACCTTCTTGCTTAGTGAGCAAGAAGAAGATTACATTAAATTTTGCAGGATTAGAGATGGCCACATATTGTAAATTGCAATGGTCAATCTTACATTGAATAAATTGAGTAACCTCTTCATTTTTTCCTGCTCTAACGTGACTGTTTAAAGCAGAAAATATGACTGAAAATGCAAAATTTGCTCCAACTAAAGTTTCTTTCCGGTAACGAAAAGCTTGAACTTATGGAACGTATCTCAGAATCAGACGAAGCTGGAGCCCGTTGAATGTGATGGCTATTGAACAACTTGAAATTACATTTTCCCACATACGATTCCACTTAGACAATTAAGCTTTTGTTAACGCCTGTGTCGTATTGAGATAGTTATTTCAGATCCTTTTTCAACATTCTTTGCTTTTATTTTCTGAAAAAGGTACAGCATATTATATATCAACTTCTGAATCGATAAAATTAATTCGATGTTCTTGACCGAAGGATTGCCCCATCCTGTTTTTTATTTTTGAGATTGTCCTTTTGGCTCTGGAGCGTCACGGTAATAAAGCAAATGCAAGAATGTTACTGGATCCTGATTAAGTATTCCGCATAGTGCATTGGCCTTGGGAAAGTTAGTTAGCACTTTTAAATGAAGCGCGTTAATTGGAGTCGAGGGACTTTATTATATTTGAAAAAATTTTGAGAAAAAGGACCCAATCTTTTATTTCACCTTATGAAAAACTTTGAGTTGTTTCATCAACGGAAGCTCAAAAAATGTTTGTTGTATTGTGAGTGGCGGCGAATCCTGGATTTGTTTCTACGAACCCAACAATCCTCTGTGTGCGTCTTTCAAGATGAGAAGAAGTCGATAAAAGTTATCTGTCCCTGTGAATGTTGAAGAGAATGGTCGCAAATTTTGTTTCAATTTCGGGTCATGATGCTGCAATTCCTTTAGAAAATCAAAGAATGGTTTATGCCGATTTGTATACGACCGTTTGTTTACCAGAAATGATTGCCATGCTCCAAAAAGCCAACTCACAACGACTCTCCACCATGATACTGCGAGTTCACATAGAGCTCAAAGGCAATGATTGAGTTTTTAGAAGAGCAACATATCGAGTTATTAGATCATCTTCCTTACAGTTCCGCTCTAAATCTCAACGAATATCGTGTGGCTAACGGCTCTAGGCGCCGGAAGAAGCAGTCAATGCCCTTTAAGATTGTTCCCACTGATGGCCAGCATGAATAATAAAATGATTCATGTGCATAAAAACAAAGTAATATAATGTGTTGTTCATATAAATTTTGAGCGTTTTTTTAAGAAGTCAAAGAAGTGTTTCAAAAAATAGTTACGCCAACGTTGACTGTATAGAGAAAAACGAAAGGGGATCAAAAAAATATCTATTAATAGGAGAAATCTAAAAGAATCTATACAACGTTATCCTGGAAGCATTGCGATCCTTCACTTGCTGATAATCTCATACGCATACTTATATAAGTGCATACATACGTTTTAATATTTACCGCCAATTCGATTACACACATAAAATACGATGAATATCAAAGACGATCGCAATTAAGGGTAGATCGCGTCCCCCTTAAAACATTCGACCTCGAACCGCCAGCGAGCTCAGCACGAGACTATAACGCAACAGGTGATACAGCATAAGGTATACACATTCGTATAACAAGCGCACCGCTCTGGAACGTAGGAGAGTCAGCTGTAGACGACAGTTGCGCTAGACCCCAATGCCAATTTTGTTCCTTCTTGGACGCCGTCTTACCGAACCTTTAATATCTGTAAACACACTCTCTTTCGTGGCTATCTATTTCTACCGTTTTGAGTAGCTAAAGAAAACGAATAACCGTTCAGTTCTGGCTTAAATTCGACGCAATGCTACTACTACTATCGTTTTCTTCTTGTAATTCTTACCGCATTTTTATGGCATGCGAGCTTGGAAATAAATTACGTAGATAATACCTTCTCGCATCATTGAATTTGTATGTATTATGCGTGTTGCGTCACTATTAGTTCTGTGTGTATCCTCTTGGGTTTTGGTTGTTTGAAATTGTGATGGTGTAAAAAGACGTATTTTGTGCTACAAAATAAGTAAATGGTTCAAGCGATATTAATCCGATGTGGATTAAAAAAATGAAACTGCTTGATTGATTTCTAATCTAAACGAAAGATTAAGAAGATCAATCTATTTAAAATTACCGTTTATCTATCACAGATAACCTTCTTGTTGCTTTCTGAGCAAGAAAAAGATAACCCCTCTCCGATTCCATTTAAACAATTGAACTTTCTACAATCTCTATTTTTTTCTGAGAAAGGTACAGCATATTATATTATATGGTTAAGACTGCAACACATTATAAGGTAATCAATTAAAGGTGTCATTAAATCTCAAACATCAACTTTCCAATCGATTAGATTAATTCGAGGTTCTTGAGCAAAGGATTGCCATCTTGTTTCTTCTCTTGTGTTTGTCCTTTGGGTTATGGAGTATAGTGATGGAACCGTGTAAAAAATTGTATTGTTGATCCTGGTTAAAGGTCATTAGACATTTGCAACCTTTCTGAGTTTTGTTTCGAAAGCAGTACTCGCGCTATCCATTTTGGTAATAGTTTGAAGATGCCCAATCCAACATGTTGTATACGTTTGATCGACGTACAATTTCGGCATTATGTTTGTCAGCTGTATTCTGTATTTTATGGCAGATTAAAAAACTGCAAGATTTAAATATTTTGATATGATAAATAACAGCGATAATTAATTGGAAAGCTTATGCGTCTTTTATTTACATTTTGGTGGGCAAGAGGCACTTATTCCTGTTCCTGTTTTGTACCTAAGTTAACGAGCGACTTTGGGACAAGTACACTCCCAGTTAATAACTTCATACAGAGGTCTATCTAAGCCATGGAAGTGTTATTGAAGTACCTATTAAACTAACTTGAAGTTTGCCTATGACGCATCTTGTCCATGTGATCAAATAATTGCATTTCACTAAGTACGGTTTTTCTTCATTTCTGTAGCAGTAGTAAAGTTATTTCCAAATTGAGTGAAAAAGCTTAAGTGCGCTTCTCCGAAAGTACCTCTTCCGACTTACATGGTTTAGCGACAAGATATTGTAGTAAACATATGAAAGATTTTGTAAAGAAAAAAGTTTATTGCTAGGAATCTACTACGTCAATTTAGGGGTTACTTCAACTTAACCCGACTTACCTTAATAAATTTCACAGAGTGTTCAAGATTGTCTATGTAAGCTTTTTTAGAATTGTTACGGATAGCTAACGCTAGCAAATATATAATTCCTTGTACACATATCTTAATAACGCATCACTAGTTTTTGGACAATTTTACATCGTCTTATCTACTAAATATACTCCTACTATTTTGCATAAAATCTTTAAGCAACAGGACGAAACCCGAAATATTGTCAAGATAACACTTCTCGACGTCAAATAAATAATGTCCGTCTCCTTCTTCCTCCTCTTGTGTACGATATATCTTGAAACGAAGAGAAAAGAAGTAACAATACAACATCAGGATTTCTCCTTTTCGTCACCATAATCATAATTCTCGTTATCACCTCTCGCCAAAAATCAACACTTCATCATCATTCTCCAGCTTGCTACCCTAATATTCTCCCGTAGGGAAACCGTTTCCCTATATTTACCCGAACGAGTGGAGATGCTTATCTCGAACGAGGGGGCAGAAATAACATACAATTTCTATTCCTCTGGTGAAGTCTCACAATTTTTTCCTTTGGTGTATATATACGGCGCGATAAACATTGATGTTAATCTCCGGAGTTGTGCAGGCCGATGTGTTGCGTACAGTATAGAGGAGAGAGTGTGACGAGGCGCAGGGAAAAGAGCCAAAGAACCTTGCCGTTGTACACCGGGCAGGTGGTTTTTGATGCACCTGTTCAACACCAGTTTACATTTTTAACGTAAACTGCTCTTGCAACTTATATATAAGTGTATAAGCGCTCTCCTATAAAATGAGTATGTGTTCTTATCCTGTACTCGTTTATTCTGATTATTTTTTTTTTGCATTTCGAATTTAGTTCGATATATTTAAACTGTAGTAAAACGAATTTACTGCGCATAAAAGGTAAACCTTACTCTTAAAGTTGATTTTCACCTTGTTAATGGGGATGACTTGAAGAAAACTCGATCTTGTGCTTGCACAATAATTAATCAATAGAATTGTGCTTTCAATCTTTTGCTAGTTTATGCTAACACTTTCGTGCCTCAAAGTGATTGTTTCTCTTTTTCCAATTGTGGAATTTGTTTAAGTACAATTTATTTTGTCTTGAAGTATACTAATGGAAGGTGGGGAGGATATATATAAGAGCTTAAAATTGCCATAACATGAAAAAGTGCATGCAGAATATATTTTGATGCAACATTTAAATAGATGTTTTTTTCAGTCTTTCTTATAGAAGTAGTTACCTAGAACAATAAAACATTTATTTTCCTAATAATCTTTATGATTGTATAAGTTCTGTTACTATAGTTTTCTTTTAAGGCGATCCGAACGGCCAGTTTGAACCGTAATTGTGAAAACTGAAGCGAAATATGTTGTAGAGTGGAAGCTTGGTATAACACGTGTTTCAGTAGCCACGATATACAGTAAGTGTGGCACGGCATTTTTTGAATTTGCTCGATAATCTTCGCAGTGTGAATGCTGCACTGATGTGATGAATAGTCTTTATTTACAGAGAAAAATTAAAAATGGTACAATCAAAAACCACGACGGTACCACCAATTTTTATACACCACATGTATCGACTTAACCATGCGAATATCGTTTATTATTGGAGATTAGGAAGTAGGTTTAAATTTGTTGAAAGTTGCTAAATTTTTCGCTTGTTATGGAGACGAAAAGAAAATGGATTTGTGACAAATGACGTTCGAGATTTTTTTTGAAAAAAGCGGAAAATGTTCAGATTCTTCTTTTGCAAAGTGATGCTAAAAACACATTCCACTTTCGATCTTTTATTCAATGGTGTACTCGAAGTATTTACATATGGTTTTGGTTCTTTCTGGACATCGTCAACTTTCTTGTTTCTTATCAACGACATACTAAACTCTAACCCCGCACACATCGAAATCGAAACCCGCCTCACCCTTTCCATTAAAAATTAATATATTATTCTAAAATTAGTATTTCTAACACGGATATTCGTTATTATGAAAATCAGTGCTTTGTGATTTGTTTAAACAATTTTGGCGTGAATTATTTAAATAAATCGATGTGAGACCTACTGCTGGAAGTAGCTAGCCCATTTCATACTAAATACAAGCTCGCATTGTTTCTGAAGTATTTTTACTTTAAGTGATTGAAAGTGAATTGTAAGAATATCTTCTCTGTGACAGTTACACCGACACGAATTAGAATTTAATCTTGAGTTAGGTTAAAACCAGAGGTGGAATATAATGATTGCAGTTAATTAAGAAGAAAGATTGTCACATTCTAGCTGTCGTTTTAACTCATGTAACTCATGATTAATTGTTAACTCGTGACGGTGCAGTTGGCGACAAGTGTTCCTTCTCTCTACAGGCTCATATTCCAAATATATTTCATTAACCCGCAACGAACTATGTCAAATAAAGCTGTAATTTCATATACAAAGAAATGAGTACACTTTGCAATAAAAATCATTCGTAGCTTAGCGGAAACGTAGTCACAAAACCATCGTTTGTCTGAGAAAGAAAGAGGTAGCCCATCTGCTAATTTTCGTAGAATTGAAAAGTCTAAGCGAAAAGGAGTGTGAACTGAAATTAGCTTTTTACATGCTGCTAATGTATTGAAAGATATGCTATTTTCCACTCATAATAGTGCAAAAAATATAGGAAAGCCTATCATAAACTATTCTCCCGATAAACACTCAACAAAATTTCAATACAATATCATTTGCAAATGCAGTCCGGGAACACAATAGTGATCTCTATTATGAAGCTATTATCGTGGCTAGAAAAAAATGCTATCCTGAGAATGTGAATGAGAGATATTTCAAAAATGCTAAGTTGAAGGTAAGGTGTGTCTTTGTAAATTTTGCACCTTTTTGTAACAGTGAATACACTTCGTAATAATAATAATAATAATGGCCGTTTTCATTAATGTGCCAATGCAAACGCTTTCTAGCATTTTGAGCTGCCCTTCGTATTGTTCTTCTAGCAATTTTAAATTCTGAAATCTTCCTCGAAGTTCTTCCATGTTTTGCGGAACATCAACTTTGTAAATAGTATTTAAATTTAATCCACAGCTTCACTATTTCCAATCCAATTTAATGTTTCTACATACCAAACTGATCCTATTATACGATTTCCGAGACTCTCAAACTGTAGCCTCCTTGCCCTATTTTGTCTACCCTCTGTCTCCAATACTAAGCGAGATCAGCATTATGACGATCTACAAGTCAAACAAACATGTTTTTTTTGTGCCTGTTACAAATCACTGATAAAGTTACGTAGGAAGTATTTTATGATAGGGTCCTCAGAACCGCAATTTTATTTACAGTGGCGCTTGAGCCACTTAAAGTTGGGCAGCCCTGTATTAAAGGACTAAAAATTAATTTGCCGAGATAACCGTTGAGCGTATTAAAACTCCGTAACTATATTTATCATCATTTAATTTTGGGGGAAAAAAATTGATATTACTTTTTGTTTAAATAAAATTGAAAATAAAATTTGGGCCAATTCGAAAAATGTTGATGTTTAAATTTTATAAATGATAGAATTTGTTCATCTATCTCAAAAGGTAGTATGTTACAAATAAGCTTTCTATCACTATTTTTGTTTCAAAAGGACTTGTGATATTTTACATTTCCTTTCCCACTTAGGCAAACACTGTACGTACATATCTGTCTTTAATTAATGCATTAATCTAGTATAAGTGTTTATCTACATCAAAACACACTACATGCGTGTGTAGATATGTGGATGCAATTCATTACACTTCATTAATAGATAGATATAAAAATTATGTTGTTGGACAGACTGAATGATTGATTTTTATGAACTTAATTGTTATCTTTCTTTTAGTTTTATTACTTTAAAGGCTACTTATTAATTAATATTCACTATTTTTTAGTAATTATTACAAGTTTATGTAAAAATATCAACAGTTATTTGCTTATCTTTGGTATAAAAAGTATGTTGTTGTAATGTTTGAATTTACCACAATTGTAAGTTTAATTCAAGTTTGATTATTCAAAAGAACGCGTGGTTTCTTCTTAAGTTAGTTAAACTTTATTCTGTCAATTGAATTTTCGTCAAATCTTAATATTTTCAATTTACAATCTTTTAAAGCCGTCGAAAAACTGTCTAGGGGCCCCCTCTTTCAGACCTTTAAAAAATTATCTTTTAATTCTTATTTATATTCTAATACATACATACACAGCATTTTATAGTATACCTAATAAATTTCCATTATAATATCGGAAACTATTAATTTCTATAATAACACCGGTTATTACCAACCGTTTATACATAATTTTACTTTTCAAGCGATCCGATACGCTCGTCTATCCGTTTCGCGAAAGGTTTCTTTTGCCGGTTCTTGTCTCTTTGCCGGTCTTCAAATAATTTCGCATGCATTCATAAACGTTTACGAGTATCGACTACGTTTCGTATTCCGTGCTTTGTGCTCGTAATGGGCAAGCACTCATCATAGATTATGCGAACCAGTTCTGTTATCCGGCCTTATGCATTATTTATATTGTCTATTTTTTCCTTTTCGAGTGTATCACGTCATTTATGCATGCGCGTAGTCTATTTTGGCTATTTATCACGTTTTGCGCGCTACGCTCCGCAACTGTAATTCGTTTGTAAGCGAACGTTAGGTAACCGGTCATTAGTAAGTTATTAATAGCATGGAGAACTTCGGAAAAAGTGAACAACGGAATAGAATAGACGCTATTGGAAGAAACTGGGGAGTTAATCTTAACACATAGATTCGTTAAAATAAATCAGCCGCTTCTTGTTATATTTCCTATTTGTCAATTTCATTTTAAGCAAATTTTGTTTCTAGAAATAGTGTTAATTTGCTACATATTGATTTAAGCATACATCTTTTCAATGCTACCATCGTGTTAGTTTAATCGCGCTTCATCTTAAAGCAATAGTATAAAAATATACCGGATGCTTCAGAATTTACACCAACACTTCAGATAGGTACGTTTTCCTATACTTCGAGTAATAATAAATTGAAAAAGGTCGTACCGGAAGGGCAGAATGTGTTCCCGATCCTACCACTTCCACGCGCAATTTTAAAACGGCGATCCAGCTAGCAGAGTCAATAAATATGAAACTCACCTTTGTAGATTAGCGCTGCCGAAAACAAGTGGGTGGTTGCATTTATATACTGTGGAATTCGATCCTCCGGAACAGATAATTCCTGAAGCAAATCCCTGTTTGGAGATGCTAAATGTAATACAAGCCGAAGAGCCAAAACATAGCCATAATGTTAAATAAAACGTCGCCCTCTTGCGACATTTAAATCCCAACAATGCTACTGAAAATGCTGACGTAATTCCCATAGCACTGCTTCAAAGATTGTATCATAAAGGCGGCGAATCCTTCCAGCAAACCCAACCGTATGTACAGTCGTTCTTTGGATGGATCTTCCAGAAGGGCAAAGCGTTGAAAAGTTTCTTATTCAAACCATTTTATTTCTTCATTTAATATCAACATCCAATATCCTTACCACAATATTCTATTCTCTTGGATATATAACTACTAAATCAGATAGGTTTGTCAACTGGTGTGAAAACCGGTATACCTAGAATAAAATGGAGATTCAGGAATTTCGGCAAGTTCGCCAATACACAGTATGGAACTACATAGGAATCTTCGTGATGACCCATTGGTTTGGCCATCTGCATGTTAAACAATATAATAAATAAATAACACTTTTATTGTTTTGGTTCCCGTTTAACCGGAAGTGATATACAGTTTAATTTTTTTTTAAATAGAACACTATAAATGTTGTATTTTGGACTCTAAAATTGCAAATACAACAGACTGCCATATTGATACTATTGGTGATAATTTTTTATTCGGACAGTACATGTATATTTTCATTATGTTCATACACAAACGTTCTCAATTTCTTCTTACTGAATGCCAACGTCATTACCCCCTCTGCTTCTGATTATTTGCTAGATGTTCACGTACCATGTCTTCATTTGTTTTCCACTTTGTGTTCTTCCGTTGCGTCTTTGCTTCGCATATTTTCTTTTTCCCCCATACGCACTATGTGTCCATACGGTCTCGACTAATTTTTTCATCTTTTTGGAGTATCGACTCCAACTGGTTGCTTATTATTGCATGCTTTCTGCTGCCCAATTTATCCATTCTTCTTATTCCGAAAATTGCGTGTGGATATTTCATTTCAAGTTTCTAGAAAGCCTGGTGCAGCAATTTAATGCAGTTTGAATGAAGTAAGTCGACTAATAACCGTAGATGAAACTAGGCTATATCGATACGTATGCGGATGGTGAATCAGTTTCGAAAAAGCGAAAACTATTTCGACTACTGGAAAAGTAGTAGTGATTGTTTTTTCCTTTTGGAATAGCTGTAAAGTTACACCTTGAAAAAGGAAAAACAATACTACGCATCACTACTTGAGAGGCTGAAGCCAGAAATTGCAGGAAAGCGACCACATTTGAAGAAAAAGAAAATTTTCTTCATCAGACTCACGAGGGCCAGAGCCTCCGGCGACTTTTTTCTGTTTCCTAGGCTTAAAGATTCGCTCGGAAGAATTTTTTATCGAATAAGGAAACCATCACATTCATGGGCGCCTATTTCGCAGAATTAAATTGCCAAAACTACTATTTGAGTAGATTAAATTTTGTTGAGTTGAGAGTATCGCTGGGAAAAGTATATTGATTTATGTTGAGAAATGAGAATTTGACAAAAAAATACCTGTTTCTGTATTAGGCTGAAAACTATTCAGACTATCCTCGTACCTTTATGGTGTTCCTTTTATTATCTTGTATGATATCGTCCATCACCACATTAAACAAGACTATGGGCTTAGAGCACTCCTTCTCTTAGGCTTTCCTCCAGTGTGAACTCGCTTACCCATTATTACCCTCAATTCTACATTTATTTGTACATCCCTGAGTACTTACAAGTGTTATTAATATTAAGAAAAAAAAATTTAATTGAAGATAAATTTGTATTAGTATCAAGAAAGTATGTAACTTTTATTTCAATAATTATATTATTCATGCAAGGATGAATAGTGTTCACTGAATGTCACAATTAACTCTCGGTCCATTAATTAGCTCCTATATCGTAGGGCCCAATGACATAACTAACAGCCATATATCATTAAAGAAAAAGATACCGATTTCATTCGCAGTCCGCTTTATTACTGGGCGATGTTATTATAGCCTCAGACTTGTTACTACCATCACGGTCTTTAATAATTCTACACTAGATTCCGAAAAATATTTAATGAGCGCACATAAAACGTAATTTTCTCAGCAGGTAACCGCGTACTTAACCCGCAGTTGCGCGAGTCGCTATGGCTATCGGGTCCGGACAAATTCATACATAATCTATATTGTGTAAGAACGTATATAACACGCCGTTTCATGTACCACTGCAACGCCGTCCGCTCTTAATTGCTACGGAGAAATCGTTCAGCATGCTCATTAATGAAAAAGGACCATCAAGAACATAACAAGAAGTCGTTTGTGATTGACGAAGGTAAAATTCGTGTAATGAGTATAAACTGTATATTTATAAGTATATATACATACGCATTGTGAATTCTATCGTTGGTGTTTCGTGATGGTAATCAAGTCATGTTGTCACGCTCTGTCATAGCCATGTCGCATGTAACTTAGTTGGATTTTAAAGAAGGTAAATGTGATTGTGTGTGAAATTAATTGCAAGTGAATTAAATATACTAGCACAGGCACCGTGTAATTCCTCAATAATTTAAAAGCATAATTTTCAAAGAATCTAGTTAAAGGTGGATCCACATTGCTATCATAGTAATTTCAAACTGGTCACTTTTTGATGGGATCCATCAATATAACATAGTTTTTATTGATGGGTCATGATGCAATTCACTTTGGATGCAGTGTACTATTTGCTACCGCAACTCCTGCAGATCCATATGGGTACATTTCTGTCCAAAATACACATTATCACCATTACATTAAATGCTTGTGTCCATTTAATTTTACAGCTGAGTAAGTGTGATCTTTGGATCTACTTTTTAGAGTTGGGTTGACACCCGTATTTGGCGATATATTCATGAAATGATATTCGCACGTAAACGTGAAGCTCTAATTAATTTCAATAATATCCTTCTTGAGTTATAAACTATATTTTAAAACGTTGTTTCAATTTTTGTAACTTATTATTATTTCATTATAAACATATAACTCATTAAACAATCACTAATAAAGAAATAACATTTTAATGTACAGGTTGACAACTTAAACTGATTTAATGTCTACGGATTTAGGATCGGAAAGAATATTGTGGTAGGGATATTATTGCTAAAGAATACAAATTACTCCAATTTTGCTGTTTTGCTTCCGATTTAAGTTACATACAAGGTAGCCTGAAAAATTTTTAGCCTGACACAGAGACGAGTATTTTTCTGGCAAATTCAGTGTGCCGCCTTTTATTTCCGCCTTTAGCTTGGCAAGTAGTGATGGGTAATACGCCTCCGTTATTGTTTTTCGTTTTTCAAAATAGTTGTTTAACGTAACTCCATGATTATCGCAGTCATCAACATTTTCATGACTGGCCTTTTTTGAAACGGCTTCAACCATCGCGGCCCACAGTTTTGACGGTGCCTTTGTTCAGAAGTGTATCCACATCTCATCTGCAGTTATTAGTCGATGCCAAAACTTCGATTTATTTCGCTTAAACCACTTCAACAGAGCTTTGGAAATGTTCAGTCGAATGGGTTTTTGGTCCTGGATGAACAAGTACGGCACCCAACCTGTGGTTGGTTTCTTCAAACCCAAATCTTCAATCAATATTGTCATGTATTAACTTTCGAGATGCCCACAGCCTTTGTTACCTCTCTAACCGTAATTTAACGGTTATCTAGCACCATTTGGTGAACTTTTCGTATGTTATTGGTAGTGGCCATCGCCAAACGCTCATCATAAGTTTAGAATCTCAGATAATCTCTGCAAATTTCGTTCAATTTTATTTTCAAAATAATTGTAAAAATTTGAATCATAACTCAATAGTGTCAACTGTTTTTGGTATCCAATTTATGGTTAAATAAAGCAATAGAATATTTAGCACAAGATAGACTAAAAGGCGTATTGCGTTGCTGTCAGAATCAGAATCAAAATCAATGATTTGCTAGTGTCTTATTGCATATATTAGCATCAAGTTTTTCTAACTCAAAACAAGGAGGTTATAGTTTTTGCATATTTTTTTGTGACCTTTACGACAAAACACAAAAAGGAAAAGGAAGAATTATAATTTGAAACGTAATCTAGCCACCAATAGTGAAAAAGGCAAAATCATTTAGAATTATTTCAAAACTTGCACTTTAAACCTAATTACATCCTATGTCTAAAGCTATATATAACTTTACGATATCTGTAAGTACCATTCACATATTATGAAAGAATGAAAACAAACGAAAGATATCAGAAAAACACTTCGGATTCGAACAAGGATAAAATTACTATTAGCAAGACTATAGCTTTTTTAATTAACTAAACGGTCATTCAATTTTATGAATTAAATTGTGTTAGTGTGTAAGTGTTGCCGTTATAGATTTATCTAATCCTTTATCTAATTATACATGTCATGAAGTGGGCACTTGTAATTTGCCAAATTTATATCAGCATGGTGTTAATTATGCGTATATAAACGATATTATCTTCTAAGCATTGATAATTGTATTAGAAGGTAATCCCGAATATAACCAACATCCGTTCGACGAAAAAATTTAGATTTACTAAGTATCACTGGATTTTATGATTCCGTGCGGTCTTTAGTGGATATTTATTAATAGCTGAGGCAGTGCAGATTAAATCAGACTGATTCATCAAACTCAAAAATAATGGTAAATCTTGAAAGCTATAACGTAAGAAAATTTCAAAGTAAAAATTCTTCGTTTCAGTGAATCGGTTCATAAAAATTAAAAATAAATTATAATCCGTAGTTCACCGCAATCCAAATAACTTTCAGAATGTTGACGGAACAGCCTTTTTAAGGAAGCCATTGACGTAATTTGGTGTCAAGTACTTATCAAAGGCTTTCAATCTGAATTCAAAAGTAATTGGGTGCATCATGCTATTGTTTCTACTTGAATATAGTAAGCTTAGATCCTTACGGGCTTGTGATGGAGGTAATCCATTATTTCTGTAAAGGGAACAAGCTTTACTATTTTATCTGTATGAAAGGATTTCTCAGAATCATTTTTAATATTTAAATTAACTACCATTCTTCTTCATTAATCTATGATGCCAGGGAGATAAATCTGTTGATAGTATTCGCATCTTTCGAGATAACATTCAATTAATTATTCTATCCGTTCGGAGAAAGGATTAGTTCAGCTTGATTGTAGATACTTAAATTTTCTAAGAAATTCTAAATTAGGGATATCCGTTGCCAAAAAATAAGTAAATTTAGAACAAATGAAAAACAAATCATGGATAATGCTGCTAATTACAAGAAATAGGATTCTTAGTGATTTCATGAATTTACTTCCTTGACAGATATTTAACTATGAAAACCATAAAGGTAATTATTTGCTATACACTAAACAGAAAAATTAATGCACCGCTTATGGAGCCATCAAGGCATCGCAGGTAATGAAAAGGCAGACAAGATGAGTAAAGAAGCAGCGAATATGCCCTTCATCGGTCCTAACCCCTTCTATGACCTACAAGAGAGCCACATAAAACAAGTAATTAAAAAGATTTGAGGACAATCAAAGAATTCGTACTGGGAAAATTTTCCAGGATAAAAACAGGCGAAAGCATTCCTAGGACAGGCACAAAAATAGTGCTATCGTTCAGCAAAGGGGACCTTAGATTATTGAGGGGATTTCCGACAGGCCTAAAATATCACCTATTCAATCTAGGAAAAGCTGAAGGCCAAATCTGTCGTCGATGTCAAGAAGACTGAAGATGGCAGAACACAATCTATGCAAATGTGTTGCCATCAGTCGCACTCGACAACAACATTTCAGTAAACCATTTCTGATATCTACTGAACCGAAGGATGAAGAGTAATATTAAGGTTTATTAAGTAAACATAGGTTTTACCGCATTTTGTTTTTGTAATTTTCGAACGTTCTTTTACTTGTTTTTAACATTTCCATCATTAATCATGCAGTTTGAAGTACTGTCAGGCGAAGAATTGAAAAATCACCAGATTGGAAGAAGAATTGCTAGAAGACAAAGACAAGGAAATCTCCGTGCAATAAATATCATCGAAGATCGTTATAATTACGAACACTTCGAGAACTGTTTACGACGGAAAGATTTCTGCAAACACAACTGGGTGATGTTCATGATACAGTCAAAAGGCGACGACTTCCTGAACCTCGTTTATATTTTCAAAGCCCAGCACATGCTTCCAGATTATCCAGAGGCCAACGTAGAGCCCGATTATTGTTCGCAAGAGACCATGTGAGTTGCCAGATTGTTGAGCGTTGTTCTTTTTACAGGTTAGGCTAGATTTTTCCCGATTAGAATGTCAAATTAAAAATTTGCTGTCTGTAAGATTAGTAAAACGGTATCATGTGAAGGGGAGACATACCATAACAGCTCACACGGAGCTTCATATCGTTAATGGTGGACGTATGACTTCAGAACGCTACATTACTGACTTTCTTAACCATATGCCCCCTCTATTGGAGATGTGTTCTAGATAATGCAAGGGCATATGCTCCACGGAAGATGGAGGAGTATTTAAATGAAATTGGAATTCGCGTAATCAATTGAGTAGCGCCAATTGATGAGAACAAGGATTCGAAATTAACCTCCACCAACGAGTAACCAACGTGTGTTGAGAGACTTACGCATCAGGAGGACAAGAGATCGCTAATTGCTGGCATGCAAAAACGCTGCGAGGCTAGAATTAAGTAGACTAGAAATAGTTAGACTAGAAATGGAAGAAATAGTTAGAGAATGTTTAGTTAATGTTAACATGATTTAATAAAACCTCAACGTTATTGATATTTTGTATTATTTGCTTCTTTTTTATTTATTCTATTAATTTGTTGAAGTTACGCGGTAGTCGTTGCAATCTTTGTAATCTAATGTTCGTCTTCATAAAAATTAAGTTGTTGCGTTAATTTTGCAGTTTATGGTAGTGTAATTATTCTTCTTTTAAATCTATAATTTTTTTTAATTAAATGTACATGAAACATGGGGCTTAGTAATATTGGTCATAAATGATTACAAATACCACATTTGAAAAAATATGATGGTACATACGATCTTATCGATCATACAACTTAACCTACTGTACCTAATTTGACATGTCAACTTACTGTTATTGATGAATATCAACATAAAGCATTTTAAATTAAATAAAAAACAAAAAACGACGTAACAATGTTTTCTGTTCGGAGTAATCTTCAAAAATGTTTTTCTTTTTTTTTAATATAAAATATGAAGCTTCTTATAGTAAGTATGTTGTCGATGTAGGTCATCCCCTGTGTTATGTTTTAACTGCTACACAGTTTATTTTCATCTCTTTAAACTTAAGTATACTGCATCTATTGATGCACAGCTACATACGTAGAACCTATTATAAATCCAGGAACGTTCTATCTATAACAAGGTCCGCGTTGCATACTAAGCGCCACAGTCCATTTGACGCATTTTGGATTCAATCAGTCAACTCGGACAATACCGGACGTCCGCTAAAGCAGGCAACACACCGCTCCAACGCTGAGCACCAGAATATTAATCAAATAAGCTTTTCAGTAATAATAAATCCGATGTGCGCGTTACGTTATTTCAAAGTTAACTTTAAACCGGTTACTAGGGTGTCAACAATAGACGATAAACCAATAATAAACTCGCTGGACGTTTATTGTGATTGGTATACTTGCATCGATTGCCTAGGTTTAGCATATCTACTCGCTTAAGAGCAACAGAGTTCCGATAAAATAACGACTCACGCACGCTTTTGATGATTGTGGAAGAAATTGAAAGAATAGGATCATTCAGGATATCCTCTTTCGATGCAACGAACAGAATAAAGCAAAAACTTGTTGTTGCCTTCTGGCACGCTGTTTTCGATTACGTAACATGATGAGTTTTAGGAATAACTTCGTATTGGACAATGGCATAACCATCTACGCCCAACGAAAGTGATACCGTCTCCCAGTGTAACTTGAAGCGTTCCATGGGGGCGGTAGCTGATCCAGCGGCAAATAGGGCGGTTTTAGTTTAGTTTAAAATATATTGACGGTGACAAGCAGAGTTCAGACATATTCATTTATATACGTTCGCACACGAGCGTGTGCGTTTCAAATTTTGTCTCTTTGTTCTTGTTATCGCTTGTCTGACAGAGCTTGCTTTTGCGGGAAAACTTCTTCTATTCAAACGAAATCTAGGCAGAGGTGAATACAAACACTTCCCACATTATCAGCAGTGTCTACAAAACAGGAATTACACCAACACTTGGATCATCTTCATGTTGATTTTACGGAGCATTTCCAAGATATTTTATACATGGATATACCGAGTTGGGTTTCAGATCTTTCGTAAATGCAGATACTGAGGAATCATAAATTTGGAAGAGGAACTCGTAGAACTCACAATTAACGAAGAACTCAAAGTAAAATTCAAAAACCAATATCAGTTTTTTACCCTGGATTGTGGGCAATAGTGCAGAAGTTTTTAATCGTCCTATATGGCAGAGCGTGCATTCAGTGCACTGAACGTGGCGATCTGCGATTGAAGTTAACGAAATTGGAAACCGACATTAATGAATTGTTGAAATTTCACCAGCCTCAACCATATCATTAATTTTTTTTTAATTTATTATTAATTTTGTGTTTATCTCATTATTTTTTAATTCTTGTTGATGTTGTGTCTATTTTTTAAATTTTCATAAGCAATCTGACTGTACATTTTGTTGTCGTTTTACGAATTTCTATAGTATGATTTTTAAGAGTTAAATAAACAGATAAATTAGGCACAGATAATATGCAACAATATTTTAATATTTCATATAAAATTAACTAATCTGGAGAAAACGAAACCCGCAATGTATATTTTCCACTGATCGGCAAAAAAAAAGGTAAAAAATAATTTTGATAGTTTCTCATTGTCTTCCTTATATTTTACAAAGACTGTGATTATTTTAACTATAGATATATTTTGACACTAATATCCTATTTTTTTTCAAAGTTACAATTTAATGATTCCATTGACATCCAGATCTGCCGATCTAATTTCCTGGGTAGTATGGAAACAACCTTTTAACTTTTAGCAAAGGATGCAATATAGCTTTTTTATTCTTTGTTAAAATTATATCTGGACGTAAGCCAAACAGTGAAAAACCAATAAAACCCACGCTAATATTACATTGACATTGTACCAAGCAGGCAGTAAATACCCATAGGTACAAATATATGACAATGTCAGTGATATATTTTTAATTTCAAAAAAAATATCTTATCATCTAATAATCCATGTAAACTGTATGCTCGCATGTATGGCAATAAATTGATCATTTAATAAATTCTTGTGCGGCTAATAAATGCTTACATTCACCAAAATTAAGAACAACGAAAGCATCAAAATAGTTACCTTCAATAACTTGAGTAATCTTTTGTTATATAATGACCCAATACAATAGTGTATTTTGGTGCCAATTTTGGTAGGTTAAAATCGACAACTATCACAAGTTGGTTAAATTTTAGAATAACAATGATACTTGAAGAATCTTGTGCATCGTAACGCCTTAACGACCACCACACTAAGTAAACTTCGTTTAGTCCAAAAAACTATTTTTTTACAGTAATTTATGTTAAAAAGTATATATAGTTGTAATCATAATTTTTGAAATTATTTTAGGGTTAAAAAAATTCAATTTGCTACACGTTGTTTTAATTAATTTTAAGGTCACGTGTACCAATTATGGACAAGGCTAAATCTTCTTTGGGACTATAAAAATCAACACAAAATGTTTCAAAAACATCTTATTTATTATATTAAGTCCAAAAAGAAAGAAGTTAAATCTAGTGTTGGAGCTATGGTGACCTATTTCCCGTCTTTAATGTGATAGGTCTTCCACTTGTTCAAAAAATTTTTTCTTAACATGCATGACAACTCCAACGTTTCTCTAGAGATGTTTGGATGGTTGATCTTTTACTTTCCTAGAAAGTAACACCCATTGTCTTGGGAAAATAAAAGTATCGTTTAATACCTAGAAATAATAAAATATGTTTTTCGTACAGGCACTACAGCGGTGTTATTAATAGCATACGGTTTTGCACATGCGGTTTGTTGGTTTACAGTATCTATGAAAGCTTGACCACATAGCATTTTATCATTGTTTATGGTGTTTGTACAATCCCCTTATTGATGTAACGTATACCATCTTAGGAACACCTTCAGGAATGAAACAACCCCAACTCATTTCCAAAACGAAAAGCTCTGAATATAATTGTGCAGGTATTACGTTCACAGTCCTACGCTAGAATGGCATAGTTTGTGCTCTAATATGGGCTTACGCCTGATGGTTAAAAAATACGTATTTCCATACTTGTATGGTGCGGAGTACGCCGGTGCCATGTTGTTTGCCATACTACCCCACAGTCCATGCTATCATTATTGTTGTGTAATATCAAATAAAACATGTTTCAGTAATCATTAATTTGTTAGGGAATGATTTCCATCGTTATTGGATATCAAGAAGAAGCATACATAACTGAACAAAATACCATGAATTGCATCAAAACAATGTACACACACGAACAATAAAAAAATTACAATTCTTCTACGAGATGAAGATGATTCAAAAAAACAACTGAAAACAGAGACGTGGACCAAACAGAGAGTAGTGGGCGTGCACCGTATCTGTCTCTCAATTAGTCGCCCGGCACCGGGAGGCGTATCCGTTCGAACCAATCCGGATGCAGCACCGCTCAGACGGTCATCTCTTTGACCGGGTCACGTGCGAGTGTCCTTTGCTCACAGAGCTGGCCCCCTGCCGGCGCACGGTACGCGTTATATTGGACAACAATTGTTTTATTACGCAGCGTTGTGATGCCGCTGCTCTCGTTGCCACGGCCGACAAGAAAAGCGGCTATAGAGACGACGCGCCAAGGGGGGAGGGAAATGTAAGGATGCGATTCGGGATTTCCAGAGTCCGGTTCGCGAAATATCCGTGCGCAGATTCCCCTGGATGGAACGGCGGCGTTTGACGACGATGCTCGCTTATTTCGGGTGCCGGCCTCGCCGAATTAAAAACGCCCGCCGCCTCCCTGGATTTATTTTTGTTTATTGGCGTAGCGGCCAATAGGATGACGGGTTGGATGTTTTATGGGCGCATTTTGATGTTGAATGCGTTGGGAGTGCTTTAGCAGCACAAATAATGAAAATTTTAAAGATCTTTATATTGGACCTATAATTAATAATTTGTTACAGATAAACGCTCGATTAAAATCATCTAAAATGTGCTACCAGCTGTTTATTTAAGCTACCAAAATTTAAATGTAGTTCGTACCTATAACATTCTTGTAACTAGTTGTTTGATGTTCGTTTGCAGAATTCATACCGTGTTCGAAAACTGTGCATTACAATATCTACTACAGCGTGTCCACCAAGTGATATATTTTGAGTATAATTTTTAGGACAGGCTAACGCTATTCGAAAACGCAGAGAGGAAGAATGTAGGCTTTTTTTTTTACTTGTACATAATATTCAATTAAATTTCTGTACTATATGTGGTCAGTTGCTCTTCTAGCCTAGAAGTCATTTCTTCAATTCTACTATTACTATTATACTCAATACTATTGTTTTTTTTATTGTTTAATTGTTTTCTTATTTTCCACCCTCTTTTAACACCGTTAGGACCGGAGTAGCCTACTCAGATAAAAATACGGTGTCAGATCTAACACCGTTTGGTTGTTCCCTCGCGTTCATTTGCACAAATAATTAGAATTGACGGAGTTAAAATTACACAGTGTTGCTACAACGCCGTCGCGTTGTAAGCGGAGTTCAATAGGAACAAGAACTTTCAGTTTTACATGTGTTTCGTTTCGTTGGAAACTTTCTCCATTTCGGTGAAAAACATCTTTCGGTTTCGGTGAAATATTTATCCGTTTCGATGAAAAGTTTCTTCGTTTCGCTGAAAAGTTTTTCCGTTTTGATGAAAAATTTCTCCGTTTCGGTAAAAAATTTCTTCTTTTCCGTGAAAAATGTCTCCGTTTCTTTCTACTTTCATACTTTATTCTAACAAATAACACTTGCTCGTTCGTGCAACTATGTCCCCCAAAAAAACCGCTAATTGTGTAACGGTGCACAATTAACAACAGAATGGTGTTGTTTTAACTCTGTTTAGGTGAATCTCTAACCAAGAAATAACTACATAAAGTATACAATATTCAGCATTATAGATATAAATTTATATCCTTTGGGATGTTAAGGATAAGCTAAAATTAAACCTTTCACCCTTTGGAATATTAAAAAAGACAATTACTTGTTAGTTAATTACTTTTCACCACAACGGTGTTACTTTAACATAAAGTAGGTGATGATTTGAACTGCGGAGTATATTTACACTATTGGAATATTTTATCAATTGTATTGACTGGTTTTAGGGCTGTAAGGTTTTTTCGGCCCACATCAAAATAAGTTATTCTTACGTATATAGATTTGCTTTAAAATTTAATCTGAAAATTACGATTTTCTTATATTTACGCAAAGCTGATGATAATTAAAAAATGATTCAAAATCGCCAATAAATTGGTAAAATTATAGCTACGTTATTATCGGTCTTTCCTTAACTAAATATTAATTTAACGAATTTCTACAAGAAATTTTCAAAATAAAAAAAAACCATTATCGATGCCGCAATTAGTGGGCTAAACATGTGGAATCTACAATGATTTCATAATCACCGAAGAACGTGATTACATACGCGGCATGAATGATCAAAGCTCAGGTGAGCACATATTTTAAGAAATATCCTCATATGTCAATCACAAATTATAATCCGATTAGCAAAATCTCTGCGGAACTACCACTAATAGTGCTCCTAGTGCGATACGCCTGAAGAACGGATTTGTAGCAAAAGTCAACTATTTCATGAAAACCAAAAATTTGGAGCTTGCTGTGTCGATGCATTCTTTTATACATCAGCAAACATTATGTTGCAATGTTTTAAATATAATGTATGCCATGGATGTGGTGAAAAAAAACACCTAATTTCATCCGTTCATATTCAATTTAAAGAGTTTCTCAAAGAATACGATTTACTACAATCAAGGGATGTGGTTCAGCCGAGCCGAAGTTTTAGAACAGTTCTTTCTGACCTGCTGTTTGAAATCATTTCTTCAAAAGAAGAAGACGGTTGTTTCTAAGGTTCTTTTTATCTACTTAAGCTATAGGATCTCGCATGTCTGATCTGCAAACGCAAAGGAAATTAATATTTCAAACGTTAATAAAAAAATTGATTTAATCAAAACGGAAGCTATTCACAAAGCACATCGCAGAAGACAATTTTGTACATCCAACCAATCCAAATTAGACATTTCTTTTCCAAGAGAAAAAATCAGAAATTTACTAGCACAATTTGATGCTAAGTCTAAATATCGTTTCAAAGTTATGACCAAGACCATAACCAAGAATGCAATGCTGATACGTATCGTTGAGAACTAATTTTGAATGCAAGTTGAAGACCTACAACGCGTACGAAAGAAGTCCGTTAAAACTTAACAGTTCTTTACAAAAATGTGGTGAACTTCGAAAACTTCATGCAGCAGATTTTTGCTATGTCTGTGTGTCTAGATATCCAACTTGAAGGTGATTAAAAGTTCAGGGAAATTTTCCTTGACTGATAGTCATTTAGATCAGTTTTTAGTCGAGCAGCCTCAGCCACACATTAGTTCCTTTTTGAAAAAAACATATATGAGGCAACCATACATATGACACAAATCCTATTCTTGATATGACATGGCACATGAAATGATACTTACTGTATACAACCGATACATGGTATAATGGGGTGTTTCCCGAAATGACCAAGAATTCCGAAGTTAATTTTTTTAAATTGTGTAAATTATTGTTAAAGACGTCAATCGTAGCGACGTGTTGCAGATATGACGTACATCGCGTTGTATGGGATTGTTTAATCCGAGATTACTGGAGACACTATTTAAATAAAACAAGATGTTCGGTCTGGAGTATAATCTAGGGGCTAGAACGTTTACTATTCCTACCAATTACTAATTCTTGCCAATCATATATTTCGTTTCAAATGTTATAAAGTACCCAACTGCCAGATATTTTTCTGCAAGCACATAAGGAGCTCATTTTAAATAAAGTTAATCTCATATTGTATGAATTGTACACCTGTGCTAAACTTCAATAAGTAAGAAATAAACCTACCTTGAATCGATCCCACCAAGTAGGAAGCATTTCCTGTCAAGCCCACAGCGAAAAATGTTATAATAGATTCGTTGTTTTTAACTATACAGGGTGAATCGGGAGGAACGGACCAAACTCCAGGAGGGTGTTTACGCGTGAAAATAATGTAAAGAAAACTTACATGGTCTTATCCGATTTTCATTTATGACTCAAAATCGTTTCAATAACTTTATTATTCTAATACGCGTCAGTGCCTGTCTACTGTAATGTTTGTTTTCGCGTGTGCAGTACACTCCTAAAGTTTGGTCCGTTCCTCCCGACTCACCATTTTATTCCCACCGAATTTCAAGAAAAAAATATCTCCCAAACAACAAAATTATTCGAAAGTTCCAGGTCTTTGTACTAACCCATGTATGTAGTAGTATTCGTATTTTTAATAAAGGTCATCAAATTAATATTTCCTTACGTTTTTTTTATAGGAGGATATGGACAACTACGAAGTCCAGCATGCCCGCCGACAGAGGAGATAAGAGACGAAGGTTCTCCACCGCCCGGCCCGCCACCCGGCCTCTTCCACCTACAACGAAGTCCCGCCTACCACCACCTCAAAGAAAACTATAAAAGCTCGTGCCCGCCAAGTGAGACCGGAAACTACGGCGGAGCCATAGAAACGCTGCAGTCACTTAGCAGCGAGGAACAGGCCCAGTTCATAGCGTGTAACCCGCACTTCACCGAAGAGCATGAGTACCAGTCGTTGGACCATCAGCCGCAAGCGTACCTGGACAGCTCGCCCGAATTCTATGCGGGTAACAATCTGCTGGAGGCGAAGTACCATCCGCACGGATATATGAAAAATTATCCGAGAGGTAAATATCGATTTCAAATACGATAATTGGATCATAATAGTACTTAATTGATGTTATCGTTCCTCGCATGATTGGGATAGCCGTAAAATTACATGAGTAGATACATAGAGCAAGACTACCGCTTTTAACACTTGGTAACTCCGACTTTGATGTGGAAACTAGATACGTTATCAGTTTTGTTAAAGATTACTTGCACCGATAAAAATACATCAGTTTCGTATTAGAAAAAA
Organism: Marronus borbonicus; assembly: GCA_902655005.2. NCBI lineage: Eukaryota > Metazoa > Arthropoda > Insecta > Coleoptera > Scarabaeidae > Marronus > Marronus borbonicus. Next base: position 112,130 of record LR737382.1, on the reverse strand, counting down.
TTAAACAAAGCAACATCTCTAAATAATTACAGCCTTGATTCAAATGTAGTAACAACACAGAGGGTTTTTATTTTCGGAGTAAATATAAAATTTATTATCTCTTAAACGTAATTTACAGTAGTATTAGCAATAATTCATGTTAAGAATATATATTTCCCTGTATTATATTTACTTCAAGATTCTTTTGTGGCTGTAACTATACTTACTACTGCCGTAATGCGTTCTAACGTCTTATACATCTTCCATAAGTCTGTCCGATTAAAAGTACATTCAAAAAGTAGATAATACAAGGTACGATAAATATATTATCATTTAAGACAATTTACTATATCTTCCGTTATCAGAGGACGGCCAGTTAACAAGAGCTATAACAATATACACTGCCGTTCAGAGAAGTTCGGTCGGTTAGTAGAAAACATGAAAAGGTTACAGAAACAAACGAAATTAAAAACAAAATGCAACTTTATTGTATGTACAGGTAAAAAAGACAAAAATAAATAAGTAAAAAGTATTCTGGCCTAATATAACATACTGAACATTATTTTTTTTTTTTCATCGAAAAAACCTCCTTTGCTGTTAATCACCGCTCGAACTATTCTAGGCATTCTTTCGATAAGTTTTGTTAAAGCGGTTTGTGGAATATTAATCCATTCATGTTGCAGAATATTCTGTCAATGTTCTTGTGAAGTTGAGCATATTTTTCGGATCCTCCCGTCCAGCTCATCCCACAACAACTCTATAGGGTTCAAATCTGGGCTTTGTGGGGCCATGTCATTACTTTCAGGGTGTGCTGTTCTTCTTGCTCCTTTAGATAGTTCTTACACACTAACGCAGTGTGTTTTGGGTCGTTGTCATGCATGAATGTAAAGTTACGGCCTATTATACGCAATCCTGATGGCACTGCATGATTCTGGAGTATTGCAAAATAATTTTCCTTCTTCATTACATCCTGCACTCTGCATAAATCTCCCGCCCCAGCAAAGGAGAAACATCCCCACACTAACAGAGAACTACGCCCTTGCTTCACTGTTGGCACAATGTAGTCCGGGATCATTTTTTCGATTTTAGATCTTCGGACATAAACTCGTCGATTTTGCCCAAAAACTTCAAACTTTGACTCGTCACTCCAAAGCACGTATTTCCAATCATCTAACGACCAATCTAGATAAGAACGGGCCCACTGTAGCCGTTTTGCTCCGATGCCCCGACGTAATAAGGGTTTTCAAATGGCAATGCGCCCATGGTCCGCTTGTTGAAGTTGACGTTTTACCGTACTCGCCGAAACTTGTTCTTCACGGCCGCGATTGACTTCGGCTGCTATTTGTGGCGCTGTTAGTTTTCTATTGCGTTTGCTTAATAATACAATTCTCAAATCTTCTGCGTTTGTTGTTTTTCTAGATGCTCCAGGATGAACACGATTTTCTATAGTTCCAGTTGTCCGATATCGCTTTATGATGTCATTTACTGTTGAACTTCTCATATTTATTTTGTCAGCAATTTGTCGCCCCGAATATCCTTCTTCAAACAGCGTAATAATGCGTGAACGTTTTTCTACACTGGTAGGCTTGCCACGTGCCATTTTGAAGTAAATTTTCTTAAAACTTTCGCGCAAAAACGAATGCGATGCACACCAACACACATTTACCAGTAAAATGAAGCAAATTTATATCTTTACGCCTGTGATAAATAAACAAGAATGATGCCGCGGTATATTTCCTAAATGTATTGTTCGTTAATAATCCCCAAACGACCCGTTTCAAAAGATCGGTACTTCCGAGAAATTCTTGGAATGATAATAAAAGGAACTTTATTGTGGTTGTCGCAATATTTCTACTTTACATAATAATTTATGGCTTTAATCCCTTAGAAAAGAGTGTATGCTTAATATTTTTCTAATTTTATGTATTAATACTTGTATACAGTGTGATATAGTAGATTTTTATTGTATGACCGAACTTCACTGAACGGCAGTGTACATTAAAGAGCACATAGTTATTGGATATAAGACGGTAACATAATTGAAGCTTTATTGCTTTATCTACTTTTTTTTGCAGTATCTACTTGGTTATAAAGGAAAAGAAATAAATCTTTTCCTTGGATTTATTTAGCAACGTTTCGTTATACCACTTTCGTCGACATTCTCAAGCCTATCTGTCACCTTACTTCATATTTAATACAATATTAAAGAAAATTGGGACTAATGAATCGCAATTTTTTTTTCCTTTTACTTTTGAAATGCTGTTACTTATCTTCTTTTTTATTTTTACAATTTATTTACTTTTGCAAACTTTTTAATTAATTCTTACTTGAACAGTTGCGTCAAATAATTAGATTAAAAATGCGTTACACGTTAGGTCCACGTTATTGTACAAAATATCATATCTTTACTTTCGAATAGCACCAAATGTGGCTCTGTATGTCCAAGCGTATGGATTAAAATATTCAGTACTGTCTACAAGAAACTTTATAAAATTGAAGAATACCTGAACTTCATGCGCCTCCGTTAAATAATCGTCGTGGAGTCGATATACAGTTACTAGCACCTCTACCATAAAAGGATGCATTCTATCTTATTTTTATTCTCAGGACCGTCTGCGATTTGGCTTCAATCCTCTCTATCGCATGAAATAACCGCCCCTTCAATTTGATCTTCATATTTGGAAAGCTTAAAAACTAGCAAGGACCCAAATTAGGCGAGTACGTTGGACGAGGAACAACGGCCAAATTGTTTTTAATCAAAAATTGTTGTACGATGAAGAATCGGCGCTAACTCCCTGATAGTTTCTTTCTCGTATCCTCCCAAAATGTAGTTTCGGAAAACTTTCTTTAATATTACCAGGTGTGTCGGTAATTCTTTTCCGGTTTTTTCGCTAAAGAAAACACGTTACTTAGAATGGATAGTTAAAATTTATTTATTCAAAGTATTGGCCATTTGATTCTATACATTTTGTCCATCTCTCAGGCAATTTATGAATGCCATTCCAAAAGAACAGTTCCTCCTTTGAGCTAAACCATTCATCGAGCCATTTTTTAACTTCTTCGAAATCGGCGAAGTGCTGCTCTGCAAGCGCGTGCCCCATCGATGCGAAAAGGTGGTAGTCGGATGGAGCCAGGTCTGGAGAGTACGGCGGGTGCGATAAAACTTCCCATCCAAGTGATTTCAACATTTCTTTGACTGGTTTTGCTGTATGAGACGGCGCGTTGTCATGTTGCAAAATCACTTTATCATGTCTTTCAGCGTATTGTGGACGTTTTTCGATCAATGCACAGTTCAAATTGATCATTTGTTGTCGGTAGCGATCACTATTAACTGTTTCTCCCGGTTTCAACAGTTCATAATATACGACACCAATCTGGTCCCACCAGACACAGAGCATGGTCTTGCGACCAAAGCGATTTGGCCTTGCAGTCGATGGGCCAGCTTCGCCAGGTGATAACCATGATTTTTTTCGCTTGGGATTTTCGAAATAAATCCATTTTTCATCACCCGTTACTATTCGATGCAGAAATGACTTCCTTTCATACCTTTGAAGCAGAATTTCACTAACGATTTTTCGATTTTCCATTTGTCTGTCATTCAATTCATGTGGCACCCATCTCCCCATCTTTTGGATCTTTCCTATAGCTTGTAATCGTTCACAAATTGCTACTCGGCCCACATTCAACTTTTCTGCTAATTGTTTTTGAGTTTGTGTTGAGTCTTCATCCAATAGCTCCTGCAATTCCGCGTCTTCAAACGTTTTCGGCCTACCAGGACGTTCTTTATCTTGAACGTTGAAATCACCACATTTGAATTGTCGAAACCACGTTTCACATGTTCTTATGGTTGGAGCATGCTCACCGTAAGTCTCTACTAGCAAACGATGACTTTCAGCGGCTTTTTTCTTTTGATGAAACAAGAAAAGTAATGCGTGCCGCAAATGCACGTTTTCAGGCACAAAACTCGACATTTTCAAAAAATTATAAATCTATAACGCTGTTATTTTGGCGGAACGTAACTTGTGTAGTTTTAAGGTTAATGTCAGTAGAATAAAATTACATATGTATCAAATCATAACATTTCATACTTATGGCCAGTGACATCTGCCGGAAAAACCGGAAAGGAATTACCGACACACCTGGTATGTGTGTTTCAACGACAGTTTTACCAGATTTAAAACAGAGTTTGGTACAGGTACAAACGCAAGTAGAGATATAATGTAAAGTAGTTCACCGACAAAGAATGTTTTCATCGCTTGGCATACACAACTGCACGCAGCGACATTTAATTGTAGCTACATCCATTCATGCGCGTAATTCAGATTTTGTTGATACTTTTGGTAGATCAGTTATCTCTATTTGTTATAAGTACTGCTTGAAATATCAGCTACTAGTTGATAGGTAACACATCTAATTCATTAATAAAATTGATCGGTCCTTGCTCAAATATTACCTTTTTTTAGATCGATATTTAGATATAACTTAACTAACACTAGTAACATAACATTTTAGATATCTTCAATAACAATTGCTATTTGTGTGTAGACCGCCGTTTGTAGACTTCGACATTCAAATAATCCACTTACTTTAAGAGTTATTATTAGAGTATGTAATCTAATATAGGAAAATTGTACTTAAACGGCAACATTGAATAACTGATAAAAAGTATATAATCAATGTAGTAACTAGTAAGTAAATACAGTAGCTTTGCATTGCATGTAACCACTTTTATCCATCCCAATTGGAGTAGCATTAAAAATAAAGAGAAACATAAATATACGCTTTAGATCAAAATTTTATCTTAGTTGATCAATGTACACCATCATCTTCGGATATATTTTAAATGCAAATGATATAAATATCTGCATCAACTGAACCAAACACAATTGTAATCTAAAGACAATTATTTAGTTCGAGTCTGAAAATGCGAAGGGGTTGGCAAGCACTTTGCCATTGCCAAAATTATCACTTTCGCGTAGAAATCATCTGATGGTATCTAGGGATGTTTTTTCTTTTATTTAAATAAACGCGTACTTAAAACAAAAATTCAAAATTTAAACTTAAGCATTTTTATTAGCATTGATACAAATGAAACGACTTCGTATATTGTGCCAATTGTATTGTGATGTTACGACGAAACGTCTACGAGGTTAGAAGTCATCAGCGCCACCCCCACGTCTCTTCTTGGCATTTCAGCCGTCACACGGGGGAGACAAAACATTACCCGATCGCTGTACATAAACGCCCCGACAAAAACCTTTTTTGGGGCTTTAAGGGTTACAACATTTCTTTGCGAAACTAGCAAGATTTTATTCATAAAAGTAAAATAAACTTAAAAATATCTCCTCCAGTAATATATGAACTAAATAATAATTTATTACTCCAATGTTTAAACAATTTCTGCGACAAAAATTTAGACGCTCTGTTGCGAATGTAAGACAAAAATTAACAAATGAGTGATCAGTAATGCGTAGATCCTCCATTGTTCTTAATCACTTCCAATAGTCTGTTACTAATAGATTTATATAAATTTAACACATAATTTTGAGGGATATTCTGCCATTCAGTCACTATTGAATTTTTCAGTTCCTGTACCGTGAAATATTGACGGCCTCCGCCATAAACGCGACGTGCCAATTCACCCCACATGTTTTCAATAATGTTTAAGTCTGGTGACCGTGCCGACCACTGTAAAGTTTTAATCTTTTTCTCTTTAAACCATTCAGTAATGGTTTTTGCTTTATGAATTGGCGCGTTATCTTGTTGAAAAACAAAATTGCGCCCGGTCCATTAGTTTCCAAAACGTAGAAGACTGTCACGCAATAAGTCTTTATACGTCACAGATGTCATTTTGTTTGTGCAAAACACTATTCCACTTTTATCGCGAAATCCAATCGCTGCCCATATCATCACAGATCCACCCCCTAATTGTCTGGTCATTTTCACTTTTGGTTCCTTTCTCAGATCATGATAATAATGCGAGTACCCATCCGGTCCGTCCAAATTAAAGCGTTTCTCATCGGAAAATATAACTTTTTCCCATTGTTTCTTCCAGGATACGTGTTCTTCAGCAAATCTCAACCGCGCTTCTTTGTGTTTCGCCGAAAGTGGCGGTTTTCTGAACATTTTCTTCGGTGATATTACCGGTGACATCTTTAAAATCCTTTGAACATTACGCACGTGCGTTTGTGCCCCCGCCTGTTCTGCAATAACTCTCGCCGACGCAGAAGAATTGGATGCACACCGCAAAATCATGCGTTTATCCCGCTCACTTACAGCTTTCGGTCGCCCCTGGCCTTTTGGTTTGCCGTAATTTTCCGGATCTTTTAGGAAATTTCTAACGCAATGATCGCTTCTTCATAACCGACGTGCAACTTCCTTCTCACTAACACCATCCTGGTGTCAGGCTAGAACTTTACCCCTTTCTATCAAGGATAATTGCTTTTTTCTACCCATATTGCAAACACTTTATAAAATATAATTTCGCGTGGTGAAATGTGTACACTTTACCAGCACAACCGCTGCATATAAAGAGAAGTATCAAATTAAAACATTTTTGCTTGTATTAATGTAATAAATGCACAGGGTCTAAATTTTGGTCGTATTTAAAATTCCTATTTTGATCTGGGAAAATCTCAATTACCCCTCATAAAGCAATAAATACCCAGAAATATCTATAAATGGACTATTTACATAACAAGTATTAAAACCCTCATTTACATTTTATATAGTGTCTATAAACATTGTTCCGTAAAGAGAAACGATACCGCGTCTATGTTTTTGTCGGGTAGTGTAAATATGAATGCGATGCAATCGAAGACTCGGCAAGGGTGGAAATTCGACTTCGCGCTTATTTACGTCTATCGACTTCAAAATGCAATCATTATGAATCATGTTCTGTGGCATTTGACTTTGGTTTTGAATCATCTGTTAATTTTTAGCTGCCAGAAAATCATTACGGATTTGAATTATTTCGTAATTTCAACAATTGCTACATTTAAGCTGAAGGTAATCCCAACCGAAAGTAAGATGAAAAGAGAGTTTACAAATAAAAATCAAGTTGCCATTATCCGGCTCTTGATGTAGCAACATGTTAGCAACAGCAGCGGCTCGTTCCAGATGGAATGCACACAAAATGCTGTAATTTGCAAATTTGTTGGAAATTTGGAATTTTGTTTCACAGAAGTCTCTTATTCATTTGATATTTCATGTACATTATGGAATTCTCATCTGCATCGTTCCTGTATTTTTATACATATACGTGTTTAACTTTTATTAGGCAAATTATATAGAAACGCAACACCGCATCAATGCACAGCACAAGAAATGTGCAAGGCATTATATATATCCAAAACACAACCTATCATTGCATACGAAACTTTTCTTTTATATATGCCCAAAATTAAATAAGTCACCGGATACATATAGTACCTATTTATTAATTCATGTGTTTAAGGAAAATGTAAACGTTTGCCATTGCATACCTTACGTACCATACGTAGCTATTTTATTATGTTTCCCTTTATTTTTTGTACCAATGTTGTTGTAACACAAGTGGCAGCTGATGGTGACATAAATGGGAAGTCAATTACAACCCGTGCATTTTTTCGTATATTTCCGTTAGTTAAATATAATGTATGTGACATGCAACGGAAATACACGAAGGAATCGAACCACAGTGCACCAGTCATCAGTATATATAAGATCTGACGCATCAATCCAATCTGTTTTGTCTTTCTGAGTAAAGTTCTATAATTGTTAATAGGCTCTTATTATATCAAATCTGAAAAAAAGATCATGCGATTTTTTTGGGGGAAATGAATGGAGAAATAAAAACAATTTTTATAATTTCAGGTGCTGGACGATATAACGAAGGCTATAGCGAATCGTACCTCAACACCTTCGAAAACTCCCCCTTCCAAACGGTCCCTAGTGGTGCGAGTAACGGTCCTGAGTGGGGTCATCACGACATGGGAGCCGGACATATTCCGCACGGTCATCCCCACGCACATCCCGCTTTTATATCGTCTGGAATGACCGGCAGAGACGCCTTGGGTCAATTAGGCCCGGATACGAAACCCATGATACAAAACGGAATGCTAACCGGTTACCCAAGCAGCGGCAACACCGGCGGTGCCTGCTTTACCGGTACGTCTAGCAAGTGAACACATCACTAAGCGAGAGCGAGATTAACAAGTACAAATTTTCAGGTACAGGTCCGATTCAGTTGTGGCAATTCCTGTTGGAATTGTTGACGGATAAAACGTGCCAAGCGTTCATTTCGTGGACGGGAGACGGTTGGGAGTTCAAACTGACCGATCCGGACGAGGTGGCCCGACGATGGGGCATCAGGAAGAACAAGCCGAAGATGAACTATGAGAAACTATCGCGGGGACTCCGTTACTACTACGACAAAAATATTATCCATAAGACTGCTGGCAAGCGTTATGTTTATCGTTTCGTCTGCGATCTGCAAACTCTTCTTGGGTGAGTATGTATTGAAAATACATTACTTTGTGCTATATGAATTGGGAAGGTTCCCATTTAATTTAAACAGAGTTAAACATCTTATTGACGACCAATTGAAAAATGTTGCTCGATATCTGTCAAAAAATTACAATTGTTTAGAAGTAGCGACAGAGACTATTCTAGACGACCTGCATAACATATTTAACAATTTAAAACTTAAAAATTATAAATGATGTCTTCATGTTGTCGATGAGTTTAGTTTGAACAGAACCAATTGACCTTAACAAGCGCAGATATGTAACTTTCGCTTATACAGGATGAGTCAATATTTACTCTCCAGCCCTCGCATATGTGTTCTACTATTAAAAATAAGACAGAAATTAATACTAAAATCCCGAAACTGAAGCCGTTTTCAGGTAAAAGTGAAATTAAAAAATTAACGAACGGCAGTATAGCAAAACGCGCAATCGGAATTCTAATGATAATGCCCGTGCTGTTCTCTGTAGTTTGTACAGAGGACGGTTTCCGAATCGCCATCATCCAGATCACAAAACAATTCGAAATGTAAGAACACGCAGGATGTATGTTCTTTGCTCGTCCTCGAAAACTTCCATGGCATCGCAGGATGTTGAGAATAATCCAAGTAGATAACACCAAATCCTCTGTTCATAGATGCCTTCGCAGATACAACATGTATCCTTACTACCTGCAGACTGTTCAAATGCTGCATCTTAGAAATGACCTATTAAAATTTTGGACATGGGCATTATACCAAATTCAGAGCAATCCTGACTTTTTCCATATTTCGGTGCATATTTTTTTCTCAGAATACTGAATGGTAAAAATTACAGTAATTTTCGCGAGAACACTTTGCCAGGTCTGTTAGAGGATATTCCTTTACAACAACGTACAACAATGTCTTATCAACACGATGGAGCACCTTTCCACATACTACAAGTGCGAGAAATTTTGAATTGCCGTTTTCCTAATAAATGGATCTTCCGACTTAACTTCAATAGATTATTGGCTGTAGGGATACATAAATGAAAATGCTTATTTTACAGCGTCTGCTGAACTGAATAACATCATTGCCCGGATTCACGAAGAAATAGCTGAAAAAAATGAGGATGGTTTCCGTTTTCTGAAAACGGCTTCGCTCTCGAAAATGTAGTATTCTTAATTTTTGGTCTTATTTTTAATAATGCAGGGCATATTCGAGGCCTGGGGAGAGAATATTGACTCACCCAGTATGTGATATTCTTAGTATTAGTTATTACCTATTATATTTATATATTACTAACGTTTGTCTCTTCTTTTATTTCAGTCACACTCCTGAGGAATTGCACGCAATGGTAGATCTCAAACCGGAGAAGAAAGACGACGACTGAAGCAAACGAAGACGCATTACCATCAACACAACAAAAACAACAACCACAAACGCGGTATCCCTCGCAAAAAAATCTTTTAACTAACAAAAACAAATTAACGATAATCCGCAAACAAATGGTGCCTAAATAGTAAACGATTTATACAATATAAAACTGTAGAGATTCGTCAATCGGAGTCATCCAAAAGAAACATTACTATTTTTTTCCGCATTGCATTAACCCATACCTTTTAATCTACTTACCGCCGGTCTCCATTGACGTTATATCATTTTGTGGCAATACTACGACAGGATTAAGAACTATTCTACTACATAAGGAAAATCACGCGTAAAAAACTTTGTTATATAAATGTGAATTTACTATTAACAAAAAGGAAGAAGAGATAAACAAAAAAAAAACGTTGTGATTGTTTTTATTATTAACTAAGTAAGTATAATTGTATAAAGTTTTAATGCAAATAAAATTGAAAACGTTGCTCTCTGTTTTGGTCGATCCTTTTGTGTTAGAAAAAAAGTGACCAGCCTCTTATTAAGTGTTAAGCGAGGGTTTTCTAAGTTATATTTTCTATATTTTTTTTTTCACCTTCTGTGTAAATATCATAATGTGATAAATGAAAAGATAAATTCAAGTAGTAATGTTTATATTTTTTCGGAGATATAATAATAACGATAATGATAATTTTAATGAAAGTAAAATAATACAGTTAAATATGTGTAGTTAAAAAAATACACGGGGATCTTAAAATTGTTAAATGCAAATGAAAAATTCGATACCTCCACAATCGTTCTTGAAATTGTTATTACGTATTTTTATAAATTTTCTGTGAAAAAATTGTAAAAAATAAATGCAATGGAATCTATAATACATATTTTAAAAATAATTTTCATTGCATCTATTTTAATTCTATATTTGTCGTTGCCCTAATAAGAGAAACAAAATCAAAATTTACGTAGAAAAACAATTGTTGGCATTAAGTGTTTTATTTTTGTTTCTACTACATTTCTCTGTAATCCCCTCTTATTATTTTTTTTTTCGTCAGTTTTAAACGATAACAATTATTTTTTAATTGTTCTCTATTGTGGTCTCAATAATTCGTTTTTAAAAGTATAATTTTATTGATGATTTATTGTAAGAAACGTGACGATTATTCTCCTTCTTTTTCTTTTTGATGAACAAAATATTAAGTATAGAGAAGTGCATGTTTACTTTTGAAAGCGAAACATGCACACCCATCCATGGATATCTTCTAGCGACGCCGCCGTCTAGATCTCGTTTAAGGGATTCCCTCTATTTTAAAAATTGTTCGCGTCGCATGTTTCTATGTTTTATTCATACGTATAAATAATTATTGTATTATTGAATCAAAGATGTCTGAATAAAAATTATAAAAAAAAATAAATAAAACTTATTGTTTTTACCAAAGTAAGATGTTTCATTTGTTTTTTTTTTATTTATATTACCCCCTGAAAAAATTAATCGCCAAATTAATTTTGAGTGATACATTTAATGGCTTAGATTATTAAATTAATTTCGAAAAATACATTTTAACCAGCGAACGTTCTGTGGGATGCAACCAACGTTACATCTTTAGTCTCTGATCTGACTGGAGCTGTTTAGAATGTTACAGGAAACTGTAAGTAATATGGAAGACTAAAAGAAAGTGGTTGGTCCGTTTCTTAATTACAGATCTATGTAAACTTTTCTATTAGGGTAGGACGAGTCAAGAAAAACCCAGAAACTACTGTGCCATATTAAATACTTCTCTTGTTTCAAAGATGTCGCTACCATATCAAAAAGTAGCATTGTTAAAATTAGTTGCTTAATTAAATTAAAAAGAATTAAAAACTCCGATGCACATGTTTTCTCTTAATTTTTTGAAGCGATGAGTATCACACCATTAATAACGATATTTTAAAACATAATATAAACTGCTCTTCAATTGAAGCGATCCACTAATAAAAAATCGATAAGAATTAATAAATATATTTTTTCTGTTACTTTTAGTTTGCTTTATTATAAGTAATTAGCAATGTATAACATCTCAAATGTATATATTATATATTACAGTTATATAAAGTCTATCATAAATTTATTCTTTATTTAGTTGCTGGAATATTTCACCTAAGATGAAAGGTAGCTAGACAGTAAGAAGAAGGCTCCGCAAATTTGGTTTGCCATATGCCTATTCACGAGGCAACATAAGATCGTTAAGAGGCAATGGGCTGCAAATCTCTTACCGTGGGAGGCTCGTGATTGGGGAAGACGCTTTTTCTCTGATGGGTCTAGATTCCCTCTATATCATTCTGATAGTGTGGAAGATGTGCAGAGAATAGTGTCCTGAAAAAAAAAACATGACTCCATGCGTGCCATTTGTGGAGACAGTTTGAGATAGCATATCTTTAAACAGTCGCACCGAGCTGGTGGTTGTTAGAAATTAATGTATGAACACAGAGAGGTATAGATACTTGGTATGAATGCAGAGATTTATAGGTCGCAAACGACCAACCAGTAATATTAGAAAAAATGATATGGTCCCCTAATTGACAGTTGCGATCTGGTCTTCGTCTTCACATAACGCTGGACGAGCTTGCACAAGCGGTGCGACAAGAATGAGAGAGAATTCCCCAAGGATTAATAAATGCGCTAATAGAAGTTGTATAACAAGCAGGCCCTACGAAATATTAAAATTAATGTTGCCACAGTTAAAGTTGTTGATTATGTTAAAAAAATATAGCTTAGACATATTCATTTTTGTGAATTATCAATTATCGCTATGTTATTTTTTAACACGTATTTACGTTTATTATTGTCAATCAGTTATTGTTTAAATATACATACTTTGTTATATTTCAACTATTATGTTTTTTGTAAATTTTTTTATTTTATGTTTTTATTAGTGAACCACTTTAGTTGAACAGCAGTTTAATTTAGCAAATTAGAAGAGAAGGGAATTAATTATTTCAGGTTTCCTATTTTTTTCGGCACATATGAAACTAATGTATTACCACATGCAAATCCAAACTTGCAGAAGTTAACCGACAAATTTAATCTGGAATTTCTCGTTTGTTCTTACATATGTCACTCCACTTTAATACAGTGCGTGTATAAGACTGGACTTTTCTTAAGATCGGGGTCAGCTGCCTACATTCATAGCGGACCTACTAAGCAGAGACGGGAAGTCTGTTAGAACAATAGTGGGCCTGCTAACGGGACACTGTATGCTCAAGAAGCACAGGAGTAATTTTGGCCTGACAGGAAACAGAATGCAGGTTCTGCTAGGTGGAAGAAGAGACTCCTCTCCATGTGGCGTGCAGAAATGGGCTCGGAATACCCAAAAGCCGAAGCTTATGTAGAGGAATCACTCGCAAGATTGCTAAATCTACGAAAGAAAGCAAAGCTAATGTAATCGATCTAATGAGAGAGGCATCACAATAGATCTGAAAAGGTCGCAGTGGGATAGGTCAAGAGCCACTTCGGGAAGTATCCTATAGATATAAATACTAATATCATATGTATATACAAACAATGAAAAAGCAAGATTCCATATTCCAAAAAAGAAAGGTCTACGTGTATTAATTTAACTAGTAACTTAAATTAAATGAACAATTAATACGAAACTACCAGCACCTCCATCTGTGAACGTGTTTTGCCGTTTACGGCTCATCGGCACAGCTCTTCGAGCGCTGGTAGTTGATCGTAAGAAAGTCGTGTACACTTAAATTGGCTATACGCCGATGAATCTACTTTTGCGCAATAAAACCACCGGAGGCCATAACCAAATTTCCTCATAATCAGATTCCATACCTTAAACTTGAGTCCACTTGAGTATAAGGAATCCTTACTAGTTGTTCTTTATTCAGTCTCATACGAAATGAATGGCTCACAATGTCTTTCCCAGGGAATTTACATCCGTCCACATTCTCAATGTTATTATTCGACAATGACGCTGACTATGAAACCGTACAGTTTGAGTCTTATTTCCGTTAAGCAATAAATCACGCTCACAAAAACAATTATTAAGTCAACGTCAACACCTTCTAACATTCAGTCTGTAATATTTTACCATCAGCAGAGGAAACGATTAAAGAGAAGTCATCCACATAACACACATGTTGACTAATATCTGCGATTTGTTGAAAATCATTCACATATAAAATAAAAACTACTGGGCGTAAAACATACCTCTGGGGAACCCCTAGTTTTGTATACAAAGAATCAGAATTAGCGTTAATACTATTATTATCACTAAAAGATTTCTTTTATCTTTTATAAGTGATCTAATCAGGACCAATCCCCTGCCTAGATCATAAAATATCGAAACGAACCCGGGTCAAAAAAAAAGCGAACGGTTTGCTCAATCAACTTCCCCAAAACGAAGATCATGCAAGCATATTCAAAGATTTAGACTACCTTTTTTATAGGTAGTCTAAATCTTCCGTCGGCTTGCGCCTTAGCGAGCAATCTTCACGTCGCTCAGAAATGTTAGGCTTTGCCTCCTAATTAAACAATGTACTATTACTTTCGAAGTGAATAAAAATTTTATCGATAAAAGTATAAAAAGAATTGAGGATCTATGAACAAAGTACATCGAAAGTGTGAAATGATGCTGCAAGTGCTAAATACCTGCGACCTCAACCTGTTCGCCATCACGTTCAATACATATCGCCCAACGATTAACAGCAGCATTTAAAGCCCGTACACACATTTCAAAGGAAACGGATGATAACACATCCCGTATACGGTTCTTTAGGTCATTGATGTCGCGTCTGTTCATGCGCTCATTTACTATACCCTATAACCAGAAATCACATGGTGTTAAGTCAGGGTACTGTGGAGGCTAACGCAATGGTCTATCACGACCAATCCATCGTCCTGCAAATGTGACGTCGAGATAAGCTCGAACAATACCGACCCAGTGCGGTGTAGCGCCGTCTTGTTGGAAATACCCTGTACGGCGGATTTGTAGTGGTAGTTCATCAATGGTAGACTGTTGCAACATCGTTAAGTAGACGTCAGAAGTCAATCAAAAAAGTAGGGCCCAATTATTCCAGCGGCGGTCACAGCACACCAAACACTTTTGGGGAATCACGATCATGCTCCCGAATGACTCGTGGGATTTCGGTAGCCCAGAAAATGCTGTCATGTCGGGTGACAAGTCCACTTGTGTGGAAAGTGGCTTCATCGCTGAATGCCATTAAATTCAGGATATCTTGCTGGACATTCATCATTTCAGCTAAAATTTGGCAGCATTCCACCCTTTTACGTTTCTGCGCCAATGTTAAAACTTGGGCGACTTGGATATGGTATGCTTTCATCCCAAGGTTATCTTTCAAGATGCGCAACACTGTTTTTTGAGGAATTCCCGTTTCCAAACTGCATCGTACGCTTGAATTTCGAAGGACTCTGCCACAGCTTGCTGCACAACAGCGATGTTTAGTTCACATTCTCCTGATCTTGGACGTCTTGCATTGCCTCGATAGTTGTTAGCTATCGATCCACAAACTCCTTGTAGATGCCATAAACTGTTAAACGGCGGTCACGTGCAAATCGCTGTCGAAACATTTCACGGACAAAAATCGGCGAACCATATACTTCCACCAGGCTTGCTACACATCTTCTTTGCTACCTTAACCCTCAAGTGCTATCGTGGGGTGTTTCGGAACCCCAGAGGTCATTTTTTTTTAATTTTTTCTAAAACTATTTTTGTCACATTTCTAAGGTTCCAGGTATTCGCCTATGCAAATGAGATATGTAATATAGTGTAATTTATTATTTACCATATTCTACAGTTTTAGCAAAAAATAGCTTTTGGGGTGTCTCAACACCCCACGATAGCAATTACGTTTGTTTTTTTCAAAAATAGCGTAGTGTATTCTAACCAATGATTTAGAATTTTATAGTGATAATAGCCCTCGTCCTCTTTTGGGGAAATCACAGATGTTGTTGTGCATGTAAGTATAGGGGATTCACTTATATACGTTCCAATTCGGCGATTTTTATTATAGTACCTACATGTACAGGGGATTCACTCATTTATGTTCGACTTCGGTGATTTTTTACAAATCAAATAGTGGCATTTCCCCTGATTTCTGTACGGCGTATAAATATTCGACTCAAACAAATTTCTTACTCAGTTCCTCACAAACCAGAGCGTCGTCAACTTGTTCCTTATTTCCCTTCTATAATACGTGTATTGAATAGTAAAAACAATATGATAAAGTTTCTAACTGATGAACAATTAGCAAATCTTGCCGAAAACTTTTACGATGATGTTAGTGAAAGTGAATGCCCTGATGAACGTGATGATGATTTGAGTGATGCAGCAAGCGAACATAGTGATCACGACACATGTTCAGAATTTGAAGTCGAATCTGAAAACGAAAGTGAAGAAGACTTAGGTGATGTCAGTGCAAGAACAAGTTACTTCTATGGACGAAATCGATATAAGTGGTCCAAAAATCCTCCTGCTACTTCACGTACCAGATCTTCTAATATAGTCACTCTTCGACCGGGAGCAAAGGGTCCGGCAGTAAATACTCCTCCAAGAACACCTTCTGAAGCATTTTCTCTTTTCTTTACGGAAGAAATTCTAAATGAAATACTAGAGCATACAAATGCAAAAATAACGGAAACGAGTTCTTCTTATGGACCAACGGCAAGTTATGTTGAACATGTAGACATGATTGAATTGAAAGCATTTCTGGGACTTGTAATTTTGGCAGGAGTGTTTAAATCAAACCACGAAGATACTAGAAGTCTTTTTGCAACGGATGGTACGGGACGAGATATTTTTAGAGGTGTCATGTCTAAACAACGGTTTTTGTTTCTTTTGTCAGTGCTAAGATTTGACGATCAAACAACTAGAAGGAACAGGATTGACAATGGTGATAAACTTGCTGCCATTTCAAAAATTTATGAAATTTTCAACGCAAACTGTACGAATAATTACAGTTGCAGCGAATATGCTGTTGTAGATGAAATGCTTGTTGGATTTCGCGGCCGCTGCTCTTTTCGCCAATATATCAAGAGTAAACCAAAAAAATATGGCATCAAAATTATGTGCTTATGCGATTCGAAAACGCATTATCTGATCAATTCATTTATTTATACAGGAAAGACAACCGCACCCAATCCAAACAAACTTTCAGTTCCAACACGTAGTGTACTCAAATTAATTTCTCCGATCATCAATACAAATCGAAATCTAACAGGAGATAATTGGTTTTCTTCTATAGAGCTGTTGAATGAATTGAAACGGGTTGGTATAACGTATGTTGGAACACTTCGTAAGAATAAGCGCGAAATTCCGCCAGCATTTTTACAAACTAAACAGCAACCAATAAACACCTGTAAATTTGGATTTACGCACGATAATACGTTGGTTTCCTTCATACCAAAAAAGAACAACTGTGTCTTGTTGGTTTCGTCTATGCATCACAATGGAAATGTTGAAGTAAATGCAAAACCTGAAATAATAAATTTCTACAATTGTACCAAAGGGGGAGTTGATGCTTTAGACCAGAAGTGTATGACGTACTCCTGCCAAAGACGAACCAGACGATGGCCAATGGCTATATTAGGAGCAATGGTAGACATTTCACGTGTCAACAGTTACATAATTTTCTTAGCCACTTCAGACCATACAGTTAACATGACACGAAGAGAATTTTATATTCGTCTAGGAAGAGAACTCGTCAATGACCACGTAAAAAGACGATACCAAACAAAAGAATTGTCAACTAAGCTAAACTCAATTATCAAAAATTTACTAGGCTTAGAAACACCACAACAACAGCCACAAGAAGCAGAACCTTCAAGAACCTACAAAAGGTGTCACATCTGCGGGCGAAATAGAGACAAGAAAATAAAAACCACGTGTCATAGATGTCATCAGCATGTCTGCAAGGAACATTCTGAGCAACTTGTAAAATGCGCAGAATGCTTACAAAGGTAAATTGTAAGAAATTTATAAAAATCTGATTACATGAAATAACACATTACATGTTTTTTGTCAAATAAAATGTACGCCTCACAACGTCATTGTCAGAATTTTTATGTGAAATGCTAATGGCATTTTCTTTTACAGGGAGTAAGACCATAGTTTCCAGTAACAGAAAAAACCAAGACATCTTAACAATACAGAACACAATTTTGTAAAAAGAAAAAATTGTACGAAGAAATACTTTTTACATAATTTTTATGAATGTAACATTTCCTCCTAATTTTCTGTTTTGCTTTAAATAAAGTTTTGTTTTTCCTTACAACAATCGCAAGATAAAGGTCTAGTTATTACACTGTGGGTTTAAAAGTGAAAAAAAAAAGATAACTAACAAAAAAAATCTAAATTTAAAGAGTGGGGTGTAAAACACCCCACGATAGCAGTTGTGTTACCTGAAAACACGATAGTACTTGAGGGTTAAACATGATCATTAAGTGTAAGACGTGACGTAATAACATCGTAAACATTTTCAATATCCATAATGCAAACCACCTCCTCCTGACGACGCAAAGTTTTCTGATTGCCTAACGTTTATCCACCACCTAAAACTTATTTTGGGTATTCTCTGGTTTCTTTTGCCAAATTAGATTCTCGCGAAAATCTATAAACCTCCTCGAAGAATTTGCAAATAAATACTTCCACACCAGTCCATTGGGTAACACAGAGCAGTGCGTGCCGTTTTGCCATAATATATAAACGCACGTTTTGCGTATAAACCCGACGATCAGTTTCGCGAACGCCATTCCATTTTTAACCTTGAAATTAAGGAAAACGCCGCTTAAAATAAACAATCGTCATTATCTCTTCAATTATTACAAGCGCAATGTCAACGACAGATATATTGTGACGGGAACAATGAGGGAGTAATGAATGCATATCGGATGAAATAATGCACCGGTTGACACCATCGAAGATTATAATAGGTAGGCAAGTTAGTTTTGCAGTAGGTTGTCATCGCATTTCCGCTAATAAAACGCTTGCAGTACGCATCGAAAAACAGCTAGACACATGGCGGTATGCACGCGTATAGAAAACGGGATATACGGGAGTTTGGGGTGCTGTAATTAACGCGTAGACTCCAAAGACAAATTTAGATCAAACTGCATCAAGAGCGAGGGACTCCGACGGCGCCTTCCCAGTGTTCAGTTTTTAGAAGGCGACATTCATAAGACGATGCTGAAGCTTTAAATTTGGAATTCGTAACGTTCACGTTCAAAACTAAACAATCGGGCGCGTTTAACAAAATAAAAGTAAAGTTTTGAGTGAAAACCGAAAGAAGAACAGCAGTTTACTTCGAATCGAAATTTTGTATTGTGCGACGGCGATTTAAAATTAGTATTACGTAGATTGGAAACGAAGTAAAGTCGTTCTTCTCGTTAAACATAAGATGACCCATCTGAACGTGGCCGTAAGAGTTAGGCCATTGTCAGATAGGTAAGTACACATGTCCTGATTATTTTGATTTGCTTATCATTGCTTATGTCTTGATAATTTTTAGTGTAACAACTAAAAGATGCAATATTATTTATTCTTTTGTTGCTTCTCTTGGTTAAAGTAGATGCAAAGATTAAAATTTATATTAATCTAATATTTGTATATATTAATAATTATATTAAATTTATTTAATTATGAACAGATTTCTAATTTTTTTATGTGCAAACACTTAATAAACATCTAAACAATAAAGGGGGAATCCCATAAGAAGGCCCACCCATAGTTAATTGTTAAGGAAAATAAAGGGTTTCCAATAAAGAATACTGTTTAGCTTTCTCAAATGTAGTTTCGCCATATACTCTCTTATGGCTGATTGTGGGCATGGTTTAACTTGCATGATGGCTCAAAAATTCGTAGCTACCCAAAGTTCTATTTTTTGTGTAATGGAATGTTTTTTTGGGGTCCTCTTTAAATTTCAATGCAAAATGTTATAAAGTACTATTGTCCTAAAAAGATTATTAAAGTTTTCTTGAAGAAGTTGCCATTTATGAAAATCGTTATTTCTTGCGAAGTACATAATGCTAGATTAAGCATAAAAAGACGTAATACCTACGCGCTTATGTGATCCCAAATTGTTAATTAGATGCGTCCAAGATTGCATTATGTTGGTATATAAACATAAACCTACTTTACCGAATTTCGTTATTTTATATAACAATAATAAGCAATGTTCAGTAAATGTTACATTACAAAGGAAATAACTGAACGTAATTTGTTTGTCCGAGACTAAGGATATTTTAACCGGGAGGCTTTGGAATTCTCTGGTAATCCTCCTGGAATGCACATCGTACAGAAAGCAAAAATAACACTAATGCTGCTGCTAACTAAACCCGAACATATTTAATTACTTTGAAGAAACTCATCTTAATTAGTTTCTATTTCTATTTAAAATCTATGGTTTTCTCTTTGTTCTTCTAAAAATGTGTATAAAACAATAAAGCACATTAAAAAGCGATTTAGATGCATTTCTTTCCAATACTTTTGTAGGTTTAAAATCTAGAAATACTGTAGATAATTTAATTAAATAACAATGAATAAAATTAGTTAAAGTCCTTTAGAAGCTATACGTGTTATTGCATACATTACATCCAAACAATATACTAGAATTATGTGACTTATAATCAGTTAACTCGAGTAGAATCAGGCCCAGTTCAGGATTAGGGAAAGGTTTCTATTATTTTTCAAAATTTGGAACATTTTTTGGACGACTGATAATCCTTATAAATTTCTTAATGTGGATGTGTATTGTTTTCATGGGATTAAATTAAGAGTCTTTGGCGTGTCCAGAAATTACGAATAATATTTTGAAGGCCAGTAGGTGATATGGGTCGTACCTAATTTTCATTCTTAAGTCTATATTTTTGTTTTTAAGCGATCCCATCATACAGATAAATCCAGTGAATTGAAATGGAATGACTCAATGGGGCATTCTTTAAAACTCCAACGGCCAATTCAAAGACCGGGAAAAATTGTACCTAAGTATTGTAGAATATTAATTGTATAATATGATGGAGCCCCATCCTATTAAAACCATAGATCGCGGTTTGGCATATCTGGTTTATTACCATTAGGAAACAGATTAAATCTCTGGTATCGTGTGGTTCCCTCTTAAGGTATTTCCTAAGATGTGTGGTCATATCTTAGGTCCACGAATCATAGGATTCGCTACCCAACAATGCTATTTTGTTTTTATTGGTCACACACTCAAGTTGTCGAGAATGCTGTGTATAATGTTCATCCATTAATCATCCGATGTGTATTCTTAGTCGACCATTAACGGCACTACAAATTCGCTAAAACAATACGTTGCTTTGTCTGAAAATAGAATATTGTTGAAAAAGCTTGGATTATTGTTAAACATTTCTGTAATTGTTCTACAAAACTGCGTTAGCGTATCCGGATCATTTTTATATTCGAGCAACAGATATCGAACTTCCTGACCTAGCAACACGCATAAGTGTTGTTCTATGTTAGAAGGAATTATTCCCCCGTGGGAAGACATCCTCTTCGGAAAAAATGCTGTCTTTTTGGAAAAAGGCGTCTTTGGAAAGAAGCGTGCCTGTCATCAGAATTTGAAAAAATTGCGTCATTTTCTAATATTAGTTGAGTGGTTGATACAGTTGGAATATTCGCTTTAGTAAGTAACATGTCTAAAGGTCGGTCTTCATTAGTGCTTGATTTGATGCGATCGACTTTAGGAATATCTTTAAGATCGCCCGTTTCTCTAAATTTAGCAATCTATTGATTGCCGAAACCGTTGATTTCGCTCCGGACCATAAGGATTTCTTTCAGTTGTAGTTAATATTGCAATTTTCACACAAACTATTGGAAAAAAAATTCTTTCGCGGTGTGAACTACTTTAATGAGATATTTCGACAGACGTTTCACCTAACTGGATTCGTTTAAATGCGCGAACAATTGGCTAAAACCAACGACGTTTTGCTGCCATTGTCGTATGGTAATGGTAAGAATATTTATATATAAATAATTATTAAATATTTGAATATATATATTTTATTATCTAACCCCAAGAAAAGAATACATAATATTAAATATAAAAGAATACATAAATCATTGCTATCGCATGACATACAAGGTGGGGTCAAAGAATTTATTGTAAAACCTCTCTGTGATACAAGATGGGAATATCGCATCCATAGTGCTAAAATCGTAAGGTATTAACTAGTAGAATCCTATGATGCACCTTACGAAATCTCATAATCTTCTAATGATCCTTCGGCTGAAAGCGAAGCCGGATCCCTTGCAAATCTCATAAAAGATCATAAGTTTATTGCATCTTGAATTTTAACTATGATTTTCTTTTCTAAGTAAAAAATGCAAAGTATTTCTGTAGATATTTTCTCAGCACTTTCTTCTTCTGACAAACTTTTATGCCGGCTAACTGAATACAGGATTTGGATAATTTTTGGTTGCAGGAAAAACGTTAGCAGGTTACAGCCAGGTGTATTACTACGTTACTTAGATTCGATATAGTTCCTATATCATTGACCCAAATGCTTTAGCTACTAAAATTAACTAACTGAATTATTAAAAGGAACTAAGTCTCTTATTATTAGATAGCAAGAACAGAAAAGTTGATTTAAATACTTGAATTTTGAACCCATCAATCCACTCAACACGTCTATATAGTAAGTAGCCCATCTAAGAATCTACGTGACAAGAAGCCTGGTCGAATAGAACTTGGCGTAGCCATTTTTCTAGCATTAATTTATAATAATAGCAACTGTTCCTTCAAAAAAGGAGTTGCAATACCAATATGAGAACTTGTACAATTTGGAGGGACGATAGAAAGCAGTATTTAAGACTTTTGATTAGAGAAAATTAATTATACTTTTCTTATTTCTCCGCCTCAAAGATATTTGGATGGCATTTCCTAATAGGAATCGGACTTTCTACCACTAGATGGACTCTTTTACTGCCAAGAAGGGACATGGGGGTGGCGCTGATGACTTATAACCTCGTAAACGTTTCGTTGTAACATTATAATATAATTAGTACGATATACAAGGTCGTTTCATTTGTACCGTCCTAATAAAAAAGTTTAAATTTTGAATTTTCTCAGATATGGCACTTCTTTACCACGATCTTCTACAGCATTGAATGTGGTGCATTGATTACTAATGTAACACCTACAGAGATAGCTAAGTCCAATTGTATAAAAAACGAACAACGTATCGCTACCGCAGGCGTTCTAATAGCGTTGTCTACACATCAACTTTAATCGGAAGAAATTACCAAGCATGAGACCTAGGGTAAAGAAGGGCCTCCTAACACTTAAAATAACATAAAAATTATACCCTTTATAAATATATTAAAGTAAACTACCCTGCTTTAGTTATATTAAATCTAAAAAAATGGGAGGAGGTAAAATAGAAATCCAAAGAAAAAACACTTAATTATTTTGTCAAAATACCATTATTAGAAATGGTATCTTCCGATCTTCTTCATATCGAACCCAGAAGATTGTCGCAGATCCTTGTGGTTCTGAAGTGCCCCTAAAGCCTATTTGCGTGTCGGTACAGTTGATCTGCATTTAGAAATTTGTGAAAATATTGAAACTCCCAGCGAGAACATTTACAAGGAAGCCATTCGTGTATAAGGTAACGGAAGGAGACAGGAAAATCAACCGTTCTTCAAATCGCCTCCGTTTACCACCTATCGGCAAATGTTACATCTTGTTTTCGAAGAGCATCATCCATCCTCTTTCTATTTCTGTAATGAAGATTATCAAAATATTTCATCAGATTAACTTAGTGATAGAAAAAACGCGTACTGTATACATATACTTGCATGTATAACATATAGAGGAGGTTACGAAACACTCATATTTCAAAAAAATACCGAAATAAATACATCAACTAAAGCTGTGTGATTGTAAGCAAGTGTGTAACAACTCAGTTTTATAAATAAACCTTTTAGCGATGAGATATGGTTGTTATTCCATCTTCCCTTCGATTCGACGAGATTTGTTTTGCTTATCGCATTTTCCAACTGGATGTAGAACATTTGGCGCCCGCCATCATTAAGGCCAAGGTACTTAAAGTACATTCGTTCAAGGTAATTTTCGTTTTCCGATTTATCGCCAATTATTTTTAATTAATATCCACCTAGTTAATTCACAAAAAATACAAATGTGAATATCATAGATAACTATTTCCGCCGCATTTTTTTGCATTCATTCACCAAAGAAAAGTATTTCTGGTACGCCGCGTACAGCGGCGATGGTGAACTTTTCAGTATTCGGGCGTCTCCCATACCGAATGCCATCAATTTTAAAGCGGATGTGCGTTATTTTTGGATTGCAGTAGGTACGCGAAAGAACTTTTCCTCTTCTTCTTCTATTTCTATTTCGACTCCTTTTCCATCAACTACGGTATGCCGGTGAATCGATGTAGCCTAAACACCGTTTTCTTCCTTCTGCAGCCCAATGTGTAACTCTTGCCGGGGGCTTTTAATCGTCAAGAAACGCAGATGATGAAAGGGTAAAATGTAGCAGCTTTACGATCTGTGCAGATGCTTTAGATTTTAAACCTTAGTATTTCCATGACAGGATATCCAAACAATCGTCAAAAGATTACTGAAGGCATCGCAAGAAAATAAGCTTTTGATCATATTTTAATAAG
>LR737382.1:0-87647 GCA_902655005.2 Marronus borbonicus | reverse complement strand
TGAAAAGATATTGCTTTCAAACTGAATACTGTTGTTTGTATAATACTAATTTTAAAGAATACAATTCAAATTTTTTGTGCCACTGGAAGAACCTTCGTGCGTCATAGAGTTAACGAGGATTACGTCGTTTCTACTCTTAAGCACTGAAACACTGGAACATAATCCATTTATACCGACGACGTCATCGATGCAAGCAATTGAAGAAGTCGTCCTGAATTACTCATCGAGTGAAGATTCCTAGAGTGATACAGAACTAAATTGTTTTCTTTTAATAAAGTTCATGTAGCTCTTTTATTTATTTGTACCTACACTTTATTTCACAAAAGAAAAATTAATTTGCAAGGGCGAACTTGTTCGTACGAGGAATTTCTTCCAGCCAAACCTGTTGGTTGTATTTTTCTTTATAATTACTATTCAACACATATGGCTCTGTGCAATGGCAAATAATTTTCTAATTTCTAATAATTTAAAGGAAAACCCCCTAAACATGAAAATCGATCACCATGCCTCGTATGTATGAGTGCTTGTTATAATACGTCAGTCTAATTTGCACCTAAATCATTTTCAAACGATAAATTTCGTTCTTTACCTCTATCTGCACATTATATGTTGTGCGCAGTAATTAATGATGACAACATATAACATTACATTTCCGTGTACTACTTGCCAATTTTAATGTTTACGTTGATGAATTGTGTATGCTTCATGCTCTACAGTCTAAAAACTATAAATAAAAGCATGAAATGCTTTTATTAGCACATAAAGTTTTCCTATAGACGAGTTCGATTAGATAATAAATAAATAATAAAAAGAAATATGAATTTTAACTAAAAATATGAGGAAGATTGATAGAACTTATAGATTTTTATATTAATTCTAGTTAATTTGCAATTTACGCTAATAAAATAAATAATTAATACCTATTTAAAGTTTATATATTTCTTGCAGAGAGAAGATTCTGAAATCCATTCCGATAGTTGATGTTAGACAAAATGTGGTTGCAGTCACTAATTTAAAGGTAAGATAATAATTCAATTATTTAATTTAACCTACTCAAAAGTCTTCAACCCAGAAATTTAAGTGAATTCTAAGATTCTATCCTATTACAAACGAAATCACAGTGCTGATTTAAGTAAAGACCACTGAATGATATTAAATACAATATTATCTTAAGTTTTGAATAAAATTGTAAATGAGGTGTGCAACTTCGGGGCCATGGTCAGAGATTTCGTTACCTGGACGATGGGTACCAAATGCCACCTGATTTCAATCCAGTGGATATCGGGGGCACGATCTAACAGTATCTTAATGAAAATGTACATTCTTCTTTAAATCAACTTATACATTTGTTATTATTGGTCTTAGCACTCTTTTTTTTAATATCCCGAGTTTTTAGATTTTTTTTAATTTACTCCATAAATAAAAGTGAAGGGAGTTAAAATCGGGTGATCTCGCATGGCATTGCGCTGGTCTTTTATTTGAAACCACTCCGTCATTAAGATGTTCTCTCAAAACCGGGCAACCATCTTTCTGGCCTCAGCTACGTTGCATGTTGCCCGAATTAATAATTTGTCTCAAAGCAGAAATTATCTCGTTTGTTAGTTGCTTCGTATATGTATTACCAGTTAAATTGCAAAAAAAGGTGAAAGGACCTACTAAGTGATTATTTAAAATTAAAGGAAACCCAAACAACAAATAAAAATGTAATTTAATAAAAGGAAACGAATTGGAACCTGTCGGTTTCAAGCAAAAGCAGATTCATTGTCAGGTTAGAGTTATTATAAACAGTTAAAACTTGTCGAATTGTTTTATTTTAGTTACACAGAGTCGCTATGGATTATTTAAATAATCACGTAAACAAAATTTAGTACCAATTAAACCGCACCAGCGATTAAAGCCAAATTAAGCTTGAAAGATGGATTTTCAATAGACCAATTGAACACTCTATGATAGACAAATCATGTTTCATCTGTCTACAGTGTTTTCCTAAAAAATTAGCATCATCTTCATATTTTTGCAGGCACCACTTGCTAAACTGTAATCTTTGGCCATAGTTATTGTCGTTTAAACCTATAATTGTTGGAAGGATTGTAAACAGTGGATTTTGGAATTGTAGTTTCTTGATCCACTCGGCGAACTAATATGCTTGGATTGCTCGTAACTTTCTTTAAAGCAATATTTCAACCTAGTATTGACAACCTCCGCACCATGCAAGTTTAATTAATTAATCCGGGATGGCCGTTTCGAGGATGATATAACATGCCTGCGCTATCCCCACTTTCGAGAAAAATATTAAATACAAATACCTACTTCTACCGCCTACATAAAACTAAACTTAGTTTTCCGTTTTCGACTAAGTTTCTAACAAAAATGATGTGGCTGTTATCATTCTGGGTATAATTGTAAATATCTTGTACTGGGTCTTGTTGTATTGTGATTCAATGAATAACAATACTTAACATACATCGTTCCTCTTGGTTAGTGTACGACATTTTTCTATTACTAAGGAACGATAATTAAAACTGAAGCTGTTGCTCGGAGCTGGGCATACGGACAACCAAGTTTTCGACATTTTTAGCATCGGTTCTATACTATATCGGGTATCCGGTTTCGGGTACCCGAAAATGGTTCTGGAACCGAATAGTTGAATACCCGATTTCAGCTATTTGGTACCTGAATAACCCCAAATCTCTAGGTTTTCTAGTAGGTCAAGTTCAAAGCCAAAGAGTTGATCAAAGGTATTGTTTTTATATTTTTGAGGTGTGCTTACTTTTATCTTTTTCATTTTCATAACTTTCGACATCACCTACATTAGACCCCAGAACTCAAAATACGTCGCCTGTTCGTTAAGTTCATTCCTTACACATCATCCTCATTCCCTTCGTTATGTAAATAGTTGTTCCGATCATCATCGTCATCCACATTATCATCCTCTGGAGAAACGTAATCCCAGTCTAAAGTACAGACGTCATTATCAAACTCCAAGGAGATTTCCTTCTCGAAGAATCTCCCGAAAACCTTGGAGTTGAGATAGCCTCGATTGATAGTAAAGAATTGTCGTCTGCATCGCTGTCTCCCTCAGCAGCACGGTTCCCACCAAGAAGTGTTGTATCTTCCAAGAGCATTCAATCAAGTGTAGTAAATTACTTACCAACCGTTTTCACTCGAACAACAATAAACAGATTGTCACTAAACAAATAGCTACAACTTGCGCAGTGCGCTAACTCCCAGCACTCTAGCAGTCGGCAAACAGTGTAACGACATATTTGAAAAATCCCTTCTATAGAGTGCCGTATACTGCTAAGGAGCAGAATAATGTGAAAATACATGCACTTGTAGCTCATACGACAAGTGGCTTCTATAACAGGTACTTACCTATGAAGGGTTACTCTTAAAATGTTTTCTTTGTCAATTAAAGCATAAAATCAAGAACTTTGGTCACCATGTTAAACCTGGTAAAAATCAGAGAAAAATTCTTTCTAACCGTATCGAAATGCAATATGGCGTTGATTGGAAATAAGAAAGTTGATGGTGGCTAGAAGGCCCCACCTACTTTCTTTTGAACTTGCCCTCTATCTCCAATAATAAGTGAAATCCTCATGGTGAGGAACGAAAATGAATCAGAAAAGAATAAAAGGCGTCATCTGTTTTCAAAAGTTAGATAGTGGCACAGATACTTTATGACCTTACCCTGTATCAAGTTATGAAAAGAAGAGTCATATGGGCTGCAGGTTTTTCCAACTCAGAAGAATAATTGCAGCGTAATTGCACACAAAGTGACTATTGGAATGATTACATTCTGAAAGAAATAAGACGATTATGGCGAGCTATAAATGTTGATTACTGAAACCTGGCAACGGCTCTAAATTACTTTATTGTGTACGTATTCCATAGCACAAGCAAGTTGTATGTAGACTCAATCATTAAATGCATATTTTACCTTGAAAATATTGTTAGATCTCACTACAAAATATTGCCCTATTCGTTTCGCTTGTAAATCTAAATATAGTCAAATTCGCATAGCGTGTCATCTAGTTCGTTTTCTGCACGGCTGGTGGTGTTGTGTGTGTGTATATCAAGACAGGACCGCACAGGCACAATATACCTTTTGTCTCCCGGCCATTATTATTAGTCGCCTAGTCGAGTCATTAGCACTTTAATGCTGCCTTATTAAATTTAATAGGCGGCATCGTACTACCCGGACTTATTTTCGTTTGTATAGCTAAACAAGTGAATCACGCCCGTCACTTGTCATCGGAACAAATGCTAAACTATATTTACGAAGTGGCGTGTGGGTAAGACGTAAGCGTATCGAAAATGTCACCAGATGGATCGGAATCAAAATCATTCGGACGAGCAAAGCAGGCCTGTTTATTTACGTCTACTGCTCATCTCGGATCATGTTGGTTGTTTCTGTAAATGTACTTCTCTTGCCTTAGATGTTTGAAGGCATTGCGCAATATGTTCGATGGAAAAGCAGTTCAGTGAAGCTAAATCTGGCATATTTATTTATTTAGTCTCATATAATTTAATCGAAACTTTCTGCTTACTTGTTAGATTAGTTTGATAATGACCACAAGCTATTCCCGGAATCTCTGTTATTGTGCAATTTACTTTATACATTTGGAAGTTTATTCCTTACACCTTATAAAATTACTAAAGACTTGTAATTTAATTTAATTTAAATTTCATACAAAATGAAGTATCTAATTGGAGCGCAGACAAAGTTAAATCTGGCCAACAAAATAGTTGAAAGCTGTAAAAAGATATAAGTAACGAAGGACTGTATCAAGATGAAATTTAAAGAAAGTGAAAGCGATGTTATGGAAATATTTTAGAGAAAAAATAAAGAAGGTGATGTACACTGCCGTTCAGTTCAGAACAGAAGTTCGGTTATACAATAAAAATCTATTATATCACACTGTATACAATTATTAATACATAAAATTAGAAAAATATTAAGCATTCACTCTTTTCTAAGGGACTAAAGCCATAAATTCTTATGTAAAGTAGAAATATTGCGACAACCACAATAAATAAACCACAATAAATTATTATCATTCCAAGAATTTCTCGGAAGTACCGATCTTTTGAAACGGGTCGTTTGGGGATTATTAACGAACAATACATTTAGGAAATATACCGCAGTATCACTCTTGTTTATTTATCACAGGCGTAAAGATATAAATTTGCTTCATTTTACTGTTAAACGTGTGTTGGTGTGCATCTGTCGTTTTTGCGCGAAAGTTTTAAGAAAATTTACTTCAAAATGGCACATGAAAAACGTTCACGCATTATTACGCTGTTTGAAGAAGGATATTCGGGGCGACAAATTGCTGAAAAAATAAATATGAGAAGTTCAACAGTAAATGACATCATAAAGCGATATCGGACAACTGGAACTATAGAAAATCGTGTTCGTCCTGGAGCATCTAGGAAAACAACAAAAGCTGAAGATTTGAGAATTGTATTATTAAGCAAACGCAATAGAAAATTAACAGCGCCACAAATAGCAGCCGAAGTCAATCGCGGCCGTGAAGAACAAGTTTCGGCGAGTACGGTAAAACGTCGACTTCAACAAGCGGACCTTCATGGACGCATTGCCATTCGAAAACCCTTATTACGTCGGGGCAACAGAGCAAAACGGCTACAGTGGGCCCGTTCTCATCTAGATTGGTCGTTAGATGATTGGAAACACGTGCTTTGGAGTGACGAGTCAAAGTTTGAGGTTTTTGGGCAAAATCGACGAGTTTATGTCCGAAGATCTAAAATCGAAAAAATGATCCCGGACTACATTGTGCCAACAGTGAAGCAAGGGCGTAGTTCTCTGTTAGTGTGGGGATGTTTCTCCTTTGCTGGGGCGGGAGATTTATGCAGAGTGCAGGATGTAATGAAGAAGGAAAATTATTTTGCAATACTCCAGAATCATGCAGTGCCATCAGGATTGCGTATAATAGGCCGTAACTTTACATTCATGCATGACAACGACCCAAAACACACTGCGTTAGTGTGTAAGAACTATCTAAAGGAGCAAGAAGAACAGCACACCCTGAAAGTAATGACATGGCCCCCACAAAGCCCAGATTTGAACCCTATAGAGTTGTTGTGGGATGAACTGGACAGGAGGATCCGAAAAATATGCCCAACTTCACAAGAGCATTTACGGAATATTCTGCAACATGAATGGATTAATATTCCACAATCCGTTTTAACAAAACTTATCGAAAGAATGCCTAGAATAGTTCGAGCGGTGATTAACAGCAAAGGAGGTTTTTTCGATGAAAAAGAAATATAATGTTCAGTATGTTATATTAGGCCAGGATAACTTTTTATTTATTTATTTTTGTCTTTTTTACCTGTACATACAATAAAATTGCATTTTGTTTTTAGTTTCGTTTGTTTCTGTAACCTTTTCATGTTTTTTACTAACCGACCGAACTTCTCTGAACGGCAGTGTAGCTGAATATCTGAAGAGCAAAACATAACGGACAAATGAAAGTAATACCGTTATGACACAGAAGAAGGGCCAGTTAGAGAAATTGTAAAAGAGATGGAAGCAGATAAACAGCAAGAAATAAAAGAAACAGAGATTACAGAAGCAATGAAGTACAATGCACCGGGACGTAATAATGTTCGAAAAAAGAGATTACAATAAATATAGGCTTCGTTCACACCATTGAAATTATATGAAAGTACAGAAGAGATAAGGAAGAGAAGACTATTTCGGTCTTATGGACATCGAGATAGCCTTTGAGACTGCGCCAAGAAGTAAAATACAGGAAAAAAAAAATCGTCCATGTTTAGGACAACTCGAAGATTATTATTCGTATTATGCGGTACCTTCGCAGATAATACCATATGAAGATATAGTTAAAAGAACAAAAGCGCTTTGGTAAATAATATTATAATTATGACTGTAATGCTGGGGATCTAGACCTCAAACATATTGAAATACAATAAAATCCATCTAAGTCAATAGGAGATAGGGAAATGGCAATGGCTCTTTTTTTAGATATTGAGGGGGCGTTTAACAACAATACAACAAATTCCTTAGTAGAAGTAATGAAGTTAAAATAAGTCTGTTCACGACTCTGCCACTGGATAAAGGTCGTCCTGGAGGAACGTATAATCGTATCGTCTCTGGGGGAAGAGAGTATCAAAGTACGAGCAGAAGAGGGAACCAATAGCAAAGCTGTCCAAAGAAGGCCTGCATTGCTTAGGATATACAGGCGACGTAGTAATAGTTGTACGAGGCAAATTTGTCGGAGAAATAACAGAAGGAATGCAAAATGCCTTAAATACACCGACGGTAAACAACTAGTGTAAACAGGAAAAACTCAAAAAAACACAAGTCATTGTATTCACAAAGAAACGCACAGCTCAAAGCTGAAAGCCAATTATGATAGAAGGAGCGAAGATTCCATTTTTCAAAGAAACGAAATATCTCGGGGTATAGTTCGATTAAAGACTGACATGGAACTCTCATTTTAATGAAATCATCAACAAATCTACTATTGCCTTGGGCAGATGTAGAAAGTTGTGTGGAAAAACGTTGAAATTAAGCTCAAAAATGATGCTATGCTTGTGAGAGTCACCGAGTTCACCAATGGTATGGTGAACGTAAACATTGCTTGGGGCCATGAAAACCACGGCAGCTGTTTTGAAATGCATCCTCAACCTGGAACAACAAGGCTGGAACAAGCTCGTCTCAAACACAACTTCGATAAGAACTATAAAACGGTAATACCAGATAGAGAAAATTAGAAGAAAAATCCACGAGTCGAAGCCGGAATTTGTAGGCTGGGCCACTATGCCTAATTCAAAACGCCACAGTATTTCAGACCAAGTAGCAATAGTACTAAGGTCTATTGAAGAATTACATAGGCAAGAAGTTATCGATCTATTGGGATCTATTCAGACGGCAAGCAGTGATAACAGCACTAGACTCCATCCCGACGAAGACGAAACAGGTGTGGTACTGCTTGAATCTATTCAGTAGGTTGGGAAGCTGAACCAAGATGACCCTGGTCGGGGTACCAGGACACAAGGGCTATAGCATATACGATAGCTAAAGCAACTGCTAAACAATGGTGAGATAGGAAAACTCAAGACTGATGGACAAATATTCCAGGTCAGACACGGGCTAAATAAGTGATTGGTCACAGACCTAGATTTACAGCGGACCTACTAAGCAAGGAAGAACAATCTGATAGAGGAAGCAACATGTGGATTACGCCGGGCTGAAGAAGAGACTGTTCATGTGCACAGTACTGGCAGGAATATGGCTCCCAGAAATGGGAGAGTCGTCAAGAGTCCACAGTAAATTAGTTCCCTTTCGCACGAGACCATTATTGATGTATCATCCGCGCACAAAAATACACACCACAAGCAATGTAGTCGGGCAGGTCAGGAAAGTCGTTGTTGAAAACTAAGAAAAGCAATGGCTCCAGTAATGAACCCTTCGGCACTCTTGTTGTTTGCAAGTGGCGGTTGAAATAAAGTGCAAGGTGTCACCAGAAGAGATCGAATAATGAACTAATCACAAAGGAACTACAAATGGAATCGATTTTAAACATGGACAGACAAGTCAGGGAGATATTAAAGACATAAATACAAATACGTGAAACGGAAAACGAGAATACCCAAAGAAACATGGATACTTACAAGGCAATCGGAAAGGTATTGTAGAAAAGAACAAATTATGTAACGGCTCTATAAATAAAATGTACCATATCTTCACACCTAACAACACTACGTAGAATTCTACTTATATATAAAAGAAATGGTCAATTAAATAAGAAAGATAAGAAATACAGGGTGTATTTGAACTTATACAAACTTTACCAACGTTCAGTAAAAAAAGTTTCTATAAATATGTAAGAAAAATGCTTCCTTAAAAAGGTAACGAACGAATTTCAAAACTGCGAATAATCAGTAACAATTGTTATGAAAACAAGAACAACCTCGCAGAGGTCTTCTAAAATAAGAATCGGCGTAGCATTCTACTTCTTCCGTTATTTATTATAGTTTATTAACAAGATTTTTAGGTGGTCTCATAAAACTGTATCTGGAGAGCGCGATGGCCGCGCAACTCGTCCAGCTCTACCAATCTAACGATTCGGAAAATTATTATTTAAGTACTCCTTAGAAACAAGGTTGAAATGTGGTGAAACACGGTCATACATGAACCATAAGTCACGCCGTGTTTCCAACGGATCATTTAGCAAAAAATTCCTGTAATTCGGCCCATTTAATCCGTCTGGTAAATACATTGGACCTAATAAATAATCGCTAACAATAGTACCTCAAATGCTTTTCTTTAAATTACTAATTGCACATTTAGAATTCACATTGGAGTAAGGATAAAGCAGCTGCTCATGCAGAACTCTTCGTACCGTATTATGCAAAGCACCTATTTCTAAGCATAATTTTCTCCTTTTTAAAATTCTCCGCAATTCGTCTTCATCTTCTTCAAACTCAAAAATTCACAACTAACTTTGAAAATGTAGAACTTTGTTTATACTTGCTAAGAAACAAAAAGGTAATATCCAATTCGACTTCAACACACTTGAAAAACTCGGATAAACGGTTGAAACAACCTAAAGTTAGTACCAATTTTGAAAAACGCACGTAACTTTTTAAAAAAAGCATCTTTGAACACGTTTATAGTATAAAGTAAAGTAGCAATTCAGACACATATTATATAATGTTCAATGGTCAAAAAGCGATAAGTTGCGACATAAAAAAAGCAGATAACAAGAAGGATGGATATTTGATATTTAGATAAGTGTTGTTTCCGCAGAACAGACGTTTTGAATACTTCAATGCCAACAAGGATTAGGAGGCGCATAATCACAAATTCTTTGGATGCGTGAAACGCTAAAAAGAATATACTAGTTAGTTAATCAACTTGTCCGAATTGAGAAAATGGTAGCATAAAAAATATTAGTTAAATATTAAATAAAATAATATAGGTAATATTGTGCACGCAGCTGACGAAAAATGAATTATTCAAAACACATCGTTGAAAGTTTTTACACCTTGAAGAAATAAGAATTTAATGATAGAACATTGCACTGTACAAGCTTGTATAACAACTCAGAAATATATCAATCAACTTGAGGTTGTTTATAGCCCCAATTAGCATCGCATTGCTTGTAAGTAACATGTTAATTTATCGCACCAACTTATCAACTATAGTTAGAAAGAAATGAAATGAAAAGCATATTTAATCTTCATTAATTATAGTAAGCAGTAGTAAGCAATAAATGATTAAAATTTATAGAATCTCATCTATCTCTTCACGTACCTTTCTCATTATATGCGGCAAGCTCATAAGCAATGGACAGATATCCTATCTGGTAGCGTCTTAATTCCACAAAAACGCTGAAATACTTCGCATACCGAGTCGCGGCTTTCAAAAAATAAACAAACACCGCAAAAGATACGCGCACCGCGCAAATAAACAGCGTTTCAGCCATTCCGTAATATTATTAGCCTCCACCCGGTGTAATTGAGAATAGTTTCATAGTAACGTTGTCGTCTCTATGACAATGAAGCTGGTACATGCATACAATGATGGATATAAGCAATGATTAACGGAAAAATTATTTTCAACGGAGAAGGATTTTATAAACAACAACATATTTGTACACTTTCTGAGAAAGACAATTATCCTGCTTCTCTTATTAGGAAGTTACTTCATTCTTCTCCTTATCTAAAAATTACAACTTATAATAGTAATAAAATTTTAAAGTTCCCGCCGAATTTCAGCAGATCACTCAGTTGAGGTCTTTTCTTAGTGGCAACTGTTTTTTCCTTTTCTGAACACACACTACACTTCCATTAAGCGAGTCCCCGTAAACGTGTTTCCTTACCGAATATGGCCGGAAGAATTTTAGTTAGAACGCTGACAATTCTAGTCAAATTCTATATGTTTCTTCGGATTGAAGGAGTATTAAATATATGTTGACTAAAGATTCTAGTCCCACTGAAGTTTGCCCAGGCCCTGTTTTAGTAAAGGCATCAGCTACCTCGTTCGCATCAATGTTTGTGCGTCTTGATGTTCAGATGAGCGTACCCTTACTGTTTCTACCTATAATATTAAGAATGTTTCTGCAGTCAGTCGCATGAGTCTGGAGGAGTTCTTCTTTACATCGAGGGTTTACACCGCAGCCGGGCTATCAAACAAAATTTATATCGATCTGCGTCTAAGAGATATACTTAGAGGTATCCTGACATCCATGGCGATTTTATCAATTCATAAAAGAGAAACCAATCGTTAACAATACTCCTCTACCTAAGTGAAAACAAGCTAATAGTATTTTGATAATTGAAGATAAGAGTGTACTATTTCCTAGAGAACCTTAAGCTTATAATTGCTGATCTAACATGGTGCAGTTATAAGAGTATACACTGTGTCCATGGATTTGGTGCACAATGGGAAAAACTTTTTTATTCCACATTTTATGAAAAAAAGCTATTCTTTACGAAAGTTTTTTGCTTGCCTTAAAACCATTAGAAAACATATTAAAATGCACTGATTACCTTCTGTATGCATATAAATATTGAAAACGTGTTTGCTTACTTTCAAAAATTTAACTGTTTAAATTATTGTTGATAATCGTATTGCCTTGAAATTCTGTTGACATTTAATTATTTCTCTGCTTCAAATTTAAGTGACACGACATTTGCAATCATGAACGATCACAATTATGCTAACAATGCAACAACGAATTTGTTTGATTAAGTGTTATGGAATTGGTGATATTTCATATCGAACAACGATCAACAAATTTAACGTTAAAGCATTAATATCGCTATTAATTCTTTGAAAAAGCTCCTTAAGAAATTTGATGAAACGGGCTCTGTTGTTAGAAAGAAGAAAACAAAGAAACAATACAATGAAGATGATGCATTAACTGTTCTAGCTATGGGATCTGTATTAGAAGATCCAAAAAAATCACTACGTAAGAAAGCGGCGGAGTTGGGTGTAAGCAAGAGCTTACTACAAAAAGTCTTTAAGGAAAGCAAGATTAACCCATTCAAACCCAAATTTATTCACACCCTGGAACACCGGGACGATGCGTTTAGATTAGAATTTAGTACTTGGGTTGGACAAAATGTTATGGAGGATCAATTTTTCCATCATAAAATTTTATTTTCGGATGAAGCTACTTTATCACTAATGGTAATGTGTCATCCCAAAATTGCAGATATTGGGCAGAAGAGAATCCAAATTTTCGTATTAATCGGAAAAACCAGTGTTATAAGAAAGTAAATGTATGGTGTGGAACTTTATCCAATAAAATTATTGGCCCCTTTTTTTCGAAAACAATTTAAATCAACATGATTATTTGGATATTGCAAAATTTTGTTTTACCATCGTTGGAGGACATTAACAGAGATGCAGTCTACTTCAGCAGGATGGATGCCCTGCGCATTCAACTAATTTAATTAGAAACTGGCTTGACGACCACTTTCCTGAAGGATGGATCGGTCGTTTTGGACCTATTCGCTGGACAGCTCGCTCGCCCGATTTAATGCCGATGGATTTTTATTTTTGGGGACACGTTAAACAAAGAGTGTGCTAAAAT
The DNA here is from genome assembly GCA_902655005.2 of Marronus borbonicus. Classification (NCBI taxonomy): domain Eukaryota; kingdom Metazoa; phylum Arthropoda; class Insecta; order Coleoptera; family Scarabaeidae; genus Marronus; species Marronus borbonicus. The sequence goes on along the minus strand of LR737382.1, from coordinate 75,051 downwards.
AATAACTTTGATGTTAATTTCGGCGCATTAAAAGATAAAGTACGAACAGTAATTAGTGAGATTTATATAAGAACATTTTACAGAGTTTAGGTATAGGGTCGAAAAGTGTGTGGAAGTAGGTGGGGGTTACGTTGAATAAATTATTTGTTGTTTTTTATCACATTCCATTTATATACGTAAGAAATTATTTCATAAAGTCTTATATTTATAATAAAGAATTTATTTTAGTTAACCAGAATATTATTAAATATTTTATATCTAAAAATATGTATCAAAAAAGCTACAACATAAAATGGTTTCAAAAATGTATCAACGGTCAACGTGTTGTATAACTTTGCACCAAATCCGTGGACACACTGTATAACTATGTCCGGCAACATAAATAAATGTGAATCTGGAACAAGCATCTGTCCCATTGTCTGCCTCTAAACAAAAAATAGAAACGACATAGTCGAGTAGTTGTGTAAACGCGTAAAAAAAAGCGTTTCGCTAAACGTGATTTCAGAGTACATATCAGTGCTACTCTGCACTGTTTGAAATTTGGATGCCCCTGAACGGTTCTCCGATTAACTTTTAACCAGATTTTACGAAAAACCACTTCATTACAATAGTCTGTTGCTAGATATACAAAAAACAATTTGGATAATAATTAAAGAGCTAACAAGGAAATTAGATAACCCAAATAAAAAAAACAAATTAACCCTAATGACATGAACAGATGTTTCACTGAACGAAGCGTGCAGTCGTCCAACTCATCAGCAGTGATGATGATGATAAAATATTCCAAAAGAATATTTTCTAGTTTAATCATCTAAAGATTTACGTTCACAAATTAAACTGGTTCGAGGTTAGAGCGTCGTCCCCAGACATTCTGCCAACTCTGTACGTAAACAAGGCTGTAGTTACTTGACTTATTACCTCCGCCGTACATATATACTTCACGTTCCCCTATGATTACTTCCCACTATCATCGACTGTACCGTGCAGCTTGCTGCTCGTAATTTGACACATGTCGCACGCACCGTACCGCATCTTTGATCTAAATTTGAATTTCAGGTGCCCGAACATTACGCTGGCGACAGCAGGGAGCGCATAAGGAGATTCTCATTCGACTATTGTTTCGATGCCAATTCAACGCAACAAGATGTAAGTATTTACGTAGAAGTGATTAGACAAAGTGCCATGCTCTAACGCGTTTTATTTCTGAACATTTTTCATTAAAATTGGTGTGTTTACGTTAGTTTGAAATAGGATGATGAATGAACTACTTAGAAATAGAACGTTGATTAGGTGAGGGGCTAAAGAAAGCGCTATGCCAAAAATAATGTGATAGACGGGAAGCTCAGATTCTTTCCTTTTGTTTTTTTCTTGTTGCGTGTTTGTCTTAATGAGCAAGCAAACAAATATTTATAGCACGCTACTACCATAATATTGATACTGTGTGTTTGGCATTAAAGCTTTAGGAAAAAATATAGTTAGGGCCTGTGCAGTTGCCCTTTTATACGGATGGTAAAATGGTTTTTTCCTAACCATAATACGTTAAGATAGTCGATTGACACGATTACTATCTCAAAAAACGCCATCACTTTACCCTACGTGGAAATAGTCTTCACTTCTTCTTCACTTTTTGGATTCATCCTTTGTCGTCCACCGTTTCAATTGTACCTTGGCTTTTAGAGTGTACTGGTATATCCACGTTTCATTTACAGTTATTAATCGATGTCAAAATTTCGTCGTATTTTGCTTAAACTCCTTCAACAGGGCTTTGGAAATGTTCATTCAAATGTATTTTTGGTCCTGGGTGAGCAAGCACGGCGCCCAACGCGCGGTTAGCTTTTTCGTGCAATCTTCAGTCAATATATGACAAACACGTTCTTTCAAGATACCCACAGCCTCTGGTATCTCTCTAGCCTTAATTCGATGATCGGCTAACGGTATTTGGTGAACTTTTCCGATGTTATCGGTAGTAATTGCAGTTTTTAGCCGTCCTGAATTTTCATCCTCAACCATCCTGGTACGATCTTTCAAACATAAAAATTTAATGACGGCTCGATATTCAATTCTTTCTATTTTTTACAGAAACACTAATATCGACTGACGCAAATCAATGTTAAACAAAAACTGAGCGTCCTACATGGAGAGAAATTTTTAACGAGTAATGTCACCTTTATGTTGAAACTTGGAACTTTTCAGATTAGCCTCGTACTAGAGAATCTAGGGTCACTTTCTATAGGAACACTACACCTACCTACAGTCAACTATTTTCGAAATATTTACAAAAAAATTGCTTTTGCACTATAATTTTCATATTTTCTTTGTTTTTCTTTATAAACATCCTTGCATGGTCCCCTACATATAACCGTCTACGTGTAACATTCACTCTTTTTTCTTGCAGGTCTTTAACGTGATAGATAACGTAGTAAAAGATGCTGTCAACAAGAAGTTCCACTCGTGTATTTTAGCGTACGGACAGAGTTCTTCGGGAAAAACGCACACAATGATGGGATTTAACGATGATCCTGGACTAACCCCAAGATTATGTGATAGAATATTTTCGTACCTCGGTGGAAATGGCGTAGATGAAGAAGATGTTAACAACGTAACGATAAGGTCAGTTTATAATGTGTAAATTCCTTAATCCGCATAAATTACAACATCGAAAGTAGCTGTTATTAGTGCCATGTGGAGGAGCCATACTTAAATACGGTTCGAGTACCTATGTATGTCCCAGCAATTCTTATTATGGCCCATTTTCAGTTATTCGGTGGCTTACATAGCCTAGGGCCTCCCTATCCCTATCCTTGGCGTTCTGTAAGTTAAACTTAACTCAATTTAACGATAATCCCAGAGGAATGGTAATATCACTCGCCTGCGCTTTATTTACTTCACATTGTAAATGTTCGATTTAGTGCAACATTTCCCTTGAGGGAAGTACAGAATAAATCTTATTTCATTTGTAGTAATTTCCCATAGGAAATGTGTATACTTTTCGATTGCCTATACTTTCTAAGATTCTTTGAGTTGAGCTTGAGAACACTAACTCGCATACCACATTAAATGCTGTAGTATAGTACTTTTAGTCGATGGAAACTTAATTGGAAAACTATAAAATATCTGTTATGAAATATCTATCGTAATTGGCAGTGATTTGAGAAATGAAATCGTAAATAAAGGAACGAGAGGACGCTTCAACAATCTTTCTGTTTGGTTCAAATCGCCATTGAGCGAAGACGTATGTGTGTATTTTATTTTTCGAGCAATTTTATGTATTAAACTGCCCAAAGATTACTTTGACTAGATTAATTTAAAAGTATGCAAAAGTATGCGAAATTTCAGTGCGTGACGCGTTATCATGAAGAGTTTGCGCAAGTTTGGGGTTAGTTTTTCTCCTATCGATTTAATTTTCATCTAGGAAACACTCCTAGATCTACCGATCGTAAAAAGTAATTTAATTAAGCTAGAAAATAATTTCTCTTATTGTTATAACATTAGAATTCAATGATGATCCTGAACTAACCGCATATTTTCGCAACTCTGAGGAATTGACGTAGATGAAGAAGATGTTAACAATATAACAATAAAATCCTCTCCTATTAACGTGTACAGCTTTTTAATCTAAATATGTATGTATTATTTGAAGAATTTGTTAATTTCGATATTGGAGTAATCCGTCATAAATGTCGACTCTGTAATTACGATGTAGTGCAATACAGATGGTAGAGAACAGATAATGTCTACATATGCGTGAATTTGCTTATTCCAGGTTGTTTTATCAATTCAAATGTTCTGTTGGTTTCACACAATAATAGCCAGGCCAAGAAGCAAGGTCATAGACAATTGCTTGCGCACTCTGGGGAAATTAGATTTTGGAAAATTGCAGGAAGTTACAATTGCTTTTATTTATAAAATATTGAAATAAATGGAAATCCTTTATGATGAAGTAATTTCAATGTATGGAGATAGAATTCTTAGCATTTCCACGTTGAAAGATAAATTTTCAATAATAAATTTTTCTTTACTTTACGACATTCTGAGAAAGAACAAATTATTCTACTTATCTTGCTAGAAAGTTACTATATTTTTCTCCTATATGTTATGGTATCACCGTAGGTGACCCTGTTTTTGAAATTACCCCACCGAATTCTAATCTTGATAATATTACTGATCAACCACATTTTTTTAAACTTCAAAGGAACAATGTTTTTTCCTCTAAACTTAAAGATTCTCTGAATTATTTGGAAGAATCTGTAATTTATCAAATTAATTGCAATGGCTGCCACGTTGATCTAACGCCGGAAAAGATGAAAAATTATATTTCGAGACATTAAAGTGATGTTCACAACAGCTGTTGTAAACACTCACTTTCTGGAGTTTGGTCATTGCTTTAATTTTGACGAGATTAAAATACTTGATGTCGAGCAAAATTATAGAAATGTCCTTCGGGTGATGTCGTGTAGTAGTAGCTGACTATCCTGTCAGCTTCTTCAGAAGATTTCTAAAGACTGTCTTTAGAAATCTTCTGAAGAAGCTGACAGGATAGTCAGCGAAACGTCAAGTTAAATATCAACTACACGACATCACCCGAAAGACATTTCTACAATGGATCACGGTCGTGAAAGCCTACACTCAACTATCGAGCAAAATTATTTTGTGTTGTTAATTCGTGTCTATATTTCAATCAATTTAGTCTACTCATCTAGAATAAGCGCCTATAATAAGATTCTAAAGCTCCCGCCGAATTCCAGCATTTCACTCAGTTGAGGTTTTTTCTCAGTGGCAACTGTTCTCCCCTCTTCCAAACACACACTACACTCCTCTTAAACGAGTCTCATCCTGTGAACATGTTTCCTCGCCGATCACGATTGCAGTAAGAACGCTGACAGAGTTCTAGTCAAGTTCTATATGCTTCTTGGCTTTGATTGAGCTGGGAAACACGAATACCTTCGCATGAGACAGACCCATGAAGATACTTCAGGTTTGAAAGGATTCTTATTCAATACGATGGGTAGCATGAATTTAATCAGTGTTAAATATATGTTAACTAAAGACTCTGGACCCAATGAAGTTTGCCCAGGTCCTGTTTTAGCAAGGGCATCAGCCACCTTGTTGCCATCAATGTTGGTGCATCTTGATGTCTAGATAAGCGTAACCTTGCTGTTTCTTCCCAAAATATTAAGAACGTTTCTGCAGTCAGCTACGAATCTAGAGGGATTTTTCCTCACATCGAGAATTCCCAACGCAGCACGGCTATCAAAAAAAAATTATATCGATCTGAGTCTGAGAGATAGAGTTAGGGGTACCCTGACACTCATGCTGATTTTATTAATTCATAAAAGAGAAACCAATTGTTAACAATACTGCTCTAAGTGAAAACAAGTTAATAGTATCTTGATAATTAAAGATAAAAGTGTACCATTTCCTAAAGAAGCTTAAGCTAATAATTTTTGATCTAACATAGTACGCTACTTAGAGTGTTGAACTATGTCTGGCAATATAAATGAGTGTGAAACTTCATCTGGAACAAGCATCTGTTCCATTACCTGCCTTTAATAAAAAAAATAGAAATGATAAAAGCTTTTTGCAAAACGTGCTTTCAGAATAAATATCCGAGCTACTCTGCACTGTTTGAAATTTGGACGCTCCTGAACGGTCCTCCAGTTAACATTTAACCAGATTTAAATCTCTAGAAGAAACCCTTTTATTACAATTCTAATTTGATGGCCTATTCCTATTGGTTTTGGGTTTAGATTTTATATAAAAAGAAAGTTTAATGTTCAACAAATGATTTTCCGCTCCAACTATACTTTAGCGCTTCGCATACAATCCCCAGGTATCTGAGTTTCATGTTAAACTCTACTTTTCGACACGAAAGCTCTCCCGCCAAACTTTTACAGCTTTTAAACATTTTATTACACTACACACAAACGTATTAAGCGTTAGCTTTAAGGGTCGCTTGTCTCCGAATTGCGCGCTGATCTATTCTTCGCGTTAGGTTATTTGTTGGATCCGTGTCTAGGTTACGCCGGCGTAGGTTATACCTAATGTGTAGTCCTACGCCAACTACGTTACCCTTCAGCCGGGGTGGGAGCACGAAATGTTTTCAATTTATCGGCCGAAAAAGTTCCCGTTTGGTACTAAACTTATTAAAGCATTGGCGAATTTGTTGTTCGAAAGTGGATTTGAATTTGTGGAATAAAGTGATGATTATCGTCTCCGGCAAACTTTTGATGGATACTTGACGCTAAAATTCTATTTGTGGTGTATTAAAGTGCGTTTGTGTTATTGCGATTTAGGAATTACTTTCGTTTATATGTAAGTTTAAGCATACAAATTTTATGCGTTTGTTATTGTTGATTGTGTACAACATCAATAGCACTTAAACATTTAAATGCATGGAAGCTTTAAAGATTACTTAACACCTGAAGTTTTTAAAAAATACTTTGGGATCTGAAACTAAAAAATATCCTTACCATGGCTTAAATACTCTTAGATTACGAAACTATTTTATTTGATTGATCTTTTGCATGCAACTAGAAGAATTGTTTTTCCAAGTATGTCTTCTGACCATACGTGTACAGCAGCAAAATATTGCTTTAAGAAAAAGTGGACAATAATCAGAGAGTCCAAAATTGTTATTTCATGTTTGTATAGTTTGTATAGAAATAATAATAATAATACTTTTGCCGCTCGTCAGATTGCGCAGCAGCCCCAAATCTATTTGTTCAATAATATATAATGAAAGGCCATTCCAGACGTTGAAGCTCTTTACTGGGATGATTTGTAAATTATCTTGAAAATAATATTAAACTTTTGCTTTCTAGTTTCTTTTACCAAATATCTTAATCTACGAACAAAGTTCAGTAAAGTACGGAAATTGGTTGGGTGGTTTCAATATGAATTCTTCGGCAACAATAAAGCATGACCGCTCTTCAAAAACGTTAAAACAAGAAGGTTTGCGTACCGCTGCATGAAACGCTCAAGAGCATCCTATTGTAACAAGATAAGTGGCGAGATAGTCCACTGAGAAATCATCGCAAAGGACATTTGCTGGATGACATTGATTGTTGACACTCATCAATGTCATCAGTAAGTGCAGTAAAATTCACCATTATAACAAATAGAATAAAAACCAAGTTCTATGTATCGTATTATCATAAAAATCATTCTACCTCCATGAGAATTACCAAATTATTTTCTATAATAAGGTGACAGACTAAGAGGCTTTTTCGCGTCTTAAATTGTTTATTACTACTTTCGCTTTTTCTACATTGTAATTGGTTTTAACTTGCCTTATACCCATTTTATTGATCTAGTAATCAACAAACTATTTATTTAAGCATTCCACGCTGCGTTTTCTTCACATAATTTTGATTGTTGTGATATCTAGGATCAGGAATCCAGGATGATTGTACAACTTCTTAAATTTACCTTTCCCACATCACTTTTGGAGAAACTTTATGAAAACCTGTCCCAAGGTCTGGTCTTCTCTATTTTGACGTTCCTTCTTATACTTTTTTCCCAAATTACAACAAATGCAATAAACATCCACTCATTTCAGAAACAATTTCAAAGAATCGAATAATACATTAAATTTCGTACCTGTTTGCCTTAGTGATTTATTGTGTATAAAATATTAACAAAAAGACACCTAATACATACCTGTTTTGATTTATCGACATCTAATTATAGAAAAAGAAACATCGGAAAAAACAGAATAGCAGTTTATAAAAGTATTTATTGTAGACGTGTTTCCTTGAAAACATAACGTTTTTTTATCAGGCAGACATCACATTTGTGAATGCAATCAAAGTTTCTAAAATACTTGTTCGCTATCTTACCGGTAAGGTCCGATTTCAATCAAATTTTCAGTAATTTTCTTGTTTTTTCATTTTCCTTTTATCTTCCTTAGCAATCCTTCAGGGAAAATATTAAATAGAACATTTTAATTTAGTAGATTATAAACATGGTGCATTATTAAGTTATTTCGATTAAAATTTTTAATTCCAGCTATTTAGAGATATACAACGAAAAAGTAAACGATTTATTAACGACTGCTGAGCCTGAATCGAGCCCAACTCGTCGTGCATCATTAAGTAATCTCAAAGTAAGAGAACATCCAACTAGAGGAACTTACGTTCAAGGTAAATTATCCTTCCAAACAAACACAGTTCTAGATGTGAATTTCAAAAAACAAATGTAAATTTAGGTTTAACTGAACGACGTGTCAAAAATCCAGAAGCGTTATTAGAATGGCTCGAAGTTGGTAATACCAGGAGAAGAGTTTCGGCAACATCAATTAACTCCAGATCCAGTAGAAGCCATTCGGTGGTAACCATAAAGTGTTTGGGTGGTGTTAAACTAAACTTAGTGGATTTAGCAGGAAGCGAAAGGACCGGTAGTAGAACGTATACAACTTCGACGTTTAGAGAGGGTGCTAATATCAATAAGAGTTTGGTCGCTTTAGGAAACGTGGTAACAGCTTTAGGTATGTGATTATTTAAATAATATGTTTTATGAAATGTGTTACATCATTAACTAACAAATGTGATTTGGATGAAATTGCAAATGTCTACGTTTTTGAACATTGTTTCTACATAAAATTTTATGACGCCCACAGGATTTTTTAAAATCCTTTAATGGTGGTTTTGCTTAGTTTTAGTCCGTGTTTCCTTAAATTCTTAATTGCTTTATAAGTCTTCTTTCTGCTATGGCACTTATAAACTTCCAACGGTTTTCGATATAATTTACCTGACATTCTTTAAATCGTTTATCCTATCACTTGTAAACAGGCGTGCTACCATTTGTATAGAGCAACTTCATATTAGATTTAATATCTCTATGAACACTTTGAGATTAGATTAGAACATAAGAGGTGGTTTCTGGTTTATCTTATCATTATTATTATTGTGGTTCCCAACTGCTAATTCATGTTAGCTTTGGTTTTTTTACCAGATTTAATAGCCTTATGAGTGGTTCCTCTGCGTAAGTTTCGGGCTTTGGATATTCCGAGCCCATTCTTGCTATTCCTGTGCAATCACACTGTATGCACGATAATCTTTTTTTCCTCCTAGCAGAACTTGCATGTTGTTTCTCCTATCAGACCTAGGTTGCACATACGCTTTTTAAACGTAGAATGTCCTGTTAGCAAGTCTACCATTAGTAGACTTTTTGTCTCCGCGTAGCAACTAGATGTGCTGTAAGTTTAGGCCTATCTCTGTCCTGGAATATTTTCTTTTGTTTAGGTTGTTTATTAGCCGCGCTAACAACCTTGGAGTTTTGTTAGTAGTTGATGACCCTACTAATGCCAGTCCTGGGGCTCAATCCAGGGTCTTCTCAGGCTTGTTACCCAATCTGGTTAGTGCCTTCATGCAATTCCACACCTTTTCGACCTGTGTGGGGCCTCCCGGGGAATGTGGATGTGTAGTGATTCTATGTTAAAATTAACTTCTACTGCAGCTACCAGCGTGCTTTTCTTGGCTCCCGTGACATACAGACGTGATAATCTCTGTATGGCACTTCTGTCTCATTTTGACACGGTGTCAATGATCAAATGTATATGACCAACACAAATATTGCCATCTCCCTGGTTTAATGGTTATTTTTTATGGATATATATCAATTTCTTACTGCCAGCCGACAAATGTACGTCCTCCCATCAGATCAGAACTTGCATTCATCGTTCCAATGTGTAATTTACCATTTTTCTGCGCTCTGTTTGGTGCGATTCTCTTGAACTTCGCTGTATATTCATGTTGTCGATTAAAGTCACACTTTCAAAACAATTTATTGTTTTTTCCCTTGTTTCTACAGCTTTCATATAAAATTTAGTTCGTTTTCTATGCGCGCTTTGAAATTATACATGCAATGGCTATTAAACTAACTGAGACATCCTGCATATCAAGATGTATACACAAATCCAATAATATTCTTCGAAAATAATAATTTATTTTTAGTAACCTCTCTCGGTACTTGAATATTATACTAATAATAGTGTTATTATATTTAACATCAAATATATTAAGATTTAATAAATTTAGAGAATGTTTTCCTTTTACAACGTTTTAGAAAAAATATATTAATTTATATCAGAAGGAGTCCCCCGCCCACACCCACCTATTATAGTTACTTTAATTGATTTCCTGCATTGAACGTTTAAGCAATCATCATAAAGAAATTGTAGGTTATTGCTGTTATCAAATAGTGTAATTTTTTATATAAATTTATTTTAAAAATTCCAACTTCCGTTTCGTTATATATACGTTTCTTTACGGATTTTCTTCAATTTCCGAAATTTTCTGTCACAGCACATGACTTCTTCTGAATCCCTCATCTCCATCATTGGCTTTCCAACTCCAATGCTTATCGTGGCGATCTATATTTTTCTATTCTTTTTGTGCGTTCAAATTATTTAACCTTTTCTGGCCTAGTGGTTTCCTCATTTTAAAGTTATTTATTTTACGGCTTGTCGGTGTCCGAATAAAATAGTTCGCCCATGCTAAGAATCAATCGTCCAAAAAAATGGTCATCCAAGCATTTATTAAAAGAAAACTCTTTCTAACGTGTTTGTCTCCGCTTTCAGTATGTTTCTTACTCTTTCCAATCTGGATTTTCTGCAGTCTTACCTCAGGAAATTCATTTCCGCTGTAGAAATATACTACAGCTCCTGCTAACCCTGTATCCCGCACGTCTCCCCCATATATTACGGTTTCAAATATGCTTCTGCACAATTACTTCTTGGTTACTTTGGTAAGTCCAAGGATCCTGTTTTCAATTATTTATTCGTTTGTTAATACCATTCTGGCTGTGTTTGTTAAACGTAACTCGCAAATATTTTAAATTTAAGGTTTTCTATTTTTCGCTCCTTACAGTTAAATAACTCAGATTTGTTGCCTCCTGGTAACTTTATTTCAATTTTCTAATCATATCAGTCATCCCTTCCGCCATGACTTTTGATCGTCAGTAAAATAGAAACTATATAAATTGATGTGGTCAATTTACAGCCTCATGTATCTGATTTTGTTTGTCCAGTTCTTCAGAGTTTTGTCCAAATACATGTCAAAAAATGTCGGCGAAAGACAACAACCCTGGCATAAGCCTTTTGTGATGAAGCTGCCGAAAATTGTTGCTCATTTCTCATTCAATTTCTAACCTTTTTAAAGCTTTCCATAATTCAGATGTTAGTACTTTACTATAAGCTTTCTCCAGATCAACTAAGACAATAAGATCTTGCTATAATCCTTTGTGCTTTTGTTTTAAGAAGGATGAACTTCTGAAATTTTGTGTGAAAGTAGACTTTTTGATACACTATGTATTAAAAGAAACTTGGTTTTATTTTAATGCAAAATGTAAATTTTTGCAGGGGCGCTTCCATTTCAAATGGATCACACTGTATATAAGACGATATAAATAATATTAGCTTTAGTATTAACTAATTCAAGCTAAGTGTATCTTCTAATCGCTTTTCCGAACTTCAAATAATTCTTTTTAGGGAACACCAAGTCTCCTTCGTTAACTTACATTTTACTAATTTACAAAATCCATTCCAGCAGCATCTTTTTGAATTATGCAAAAAAAATGGATTTAATCATTTTAGCGGACCAAACATCCAAATACTCGAGAGGTTTCAAGAAACGCTTTGTCCCGTACAGAGATTCCGTTCTGACATGGCTGCTGAAAAACACTCTGGGCGGAAATTCCCAAACGGTTATGATAGCGAGTAAGTAAAAGCAAGAATTCCTTTATGAATGCCATTAGAACAAGATAAATTGCTTGAGCACGGTACCTATCCCGCTCATCCGTGAAAATAATGCAAATAATGTACGCGGTAGATACGATGCTTTATGTAGTATGTGGATATGCGAAATTTATGTGTGTTTCAGCGATATCTTCGTCGAGCATTTGCTACAATGAGACAGTGAATACGCTAAGGTTTGGGCACAGGGCCAAGCAGATTATCGCGCAACCCTTGGCGAACGAAGATCCGAAACAGCAGATTATAAGAGATCTGAAGTGTCAGGTGGCTAAGCTCAAGGAATTACTTCTGTGTCACAAGGTAAGTCCTATTGTTTATACAGATCTTAAATGTAAATGGATAATTACCGAAAAGTACGCAGATTTTTTCTATCCTCAGCTTTTACTATAAGTTTCTCCCTGATTTGGTCATATAAGAATTGAATCAATATTTGGTAATAGCGGCTTCCATGACTCAAAATAACGATAAATTTACTGTCTTCATCAGAAATTAAAACTATTTGAATAGATTGAAGTTTATGGTTGAAGATGGCTTTCAAACAGTTATTAATATTTTAAAATACTATGCAGAGTGCGGCGTTTTGAGCTTGGGCTTGAAAAGTATTTCAAGAAATAAGTACAATAAAAAATCAAAATTTTGCGAACGTAGATCTTGGATTATACAAAGATTATTTAAAATACTTCTGAAGACATATTACTTCTGGCTATGCCGGAAGTAGATGTCAACTTTTTTATTTTAAATGGAATATCTAGCAATGTCAGTAGCTTAAAAATACTATACCGGGTGTTTGAGTTTCCGGTTCGATGAAACATTACACTCGAGAAATACAAAAATTTCTTGAAACATTTGTAGTCTATGTTCGAAAGCACCATCATTATATGCTAAACATGTTAACGCAAAAAAAAAACAATAGAATACTTAAAAATGTCGTTCAGGTACTAGTCTAGAAGTTTCGTCTGCTGAAAGATGACTTCTTGTGTCTGCTATATAAACCATTTTTGGTGAACTTAACTTCATCAGTCCGTATTATTAAATTTTAGAATTTTAGAATTTCGCATTTTCTTGAGATTTCTTCCATTCAGGACCATTCAAAAAACTCTATCTCTAAAATAGGATCTTCACTTCGTACATGTTGAACCTCATGATTAAAGTTCGCCACTTTCCGTGCGCTTCAAGGAATTAGCCGAAGCTAGACAGACTAGTGTCTATTCGTCTCATGAGAATGGATTCATGTTGCCTACTGGTTTCTCCGAGACTCTCGACAAACACGAGTCCGTCTAGTTTCTAATTTTGTACGGAAAGTGGCCAACTCTGTTCATGATATTTAGAACTATTCATAATGTTTATGAATCCTATTCGTATATTTATCCTTTCGTGGTAAAATAATAGGTAGTCTATTTAAAATGACATAGTTGGCATCCACTTCCGGTATAACCGGAAGTAATATGCCTTCAAAAATATATAAAAAAAAATTTCATGTAACCGAATATCTACATCTGCAAAATTTAGATTTTTTATTCTGCTTATTTCTTGTAATACTTTTGCCCTAGACTCAAAACATCGTACCCTGCATCAACTTAGTTTTCCCCTGTTAGAGAATATCGTGAGAGTTTAAGTAAACCACAGCTAACTCCGGGAATTTTAAACTCACCAGTAAAATTAAAATATTTACACTCTATTGTTGACGAAAGTAAAAAGAAGGAAGATGGGGATGCCCAGCTTTATTCCAAACCAATGGATCATTTGGGTGGTTCAATATTTTATACCAACTGTATAGAAATAATTTTAGTACGTAAATAGATCACGATGGTCAACCCTCCACTTACTGAAATCTGGGTCTGAAACACCCTATCCATACCCAAGGATTCACATCAGATTACGTATACCATTCTAATTGCAACATATTAAATTGCCTCTTTTAAATAATTCTATGATCCTTAGCATAAATAAATTGTTTCTTATATTGGAAACAATATATCCATATCTTGCTAGATATGCATATGCAGAAGAATATACGTATAGTTAAAGGCTTGCGTGACGGCTGAAGGACAGAGTTAAAAATGCCTGCACGCAATACAATATATGGCATTTCTGTGTGATGGTTATTATTTTACCTGTCTATTTTTGTGTTATATTGCCTATTTGTTTACAACCAAAGGTGCAAACATTCGCACAGCTATTACGCAAATGTCATTGTCATAACTTTTCTATTTTTATCTTGTTTTCGCCCTTAAAAAATGATAAATATCCACATTATAATAGCATCATAAATAATACAGGAATAATGAAATTTTATAACCATAATTGAGAAGTCATTGCAAGAAATTTATTGCGAATAATTTCATATGCAAATCTTCGTACATTCCGTTATAAATTATGTTTATACCTTTATAGTGCATGACGCAAGAAACATCTGTTTTACTTGACTTGTTTTAGATTGATCCAAGTTTATCTGAAAACAATGAAGAATCTCAACTAATTCTTGGACTTGATGAAGATATCCCCCCAAGTTTAAATATTGATTCAGTCAAAGAACAAATATTCGTAGAAACAGTTGATGAATCCACCAATACTGAAGAAGAATTTTTCCCCAAGACAGATTTCATTCCGTATTTGCACGCGATCTTCCACGATCGATTAAAGGAAATTTTTCAAAATAAATTGATTGATAATATTGAGAAAGGTTCAACAATTCTAGACAAGATCAATTTATCAAACGATACTGAGAATAATGAGAAGAATTGGGCTAACCATCAAAATAACTTTGTAAATGGATTCAGTGTGGATATTTTAAATGATATTAAATTAGATACGATCCAATACGTCATCACTAAGTTAGCGAATAAGATTCAAGTCGACTGGAGCTCATACAGCGACAAGAAATTCGATTTAAATAAAATTAATTATCTCGAAAATCCAAAGAAGAATATTTGGAAACTGGATTCGTCCAAAGGCTTCGACATCCTCTGTCAGACAACTGAGAGACTGATTCCAGTAATGGATGTGACAACCAGTTCGAATATTGAAAAGCCGGTTGTTAAATTGAGACGCACGTACAGCGTATGCTCAGATATGGATGGTCGGAAGCAGAAGATGTATGGATCACATGAAACCTTAGCTGGTGCTTCCGCAGCTAAGGTAGAGAAGATGCGGAAATCCCAATCTACCACTTTGAGGAAGACGTCACTAGATAAATCGTCCCAATCGCTCAAAAGCCTTTTACTGAAAAAAGATGACGAAAAGAAGATTGTAACGAAGATCGAAGCTAAGGTTGACTCAATTAGAAAGAACGCTGGCAAACCAAGAGCTGAAATAGTAGCTGCTGTAACTGAGAGATTATACACAAAGGTTAAAAAGAAAGAAACCGCAACAGAAACCGATGAAATCATAAAGGAACATAAAGGTACCATGGCTCGTCCAAGACTGCAAGATATCACTCAAAGAGCCATTAGATACTATAAGAGGAAACACATAGAAACCCAAACGGATGCAAACCCTGTAATGAGAGTTAAAGACATGTCCACGGATGTTGAGGATTTGAAAATTGATCTAGCTGTCGTAAAAGATGCCAATATATCAACGGAGATTACAGAGAACAAAGATATGGGTATTAATTGCAATTTCCTAGGCGCTTTTGACAATATCGATTTAAATTCTTTAAAATTAACATCATCTTGCGGAGTTCAAGTCGACGATTCAGTAGAAAACAACGAACTAAAAGCTGGAGACAAATGGAATAATCACCTAATCTCTTTCACCAAATATTTACGTGGAAATGAAAATAGGTCGTTAACAACCACGACTTCTTCCTCTAATCCGATTTACACATCCTCAGTTAACATTAACGTCTCTCATAATTACATCAATGGAAACAGTAGCATTTCTGGGGATAGCCTTGATGAGCAAAATCTTCAAAATCTCTGCTTCCCAACTCCGGATTTACTAAGCAATCATAGCTCCTTAGAACAACCTGGTCAAGAACTTTCTCCCGCCAAAGAGAAAGAGCACTTAAATTTTGCCTCATCTGATGACATTCCAGTACAGTACAACGTAAACAAAGAATTTGAGTCCAATTTCGGGGAGAGTTGTAATGCTAAGTACTCTTTGGTTCCGCAATTATTAAAGCAAGTCGGTGTTAACATTCCTTCGGTGTACGCCCCGGAAATTCATCTTATGAAAAAGTCTGAAAAATGTAATCTGCTGAATAATTCCAAGCCGAAGCTTTGTAAACCTAGTGTTACCCAGGGTAAGTTAAAAACAAATAAGTTAATTAAGAAGTATCTCATGCATATTCAGAAAGCATGGTGCAAAATTTTAGTGTTTAAATACTTACAAAAGTAGAAAGTATAAACCCTTGGCACGATCTCATTCATTGTACTAAGAGATTAATATAATCCATGCAAGTGTTACTTAAATAGAAGGCCCGTTCCCACAAAAAATATTTTTTTTAACAATTTGGTCGACCAGTCTCGTATTATATAAAACACGAATGCTTTATTTAGATTTCTTTGACAACTTTAATACCTTTATTTCAATCCTGCCCTGAGGGTGTGTTTTAGATAACACGAAACCGGTCGCCTAAATAATTAAAAAATAGAATTTTTGTGAGAAAAGACCTTTTCTTTGATTACCATTCCTTCTATTTAATAGAATAATAATACAGTTATGGTAGCTGTTCACAACAATCAATCATTATGGAATTCGGAAAGCTCTTGTAAGGTCAAAAATAATGGCAAAAATGTTGTAAGTATTTATGAAAATGTTGCAATAATAATTTTTCCTTCACCATTCAATATCCAATTAGATATCAAGAAATGTTCTAATTGTTTACAACAATTCATAGATGTCCCTTCCTGCGCCATTAATTTTAGGAAATATGGCTTGAACTATTTACCATTTCAAGAACTTAATTTCTTTTATAGAAAATAATAACTTTGGTGCGTCCATCACAATTCAAGAACCTCAAATTCTAAAATCCATAATGAAACATAACAATCTCCACTGCGACCAACAGTTTGATTCTGACAGCGAGTCTACGGATATATCGGCGGATACCTTCGAGAATGTCCCGGATTCCCTGAACTACCACATAAACAAGAGAGTCCATTTCACAGAAGAACGCGTTAAAGATGGACATATGTTCGAAGCGATGACAAATTTCCTCAAGGAAGCTACCAATTTGATGAGTAACTTGTCCATCGTGGCAAATAAGTTGGATAGATCTTCAGAGGAAGGTTACGAGATGCAGGTCACCATCAGTGACGTCAATAAAGTGTTACCATCCAAGCAAAGGAAAAGGTATTTTAATAAATCTATCTGAATGTAATTTTGCCATTTTAATACGTCCATTTGTTTAGGTACAGGAAGAAATCTACATCTAAAAGTCCTAAAAACGTCTACAACGTTGAAAACACCTATTATGAAAGCACATCCTGTCAAACTACGCCGAAGAAAACTAATACTAGATGCACAGAAACCGAATTTCCGGTGAACAAATTCGAAACTTCCGTAAGAGAAGCTTGTGATCATTTGGAACAATGCACGAACCGTATAAGTAGGAGATCAGAAAGAACAGCATTGGAAGAAAGCACTTTGCATAGATTCCCACAGCCATTTTCGGTAACAGATTGGAACGACTTTTCATCATTACAACCCGAAGATTCGAGTTTGGAAAGTAACCCAGCCTACTCAGATTATGGAAGCTTACCTAGGAAGAAAGTTAAACACAAGTCCTTTCTTACGCCTAGTGCGTACTTAAAACAATTGACTAATATGAGGAAGCATATCATAGATTCTGCTAGGGACGAATTAATTAATGAAATGACATCAAATATTGAATAGGATTTAAAATTCGATACCAGCAAAAAAAGAAAAAAACATTTCTTGAAGATGGGAAGAAATATGGTCCCCGGAAAAGTAATTTTATATACTTGGTAATGTGAATGGCAGTTTTGGCTGAAGGATCAAAATATGAGAAAGATATCCAAGAATCTGACGAGCTGAACAATTTCAGACATCCAGTTCCAAAATATTGGTATTTATTGTATTTATTACGAAAAAAACAATGGTTATAGCGTTTTCAGTTTTTAGTACTTAGCACAAAAAAAAATTAAATTTTAGAGTCCAGATTTTAAACCAGAAATCACCCTTGTTGCTTTGTATGCTAAAACTAGCGTTATCCCTGTCTTGCCTTGATGGAATTTCATGGAATTCTATCAGAACTCTTCATTTAAAAGATATTCTCTATTATTGGGTACCTGGGTACTATTAGATAAGATATGCGGTTAATATCCAATATTATTCTGAAAGAATAATATTATATTTTAATAGGTACTAAACTTCTTCAGAACTTGTTTAGAAGGCATGTTGTGTATATGATAGAATGTATTTGATTGAAATTAGTAATTATAAAGCTTAACCACCAGAAATATACCAAATACTCATATTGTCATAATTATTAACTTTCGTATGAAGCACTTACACACACATTTACTGAACAATTAATTTTATTTATTGCAAAGTAATGACAGAATGAGAGCCATATAATAGAAACAAAATTATTTCAAATGTTTAAACTGCTCGCCGTTTACCTCCTGGTAATATGCAAGCCTGTTAAGGAATTCCTGAGTTACCGTTTTTCTCTACGGATTAATTCACATTCTTTTGACAACTCCTGCAAACTAGTTGGTCGTCGTAAGCGCGTAATTTAAGATGATCCCAAAGGAAACAATCTAATGGACTAGGGTTTGAGGAACGTGGAGGCCACTCAATGCACACTCTACGTCCAAACCATTGAGTGGTAAAGTAGCATCCAAAAATTTCCTAACGCGACCACAACAGTGGGGATGCCCTCCATCCTGTTGAGACCAAAAATTGTCCACTGTGTTGAAGCGCAAGAGTAATTTGATTATTCAATAGATCCAAAAATTCTTTCTTGTTGAAGTTTCGGACTATAAAAGTAGTTCTATAAGCCTGTCTTCTACAATTCCCATCAAGACATTCAACTTTTGTGGATGTTGAATATGATCTGCATGAATCTATTAAGGATTCTCCTTTGAAAAAGGATAAGTTGCAAAATTCATGATATTATAACGTAGGTTTCCACGGCCAGAGGCAGTTAGGCTTGTTCAAGAGAGGGAAAGATGGTAACCCACAGTTAGCATGGTCACTCAACGTGTAAACCATGCGGAAGGCGAAACTGTGTTACGCAGTTGATTTTCGCCTCTGGTATGGTTCACATACTAAGTTACCATGATCAACTTCTTCTGGCTCAGTTAGTTTCGCCTCTAGCCTACCACCTTTCCCTCTCCTGAAGAAGCCCCAATGACCCAATTAACCAATGATACGATCCTAGCCCGGATGATGTTCAGTTTTTAACGATCGTAATATATTCTATTGTTATTATATCTTATTCAAAACTGTTCGTACTTTTGGTGCAAATTCATTTTATTTAGATGCTTATTTCACCTTTATTACCGTCACATCAAAATGCCTTCATATATGTATCAAAATTTATTTAAAAGCTAAAAATAAATGTGCCCCGGTCTCCTTTAAAAAGTTACTGAAGATGATAGACAAGAAACGATAATTTAAAAATAGAAATACCGTTCATTACCATAAGCTAATATTTAGCTTTCAATTTGGTTTTCGCATTAATTATAATAAATAAGCCTAACGCATGTTAGTTTCAAGATTCCAACCTGCCAATTTTTATGTCATAAAAAATGGGAACAATTTTCAACTTATTTTAATTCAAGAAACAGATTAATTTTTTTCCTGAAATCATAATCACATTAACTGATAAGGATTAACACTTAGTGATTCAGTATTATTTTTAAGCATTTCTCCATATATCTGATCAGGACTGACTTAATTTAATTTATATATATAACTATAGTTGTGTTCAAATGTAATTTTACTTAATTCTAAATATTATTTAGTCTACGGATGATGGAGTCGCGTAATATAACACGCACACTGTACCGCTACATCCTATATTAAAGAAATCAATTCTGAAGGTATAGAGTGTACTTATATAGAGTGTATGTATTTTTCTATAGATGTAGCCAATATACGTAACTTGTCTAATACGTAGCTAGGATTATAAGCACTTGTTTAGTTTTAATATATTTATTTTAAATTATTTTTATTATTATTGTATTAACTTTATTTGTCAATAAACGAATAGGAATTGATATTACATTAACGGTGTATTGATCTATACTAATGCATAGTTATTATTCTAATTACCCAATTAAGTTTAAATTCACGACATAATAAAGTGTACAATAAATGATGAGGTACGTGTAGAAAGATAAAATGCTTCTCATACAGACTCCGCCTAAAAAAATAAAATGTTTATTTATTAATATTTAATAATTTTAATTGTTATACTTACAATTTAAACCATCCACGTCTGCATGCACAGAATTGATAAATGGTTAAATAACGTCCAGCAAATCGTAATAAAGGGAGATAAGAAATTTTAACAGTCACTAACATAACTCCAAATACAAAAAACGTTATTTCTATAAACAAAATTGTTTCCCAAGCACTGCATATCTTGGAGGTTTTTGAAAAACATAATTATCTATAAATTATCAGAATTTATGGTACTTACGGTGACGTTTTTGAATCTCGAGTAATATTTATTACATGGCCTAATTAACTTAATTTTGTGGCACCACTAATTACAATTAGGCACTTGAATCATGAATTAAATGAATTCATCATCAAATCCATAACATGAAAAAAGGTAAAATACCAAGCAAATTTCTGCTATTTGCATAAATCTGATAAGAATTTCCTTAACATAGAAGAGATGATCATCCGAATATAGTTGTTAACACACGCTACACAATTTTTGTGCTCCCGATTGCTCCAAATATCATTTTAACCCCCAGTTTACAGAAGATTAATTAAATATTTAATAACAGATTAGTTCATTTTTGATTAACCTAATTTTATTGACATTGCTAATCACTACTAAACAACATTAATCATCGACTAAATTAATTCGTGATTAAAACCAAATGTCACTTTGATATCTACCAGTATTAACGAGAAAAAAGTAAAATACCAAGCAAATTTCTGTTATTTGCGTAAATGTAACAAAAACATGCCCTAACATATTTTTGTATTGCCGATTTTCCCAAATATCATTTTAATTCTGGTGAGTTAATTAATTAATCAGTTCAAAATATGTAAATAGTAATTCATTTAATCGCGAATTAAACTTTAATTAAAGATGAATTTGATTTAGAATTGAAGTGTTCTATCTACCAGAAATAATCTCACTTAGTTAATTACCAATTAAATTTTAATTCGAGATTAATTGAGATTTAAAAAGTGTTCTGTAAGCTGTAGTTTTATCAATATTCTGAATTAAAAATAAACCAATTTACACTTACCTGGTGGATAGTACAATAAGCTCTTCCGTTTAACGTAACCTGTTCCTGGAATGCGAAGTTCACAGAATATTAACGAGCCGTAATCGAGCTTGGACGATTTTATGGTGGAAGTGACGGCCACGGAGAATTTTCCATTTGAATGCTTTTGGGTTGTCCATTCTACACTTTCCAGAGAAGTTCTATAAGAAATAATATTCAGTCAAATGCTGATTTCCCACTTGTAAATCGTGAGGGAGCAAAATTTCTGGAATTTCTCTTAATGGGATTAGTTGAACGTAAGGATTTAATCTAACAGGCCCAATAATTTCAATGATCTCAGAGTCTAGAAATTTGATATTAACCAGCCAAATTTTTAAAGAAAGACTAATAAGTTAATTTCTGATGAGACATTTTGAACAATTTCGGCAATTTGTTACGTGTTCGTTAATATATATATGTCGTAGCTTTTGCTGACGTTTCATCCACACCCTTATGGAATATTTTCAAGCATGTAACTGCACATGTGACAATGACGCAGTTCCAACCCGGAAACCAAGAGTACAACTTCGGTAATCGTTATTGCTTTCGTTTTAGATCTTAAAATTATTTTCGTTAAAATAAAAACACCCTGTATTAACACACAGTTGTACTCGAAAACAAATAGAAAATTCAATTTTGTTAGAAAGAAATGGGATTACAATTCAAAAAAAAACCTGAGTCAGATGTGGAGAAATACATTGTTTTGCTTACGAATGTCAAAGTTTATCTGATTGTCTACATCATTATAGATATTCTACAACAGACCTATGTACTAACACGTACACATATTGCCTACAAAGTTATGTAAAAATAACTTACTTATCATAAACGTCCTGTTCCTCGGTGTCTTTGAAAAGAAAGACAGTCGGTTGTGGATAAGCTTCGGACGCTTGGCAAGTGAAATTCTGGTATGTAGAATACGATTTCTTCTTTTCCAATATCAGAGATCTTTCTGGTTCTGGAGTAAAATTAAATAGTTATTGTTTTGCATTTTATTCAGAAATTTCGTCCAAAATAAACAAGTACTAGTCAAACAATATATATTAAAATTAAATGGTTTTGAGATTGTTGAAAGATTGTACAGGTTATTTATTAGGAAAGTAGTATTAAAAGCCAATGCTAGGAAGATTACTTAATTATGCAGCTTTAACATATATGGATTTTTATTAATGTCATTCACGGAGATTAAAGGGAAACTTTAACATAATTTACCTTTACAGGCTCATGTCCGACGACGGGGTATTAAAAGTATCTTGTTCAAATTTGAGTGAGCAAATAAGTACCCAATAAACTGTGTTAGTGGGCGGATATTACGTATAATATGAGAGGAACCCTAAAAATTTCCGGACGAAGAAAAAAAAAATAGACATTTTATCGAAAAAGAAGATACTTTATTTTCTCAAAATATTCGCTTTTAAGTTTTAAGTATTTTTGCATTAGAAGAAACCAGTTGTCGAAACATTTATTCCGATCTGAAGCGAATATCTCAGAAATATGCATTTTAAATGCTTCAACGGCCTCTACCGGTGTCGAAAACCGCTCGCCACGCAATTTGTTTTTGACAAAAGGGAACAGGAAGAAGTCATTAGGTGACAAGTCAGGCGAATAGACAATGAGTCGTTAATTCAATGTTATTCTCCTTTAAATAATCGACTGTTCGATGGGCTGTGTGAGAGCTGGCGTTGTCGTGGTGAAGGATGATGCGCCGATGTCTGCTTTTTTTTCTGATTTTATCGAAGTCTTGAGGCAAACAAATTGCTGTATACCAATCAGTGTTTACTGTTTTTCGATCCTCAAGAGCAACGGTAGCAACAAGCCCAGTTTTATGGAGGAAAAAGGCAATAATTTTTTTTAAAGGCTTCGTGAACGAACATCTTTTGTTGGTTTTGACTCATTTTGGAACACCCAAACAGTGGATCGTTGTTTTGTTTCTAGTTCGTGTGAATATATCCAGGTCACCTGTTATGATATTGTATACGTTGGTAGAAGCTCCCCGATTGAATTTTTGAAGCATTTTTTTTCCCCAACTCAAACAAGCCATTTTTTGAGCTTTGCTTAAATTGTGTGGAATCCAACGACTGGAAAGTCTCTTCACTAATAAATGCTCGTGTAAAATCGTTTGTATTTGACCTTTACCAATGCCCAAGGATTTCTCGCGCAGCATTGATGTTTGTCGGAACAGTTACAGTTGATGGATGACCTCCACGAAATTCGTCACTGACACTAGTACGTCCACGCTTAAATTATGCAAGATTTCATGCACCATCTTTTGTGCTGTATAACCCCAAATTAAGAAATCGATTAGGAAAAGATATGGCTGGCCATGTTCAAGGTCGGCTTTAATTTATCCGTAACCTCAAGTGTACAATGCACGGGAGCTCTACCTAAATGGTACGGACAAGCTCACATTTCGTTCACATTTACACAATTAAAAAATCCATTACTGTAGTTTGTAGTAAATTTTAATATTAAATGCCATTTATATTCTCGTTATAAATTTGGTGCGGGAGCTTATTGTCTTTTATGACATAAAATACATTAAAGCTAAAGTTTTGTTGAAAATTTTGAGGTCTTGTTAAATGTCGTTAATGCATTAGTGGTGATCCAATAATGTTTGTTTTAAAATCATACATCCCTTCTATCGAACATGCTTTATTGGCGCATCCGAGGAGAATTTTAAAAATTTCCAGAGTTGGTACTTGCCGCGTATTTCAATTTGATTGTCTTAAACTTTGATATTTAATGTAATAAACATCATTGATAGAAAAACAGTCGCCCGCGTAGTTCAGTATTAAACAGCGTTTCAAAGAAATCAATTTAGTAAAAAAAGTGGACATTTCTCGTAAATATTTGGTGCGATGACGTTTTACGACTTCAAAAGTAGTTTCACTTAACAACAATGCATCAATCGACCTCATTCTGCCTTTGGTGATGAAGCACCATCCAAAACCACAGTTTATGACTGGTTTGCAGAATTTAAGCGTGGACGTACTAATGTCAGTGACGAATTTCGTGAAGATCGTCCATCAACTGTTGTTGTCCACGACAGCACCAGCTTTCACACAGCACATCGAACAGTCGATTATTTAAAAGAGAATAACTTTGGATTAATGGTATTCACCTGACTTAATGGCTTCCTCCTGCTCCAATTTGTCAAAAACAAATTGCGTGATGAGCGGTTTTCGACACCCCATTTAAAAGGCATATTTCTAAGACACCCACTTCAGATCGGAATAAATGTTTAGATAACTGGTTTCTTTGAATGCAAAAGTGCTTAAAACTTAAAGGCGAATACTTGGAGAAACAATAAAATGTTTTTTTTCGATAAAATATCTGTTTTTTTTTTCATTTATTGCTAGCCTAAGCAACACAAAACCAACTTTGTAAAGTCTAGTTGTTTATTGGTATTAAACAATCGATTTTATAATTTTTTTAAATAACACGCAAACGAGTAAATTTAGGTATAAGAAGTAAAATGAAGTAAAAAGAAGAATATGTAGATAACAAAAAATATTTACAACATCCTGTACAACTTTTTTGATATCTGTTTATAGCAACAACAAATATTTTATGTTACCAATAAAAATGTTAAAACTGGTTTGCACGGCTAAATCCGAATAAAAGACACAAATGTTTAAGTTAAATTCTATGTTTGTTAATCTCTTCACAAAAAATGTAATATGTCAAAGGTGGTCTACATCTACGATGTACATCGTTGAACTTGTCTCTGAGAAATCTATCTAACGGGAGCATAAGGTATAGGGAAATAGGAAAGTTGATGTTCGTTTCCGGTTTGATAAAGATTGTCATGAAGTTGAAAATATTTTTAGGAAATACATTACTGTCCACAATAGCGTTCACCGAAGTTTCAAAAGGATACTTTGGTTATTTCCAGAAATACTTTTAGTAAGCCATGGTCGTGAATGATCCCATACAATAGGATACCTTTGGGAAAACACCACTATGAGAAGGCCTTAATTTCATGTAGCTGCAATTTGTATTTTTGTAATGGTCCAGTAAGAGAGAAAGACTATTAACAGTTTTTTCACAAGTTTTTCAAGGATAGAAGCATATAGAATGTTAATCTGCAAGTATAAATTTGATTTATTCATTTTGGGCTCCCTATAGATTTGTGACCCTTTTTTAAACACCCTGTATGCTTAAAAATGAAGTATACATTTTATTTTCTCTTGTATATTAACAGACTACAGGATTAATGGGTCAAAATGCTGAGGCATGATATCATCATGGATATAATTTCAACGTGGGAGGATTCTTTTCGGAGGATTTACGAGAAATACTGAAATATCCGAAGGTAATGGTCATCAAATTTGGCAAATCGTATTTCATTAAATTTTTATTTCTGGGGAGGATGAAAATAAAATAGTACAGCCAACAAAATAATCATTTAGTATGAATCACATATTTTGTATTAGTTACGAAATTCTTTGAAAAAAATGTCAAAGCCAACCCTAAAAAACGTAAGCACCATCAAAAACCATATAAGTAACCTGAACATTACCAAAAGAATAAACACTAAATTTAGATACATCATTTAGGAGTTCAATAGTTTCCAGAAACTTACCAAAAACAATCATCGTCTTCGAATTAAAATCTTCATCGGCAAAGGTAGAAACGTAACATTTATATTCACCAGCAATATCTGTGGTTGGGTTAAGTATCTTCAACGCTCTGTAAGCTGTCTTAGGATCCCCGGTAACCTTGAAATATAAATCCACTCTATCTTTCAAGATACCCAAACTTTGGGGCTGCTTAGGTGGTACCCATTGATAAACTAATTCATTGTTCAGAAACCACTTAACGACGAGTTCCGAATCATCAGGTCTTATCGAATAGTTGCAATCAAGAATAATGCTATTCCCGGTGTTGTTTTTAATCGCTTGAGGTACTTTTGTGTAGTTGATTTGGATGGAGTAGCAACTTGTTACTGTTAAGAAAAGGAAAGAATTCAGTTATTATTTCTCCAGTCATATCACAGGTATTCAACGGCAAAGAACAAATCGACTTTTGTTTTTTTTTCAGCAGTTTTATTTTGATTGCCTTTATAAAAAACATACAAAAAGCAGAATAAAACCTACACGACCTGACCTACATTTCAAGATGAACGGCAATAAAATACTTGTAATTTTCGTTTATAGCGCTAGTTCGTTTTAGATTGGATAAAATGCAGACTTTATAGCAGTAGAGACTCTAGAGATATAGACATATATGACAGAGTTAGCTACGGGGGTAGTCTGAGAAGTTTGAAGCCTCAACATGAACATGGCGTTACTTCTCAAAAATATTCGGCCATTTTGGACGCTCAGTTGTTGTTTAACAGTCGTGTGTGTTTCTGCAAAAATGGAAACAATCGAATACTTGAAAAGGAATACGCCTACGTAAATTAAAGCCGAGATTGACGTTGTTTTCGAGAAGTTTTGAGAAATTTTGGACACCTGAATTTAAATGTGGTCATATAAGTTTGGTTGACAATGAATTAATGGGAATCGGACTTTCTATCAGTAGATGGACACTTATACTCGATAGGTGGACAATGTGAAACGCCAAAAGAGATGTGGGGGTGGCGCTGGTAGACGTTTCGTCGTAACATTACAATACAATTAGCATAATATACGAAGTCGTTTCATTTGTATCAACCTAATAAAAATGTTTAAATTTTGAATCTTTTTTAAAGTACGCGTTTATTTAAGTAAAAGTATCATCCGTAGATACCATCGAATGATATCTACCCGAAATTGATAATTTTTGAATTTTTTATAAATTCCAATATAAACAATCAAAATAAATCGAATTTTTACTCTAAATCCCATTGAGGACTTTTCAGCGCAATACAAAGGCTTCAGTTATATGTTTCTGAGTAAAATCGGACTCGGAGAATCGGGCCACCCTCATTTACCTATCTCATTTATTTTTTGATGATGAAAAATGAAAAAATCTGTGCCCGTGAAGCGCACGGAAAGTGGCGAACTTTATTTATAAACCATTGTATTGCGCGAAAAGTTTTTACATTACGTTATGAATCTTTGCGTTTTACCTCAGCGGTAAAATATAAAAATCCCATAGGCATTAGCATTTTTTTAATTCGTTGACAATTTAAATTATTTTATTCTCGAAACTACTAATTTAAATTATTCGTGAAATTTGAAACCCTTTTGTTAAACTGAAAGGAACAGAATTGGTATTGCTTCCACCACTGCCCACGTTTAAAATTAAAATTGGTGCAGACACATTCTACCTAGTGGCAACGCTAGTCTGAAAAAGGAAAAACTTTAGCGGGAACGTATTATAGAACACTATTTGACAAGTTGAAGCCAGAAACTGTATTTGAAGCAAAAGAAATTTTTTCGTCTACCACTTCGATGGTCACTAAAAATTCACGAAGTGGGGTTCGAATTGATAGACCACTAGCCCTATTTACTAGATCTTTTCTGTTTTCTATGTTCATAGTTTGGCTTGAAAGACAGAGATTTCAACCGAATAAAGGAGCCATTATAATGGTAAACGCCTATTTTTCAGAACAAGATGCTAACCACTATTTGAATAGATTAAAAAGATGGGAGCATCGATGAAAAAACTATGGCCTTACAAAGAGACTCGTTGAGAAAAAAAACTGAATTCAACAAAAAAATATTTGGTTCTGTTGGGTTGGAAACTTTTGGATGGTAGTGAGAAAGTTCTCTCAAACTGTAGCATATTCTCATGCACTAACTGATCGTTAGTGTAAATGTCAAGTCTTATCATAATTGCATCATCTCAATCGGGAAAAAAGTATACAAAGCAAGGAAAGTCTACCGGAAGAGATATTGTCGGTTTATGAGCATCCTTGCCCGGAAAACTATGATTTACAAGTGACACAGCCTTTTTAGGAAAGGCAGGGAATCACTTGAAAATCACTTGAAAGCGACCACTCCAGATCTTATTCAAAAAGTCGAAAAAATTAGCATTGAAAGATGCCCAGCTAAAAATTATTGAAGTTTCCAATACAACAGTTTTTTAAATTCATCATTATTATCTAGCTACGGCAAAGGTCAGTGCAAGGTGGGTGGCAAAAATGCTCACGCCGCCGTAAAAACAATGAGCGTGAAATGTGCATATGAGTTTTTGGGCCTCTGTAATAAAGACAGGGATGCTGTGTTGGGACAAATTCTTACTGCGGATGAAACGTGGGTTCATCATCCAAGCAAGACTTCATGCAGTGGTATAAAAAAGGCACTCCGTCATCCAAGAAATTTAAGGTGTTACAGTCAGCCGGAGAACTCATGGCGACGGTTTTTTGAGCCTCAGAAGGAATCCTATTGTTAGGTTACAAATATAAAGGTATTTCCATAATTGGGAAATACTACGGAGCGGTTCGAAGAAATTGCGACAATGCTCCCGTCCATAAGAATCGAGTTGCGCAGGTTGCCCTGCAGATGATGATCTTCGATATTTTGGATCATCTATCCTATGGTCCGGACATGATTCCGAGTGATTATTACCTGTCCCCAGAAATGAAGAGAGGACTTCGTGAGAAGAAATCTACAGGTGACGAAGACATAAAGAACGCCGTTTTTTTTGTGAAGACATACTCAAACTACTTGAAAGGTCGGTTACAGGTGAATATATTGAAAAAGAAAAATAATTCTACTTTTTTAATTTTCTCTTCTTTTCGCCCATTCGGCGAACGAACGAAAAACGCTTCTTCGTATATTTAGAAATAGTACAATACTAGTAGTAGTGAAATCATTCTATAACGCTATTCGTCCAATTCAGTCTTATACTTAATGCCTAATCACTTAATAATAATAATAATAATTAGTTTCGAAAATAATGGAATAAAAGCAACTACAAATAAAACGATATTTCATTAAAAGATCGATATAAGTGCATGAATTTTAAATAGAAATTCTAAAAAAAAAAGACCTTGGGTAAAATATCAGAAAAACAAACGCGTGCAAAATAGGCCAAGCTTTGCTTATCAAACCATGCTTAAAAAAAAAGCAACATCAAAGTGTGCGTTGAGCTTGGTAAAGTGATCATTCAAGTATGAACTTGCCTATATATCCAGAAATATTTGTACATTCGTATAACATAGGCTTTTATCCTTGAAATAACTATTTAATTGTATTATGTCAATTTTGAAATAAACAAATATAAATATTATTTAAATATTTGCGTGATTTGAAAGATCTTCATTGATAAATAAAGAGAAAAATACAATTTATAAAAATATTTTTCACCAAACATTAACAAATTTGTTAATAACACATAAAGATTACTTACAAATTAATATGAAGCAAAAAATTAGTAACATCCCAGAAACTTTTCCACTAAAACGATTTTCTGAATCTTTCCAGTTCACATATTTGAAATCTAAATGAGAATGGGTAAACTCGTTAGATGGCAGATAGAGGCGCTATATTGCGCTACCTAGCGTCCGCAAGGCGAACTATTAGCAACATTTTTATTCAAGGTTTTCAAAAATTTTCAAATATATATAAAAACAGTTTTTTACCTAAATTGACATAAATAAAAGACGCAACCACAATAGCAAGATCTGTTTATCTTATTGGGTTTATTTAATATATTTTTCTTTATCCATACTAGAGGTGGGAATAAACCAGGTCGGACTGGGTTTTTTAAAGTAAGACTTAAACTTGTTAAGTATTAAGGGGATTCGGTGCAACAAATCCGTTCACAGTTAATTTTAAATTTAATACTGTACTCATAATTTAATACAAAAATAAATATTAAAAAAAACAGCAAAATATAATTTATATGCTCATTTAGAAGGACGTTTTAGGCAGCAGTACATTCCCCATTTCCTCTATATTATTAGCTTTTATCCAGCAGAAGGCGATTGTATCAGTGCTGATACCATTCGTAAAAATGCATGTAATGTTTTCAAATTTTGCAATAAAAACAATGCTTTGAAAAGTATCATTTGCTGTAATATGTGAAACTAAAACAGCGTTGTTAACTTTTATATCAGTACTAAGGGACACACCACCCGACCATATAGAAGACGCGTAGACCATTGCGTATCCGAAATATTTTCAGATTTCATGGGAGTCGCCATTTTGATGGTTGTGTTAACAAGTTAACAGTTATGGTCGTATTTATCTTTTGTAAACAACGCATAAGCATCGGCAACCTCCGCACCACACAAGTTTAATTTATTATATAGTAATATAATAATTAGTCCGGGCTAATTATTATATTACTATATAATAAATTAAACTTGTGTGGTATGGAGATTGCCGATACTTATGCGTTGTTTACCATACTTCGCCACAGTCCTTTTGCTATCATTATTTATGCTATTTTGTTTTATCTCTAATACTTGTTTGGATGTCATTTAAACCCAATACTTCAGTAAATAATTTTTAATTAGCGCAAGGGCTGTTAAAAATTAATTGAGGTTTACAGAGTTATTGAATGTATAGCTTCCAATTATATATTTATGATTTGCGTGTAAATGGAAGTAAAAATGTTTAAAAACTGCTCGTTGCAGGCCGTGACATCAGCTTCCATTAGTAAGCAATTCACGTTCCATACTAATAATTTTCATCGAAATAATATCTGGATATTTTAACGAAAGGAAAGTTGAGTGGAAACTCATTGTTGAAATGTTTTAAACAATTCAAAGTTGGAGGTATTATTATAAAAACAGGGAAGCAAATATCTTCGAGAACATGTTCGGCTTACATTGCATGTAAATAGAAATATATGTCCAAGTTTTCCTTAAGAATGCCAAAATATCTATAGCTTCTGACGATGACTTAGTGTATGTTTTATTTGTTACTAAATTTCTTATAAAATTTTTAGCCCATTGAACCATTATCTGCATATAATATTCTACCAATAACATACCATCAAAGAAAAATATAAGTACTTCATTAATTTTGTATCATTGAATTAGCGCTACGTTTAATTTGTTTTATTACGGCTCTGTACTACATCAAAATGGCACCCCCTGTGCGATTTATATATATATATATATATATATATATATATATTTATGGCGCTAAGCTGCTATGGGCGCTGTAAGGTCTTTGGGACCCTATGAATTTATATTATTTCTTTTTCTTCAGTAAATTCCACGCATAATAGTATCTTGCCTGAGAGCGCTGCAAAAGCTTAACGTAACCCTGTCAGTTCTAATATAATAATTGTAAAGAAGAAAAAAAACCTCAACGTGTTTAAAATAAGTAATAAACAAATCGAACGTGTTAGCTGACTGCTTCATCCGGTAGATAAAAACAGAGGCAAGTGTCGGCCCGGGCTTACATAAATCTCAAGATACCCATCTCTAAAATGATATACAACCATAATAATATAAAGATTAATTTAGGCTGTTCAATTTATCGAGTCATTAGTAAGATTAAGGTAATTGGATGTAATTTTTTAAATTAGAGTCTAATTATGGAGAATTTTTCAATAGGTATGCAGTGAAAGCTGTAGACCTTGCCTATTTCAAGTCGGTAAATTAGATATATTTCTGTGGTAAATTGGTCTGAAACTCGTTTGTATTGAAACCTTAAATAAAGAGCAATGTTCCCCCAAATTTTCATTTATTTGGGTTTAAACTTTTGCAATATTTAAAAAAAAATGTGCGTCACTTTTGACAAAATCCGAATTTCAAGCAGATTGACTCAAGCTCAGTCAAACTCGAACATCTGTTACGGTAGGGTGAAATTAACTTAACCGTGTTAAGGCTACGATACGCGGCTGTAACATAAATATTCTATGCATGTCGCATTACGTTAGTGAAATTTTTAAGTCTTAAATTATTTATATATTGTGCCTGCGCAGCTTCAGATAGAAGGGGACAAATTTTATGAAATTGAGTAAGAATTGCGCTACGTTTTCTCTTTCGGAAATTTCACTACTTATAATATTTATTTTAGTATAACAGTCTAAAACTAAGCCTTTGCAGTTGCTAAAATGAACTCGTTGGTTATAAGGAATATTGTAGCAAGACCAATCGGAAGATACTTCACGAGTTCTCTAGCAAGACTGAAAGAGACCATTGATCCAGTTCAAGAAGCTGCCTTAAAAGAAAATTGTTTTCTAGTCGATAAAAATGATAAAGTAATTGGGACTGCTTCGAAACGTGAGTGCCATGCTGTGAGATCTGATGGAACGATTCCACTTCATCGGGCGTTTAGTGTATTTTTATTTAATAAGAATGGACATCTGTTATTGCAGAAAAGAGCCGATACAAAAGTAAGTAATTATAAGTTAACGAAATAACATTTTATCGTAATTTACCTAAAAATTACAGTATCGCTATTAATAATAGGATGTTATCATTAGGATAGAAAGTAGATTTCCTGTTGAAAACTTTTACAAACTTTCTCCTTATTTGAGGTCACTCATTGTATTCTTTAATAACTAAAGTCTACATTGTACGGAATTTTTTCTTTGTAATAGGTAACATGTCGCACAGAAACAGTATATGCGTGGAGTGATTTAGATAAATAATTTTTAAACTAAAAATATTCAGAAACAAGTTTGGATCTTTTTAATGGAAGAAACTGTATAACTTCTTAGAGAACATTTTAAACTCAATATGTAATTTTATTTGTAGTATGCGAAGAATGATGTCCAGAAAATGTACTTATTCAGAAGAATTCCTTTAATTCATTTGATATTTGATAGTAATTAAAAGTATGCATATTAAATGTAAACCAAATATTTCCAATAATTTACATGTTTACTCTGTTACTGTTTCATTATTCGGTCTATCTACCTGTTACCTGTATTTGTATTTATTCATCAATCGTAGATCCTTATATGTTATATTTAAAAGCAGGTAAAAATTGTATTTACCTGCGTAAATGACCCGTTAGTTAATCATATTGTCGATTCGATTTCGAGTAATTTTCTTTTAGCTATCTTGAAGATGTGTTTCTCGAACACGAAACCCGTCGCTTAATTTTGCAATGAAGGAAAAAAGGACCATATTTTGTATTCTAAGTTTTTTGCTTTGCTTTGCATTTTTTGCTTTGAATTAATTATGAAGGAGGTAATACAAGTAGTACATTGAATACTTTTATTTGTGCACAATAAGTATGACGCAAATAAGATTTATAAATTGCAAATATTCGCAAATATTCTAATATAATGTTAACACAGAGTTAGTTACTTTCTTCACTGGACGAAAATAGGAAGACATTCTAACGATTCCGGGGGTGGTGAGTTTTTGGTAACGAACCCCGGTTGTTAAGGGGAGCCCAGAAGAACCCTAAAGAAAGGATAAGTGAGAAAACCAATATGTTACTTTTCTTTTCTGCGCGGGTTCTTGCTCTAGGGCTTTACTGAGAAAAGGTATTGTTTAAATAAAACGAGATGATTGCTATGACTAATTTTACTAATTTGAAAAAAGAGAATGTATGGTCAGCAACCGATATAAAATTACAAAAAAGAACACTGATACCAAAAGAGAAATACAGAAAACTGTATAAATTTGTTGGCTTTCTTTTAACCTATTTCAATATGGAACAGATATACTTGTCTTGAATCTTGCTTCCCGCTCCCTTGATCCCGTGTAACCGTTCGTTTCGACCCCTCATACACCATCACTCATAATTTGACTTGTGCGTTTCGACGTTGAAGTTCACTTAGAAGAGAGTTTGTATTAAAAAAAATATAATGCTAACATAGATTAGCTTCCTCGTGGTATTGATGGATTAATTAACGACAAACGCAATATATTTTTTTGTTATTGTTTCTAGGCATTTTCTGATGTGTTCAGAGTTTGTATTGTTCCGAAGATGCTTCGATGGTAGTCTAGCTACCTCTCCTGAAGAGCTACTGGACGATTTATGTTATTCTGAAGAAAAAACTTGACGATACTCGAACAACCTATCCCGAAGAACTGTTCGGCAACCTCCGTCCTGACTTCTCAATCGTATTTTCGACGTAAACCGCCCCTGGGAAGAATTCGGGTGGTACTTCGTGGGGTGCATCCTCTAATTAATCGTAATTGGTTCCCTCCAGAAACAATGATCATGCAAAAATCTTCAAATTCGGTTATTTGGTTTATTCTTTCAACTTCGGTTTTTATTGGGGTCAATCGGCGATTTTGGTCACTGACTACCAAATAGCAATTTCCTTTATAATCTGTTTCCCTGCTTTTGTTTTCTGACTTCGGGGATTGTATCTTTTATTCCTCCAGAAACTTCCGTTCTCTTTCGCCGGTTTCGGAGAATAGAAATATTAAATTTATAACCGGAGATGTGTTCCTTCGCATATCTTCACGTTTGTTCTTGTGATCGGTTGGTTTGGACGCTTGTCACTAACATCTGCCTTGACCATAGAAACACGCTGGGTAGCATTTTATTGACCTTCTATTAAAAGGGTTGCGACGCGCATTAATTTATAAAAAAAAAAGATTATGTCTTTTGTGACTAATTAAAAAAAATAGAGAGAGCGGAGCTCCGGGCTGATGTATTCGTTATATATCGAGATAGTGTTTCTTACATTTATTAAGATTGGAACATAATCTTACATGTATTAAAATTATTGAAATTTCGACTTATTACAATATCACCAATACTAAGCCAATACATATTCATGACTAAGCTTGCAGAAACGAGTATACTTACGAAATTAGCAGAGAGTAGATAGACTCGTGTTTTGTCGACTCTCGGAGAAACTAGTAGGCAACACGAAGCCATTCTCATGAAACGAATAAACACGAGTCTGTCTAGTCTCTGTTATTTTGGTGAAGCGTAACTCGTTTCTGCAGGCTTAATCATGACACGACACGCATTCACCCAATCTTCGACAATGTACAGTAACTAACTCTCTTCTTGTAAAGAACTCACAGCCACATGGTTCTCTATCAGCCCAAATTTTTCTATTGCATTTAGTTTCCGATGATAAGGAGGTACTCGCAATATTAGGCGTTGTTTCTTTGTATGGATATGACCCCTTCTATATGCAATATGCACAAGGTTATTTTTTTCAATTCAATTATAATTTATCCTTCATGTATTGCGCAGTAAACAAAATGTTACGCTCATTAAGACACACAAAAACCGTTGCATGGTTTCCTTTATATAGCCAGAAGGTTGCTGTAAGTAGCATTATTAACACTTACTGTTCGTAGTGGAAGATCTAATATCATTTGTTTTGCAAGTAACATTCAACGAGCAATTATTAAACACGTTTTTTTATATAGCTAGAATGAAATTATAGGTTTAATTGCTTGCATATAATGTCTGAATTTTAAGTGTTGTTAAGTAAGGTTATTCGATTGCAATACTACAGTAATTTCAAACAATCTCATTGCCATGCAATTCATCATAATGCCAAACAATTTTCAGCAATATTACACAATGTCCAAAAAAACGAAAAATGCCGTGATTAGCTATCAGCGCAAATACATTGGAAATGTTTCAACTTGCTCAAAGGATGTATCTTCATGTCTGGATTTACGTAGCTAACATTCTATTAGCTGGTTCTTCTGTGATTTACATCGGTATTCTGAGGTCTACCTGGAAGTTCTCGATGTGTTATAAATATTATTTTTAAAACAAAAAAAAAAAAAATCCAGAGGACTTAAGTCAGAAGATCGCGCCAGCCAAACAAACAACTCCATTATTTCCAATCCAATTTAATGTTTCTTTATACCTAACTGTCGTCTTATCCAAAACGATATTGTGGCATCCTTGCCCTTTTTTGTCTAAGATTGTATACTGTCCAATAATCGTCCGATTTCTGTTAATGAAGATTCCAGGATTGGTAAATTTTCACTCACCTGACCAGATGATTTTGCTTAGAAAATATTCGTCATCTTCTAATCTTCCCAGTAGCTAGTTGCAGTACTCTGGTTGTCTTAAATAATCTCCGGTCTGTGACTAATATGAATGGGTGCTTGTTTAGGCTTATTTTAACGTAAAGTTCATACTCGAGTCTAGGACAAAATTAATTTTGACGCCATTTCGCATATAGATGTTACTTGATTATTATTTTTTTTTCTCATTTGTCATGGGTTCATTTGTTTTCGGGTTCACTTGGCAACTTTGCCAAATTTAAACCTACCCTCTATTTCCAAAAATATGCAAGATGCTCCCGGTGATGGTCGGAAATAAATCATGCAACGTGTCATTAAAAGCTCAATTAAATTAGTGCAATAAATATTATTACCGATACGCAAAATACTTGCAGTGTTAACTTACTAACCTAATTCGTGTGAATTTCTGAATGTGCCATTGACTGATATCTGGTTTTTAGATAACGTATCCCAATCATTACACCAATACGTGCTGCAGTCATCCAATCTGTGATGTCCCGGGTGAGGAACAGGAAATCAACGCACATGGTGTAATCAGGGCAGCTCGCAGACGCCTAAATCATGAGTTAGGCATTGATCTAGCCCAGATACCGATTAATTCATTTAATTACATCACACGACTGCACTATATGGATATCGGAAATGGTATATGGGGTGAACACGAGATCGATTATATTTTATTTTTGAAGGGGGATATAGATATTAAACCAAATCCGAACGAAGTATCCGAAGTTACCTATGTTAATAAAGAAGAGTTTGGCAGTTTTGTTTCGTCTTTAACGGAACCGTTGACCCCGTGGTTTGAGATGATTCTGAAACACAAGTTACCATTGTGGTGGGATAATCTACATAATTTAGATCAATTTAAGGATCACGAGAATATTTTATTGTTAAAATGATGGTTGTTTTGTTTTACGGATGTATGTTACAATGGTGCACGCAAATATTTGTTTTCTTTTATTATGTGTATACATATCAGTATAATCTGTATTTTTTTTCATGTTTATTGTTTATTGAGCACATTTTAGAAATGTATGGGTGATATTATAAGGATAGGTTATAAATAAGTAATACGTATTTCATTGTTATTATCCATTTACACTAACGGACAAAAAAGGACGAGCTACTTTTATATTTTTTTAATTTTTTCTCAAAAATGTTAAAAATTATTTGTAATTGTTACCGTCATTTGAATAAACTGTTATTTGATGTTATTGTGAGCATAATGCAATTGTTCTCTCCAAATGTGTTCAGTATTTCAATCGGTTACAGTAATTACTATTTCGACTGCCACTTGACTTCAGGATTTTTTAAATTCATCTACCCAACATTTCACTGTGGCAAATGGTGGTGTAGAGTCCCTGTAAACAGGGTCCATCTCGGGTTTAACTTGGATTGCTTTTCAAATGGAAGAATTTAATGACGGCTAGATATTCGATTTTTTTTTAATTTTTACAGATCCGCAAATATCCATCGACAAATGTAAAATCTTTATTTATAAATTTTTACTGACTACTTTAATAAAAACAGTTAATCAATTCGAAAATATTATTATTGCTACTGTTATCTCCAACAATTTTGGCAGCATACCGACAAGCTGTCAACGGTGCCACATTTAGTTCGTCAATAATCCCAAAATTGTTTTATAACTTACAATAACCGCTATTGTAAAACAAACCGTATGTTAACTACCAATCTTTATACTTGTTCACTCGGCTTACACTAACTACTCCGAGTAACCAGTGTAAAAATATGCGTTCCATGGGTCTGCGTGCAATTACACGAAAGTTATTCATTGGGGCCAGTACAGTCGGAGTCTACACTTCTTACACGCAGTCTAGAGTAGTAAGGAGTAAGAAATGTATGTATCGAAATAGGGAGCGCGAATTTAAATATCGAATAAGGAGAATATTGTAACGGTTGAATATTATCCTCGGCAACAAATACAGGCATAAAGGGCAATGCTGGCAATCTCGTGGTAGTGGAGCCAAAAAGGGAAAATGCATGGAGCCGCTACAACGCAAACAAATGTATCTGCTTAGTATAACTTCACCTTCTTGCACCGACTACTCGAATGACGTCGTCTTACACCATACCGAATATAAAGTGCAGCCCGAGCGAACAAACCTTTTATTGCCGGAACTTAAATCAAAGGCGAAATTTATAAAATATTTACTACTTTTCGTTGTCGCTTTAAACCGACTGTACAGGAATGAAAAAGAATTAAATTAAAAACGAGGATATTATAGGATGAATTGGAAATAAGTTAATAATACTCAACAATAGTAGCCTTTATCTGAACGGCCTATATCGATGTTCTGGGCCTTCTTCTGCCAATCGAAATATGTTTTCCTAAAGTACCAAATTCATCTTTCAGCTTACGTTTCCTGGTCACTACGCTTCATCTTGTACCGGTCATCCTTTAGCGGATATTCCAGGAGAAGATCAAGAGGAAAACGCTGTAGGTGTAAAAATTGCCGCTCAAAGAAGGTTACACTACGAATTAGGAATTAAACCTGAACAAATACCGGTCAGTGAAATCATTTACTTGACTCGTATTTATCACTGCGACCTCGGTAATGGAAAATGGGGAGACCACGCGATTGTATATATTCTCATTATTCAGCAAGATTTTACTTTAAAAGCTAACTCCAATGAAGTAACAGAACTGAGTTTTATACCGCAGGGAAAAATTCAAGAACATTTACACGAGTTAAAGGAACCCTTAGAACCTATTTTAAATTTGGTACTCAAGCAAAACATGTTAAAGTTGTGGTGGAAGAATCTAGATGATTTAGATTCGATCAAGAATCATAAAGATATTATTAGACTTGATGAAAAATGTCATAAATTTTTATAGTGACAAAAACGAAAGTATCTTTGATATGTGTTACTAAGGACTGCTTTTACAATTATTTATGTAAGTTAAAATAAGCTTGTCTTCCTATATTTGAAATTAAGTGTAAATTAACAGGTTTTTGCTTGTATTGATTAAATGTGTATAGTTTTAGGATTTTAAATAAAAAATTGATTTATGATCAGAAATATGCATTTTTATTCCAAAATATATTTTCATTACTTATGGTGGGTTTATGCACACATTTAAAATTAAACTGAATTTAACATTCCCAATTAAAAAGGAATATTAGCATAAGTGCATTCATGCAATAAATAAATTAGCACTTAATTTAAGGACATGGGAAAAATTCAACTAAAACTTGTATGGGCTAACTTCATACCAATTATTGATAAACAGCTATATTCATGAAAGAAATGGAATATCAAGGTCATGTTTTTATTCATCCTGTTGGGTTATATTGTTTATTGGTACTAATTTAACCTCAGACAAAACACAACCATGTATTGCCCATAATTTAATAAATGTATATGCACGAACTACGTTATGCCTACCCTTAATTTAGAATAAATGTTAAATTTAAATTTGCGTAAACCCACCATTAACGGTAGTTCCCCTAACTTTTCAGAATAAAATTGTAATAATCCTTGTTTCATACCATCTGAAACAAGAAATGATATTTATTTCATTGTTTAGTTTTAAGATAATAATAATAAATAATTATTTTGCCAAATATTTCAATATTTCGGACCTTTTTCAACACACTGTATAAAATCTTGCAAAATTCGTATTACTAGTTTGATAAGAGTTACTTAGTCACATTGATAACTGTTACTTAGTCACAGCTGCCGAGTACTGTGGTTTATATTCTAACCTATATAATAATTGAGGTTACGTTAGTATTTTGATAATTTTTGGATAAATAATTCTAATAAAACTCAGAGAGCAAAAACGAAATGAAAATAACACACGTTTTATTCCGTCAACATATAGGTCGTCAGATTAAGACTCATTGGTGGTCTAGAAGTAAAATTAGGGTGATACAAACAGGCGCAGAAGAAGAACTCAGGAAAAGAAATATTCCGATTTATCAACCGGAGGATATTTTAAAAGAAGACTCCGTTCCAGAAAGGTACGTTTTTCCTCATTTAATGTTTTCCATTCTTACTTTGCCTTTCGCAGCGTTGAAGTATTAAGCTTAAAACCGGAACCTCCAAAGAGGGACAAGACACATCCAGATTGGAAAGATCGTATTTGTCATATACTGAGAGATGAAAATGTGCTTCTTGAAGGATTAACTCAAGCTAAAATTATTACGAACACTGTAGAAGTACAAGGAGGCTTGCCAGAAATTATAGATATTAATCAATCTATAAGAGGTGTTAATAGGAGAGTTAAAGAAATTATATTAAGTTCACATTTATTTGATGCTGAACAGAAGAAGCTACCAAAAATTAAAGATCCTTTAAGGCCAGCGTTTAATTTTCCGAGAGTATACGGGATTACACAAGAAAGACGAAAGTAGGTGGCAAGTAATTCTTTTAAGATATAAAATAAATCTGTAACTTTTCTTTTTGTAGTACGCTTTTGATTAGTAAGCTATTACAATTGATTGAAGTCTTAGTTGAACCTGCAACTGTAAAAAATAGGGCCATCTTTAACGACTTGTATTTCTCATATCCTTTTGAGAAAAATGATAGACTCATTCAATTTGAATTACGCGGTGATACTTTGTTAACTTCGTCCGAACCTCTAAAGAAAATATATGATGAAGATACAAGTTCCATAACTTTACCAAACATAGAACCTATAAAAGAGACAGTCACTTTAAATCAAGAACATATTTATCAAATACGAAGCTGTTATCGTAGGTTTTCCGTTAACATAGATGAATATTTTATTTTATTTATTACTCCTCTTCTTAGCTATTGATTTGACGGTTAGAAAATGTCATCCACATACTTTATTTGTTCACTATAACCCGGAGGAAGTTAAAAACATATACGAAGAGGAAGTCACCCAAACTCAAATTCATGGAAGATCGTTGTTGAAATCTTTTACTGTTGCAGCTTCATATGCTAAGCAATTATATGGGGTATGTAATATGTGAGTTGAGCATGGCAGTTAAATTAATATTTGTTTTTTTTTAGGAGGGTATTAAGGAGCTGCCTAAGCCAGTCACATTACAATGTGTTCAGACTGACGGAAGGCTATTCCATTTCGGTGTTCTGCAGTTGAATACATTAGATTTAGCTAATATTACAGGTATTAAAAATATTTGGTACCAAACAGAAATGATCCCGTTGTTCGAAAATTGTTCTTACATTTTGGGTAAGCCAACGTTGGAAGGGTATAACAATGCGATAATAAAACATTTACTTGGTTTCTATAACAACATTTAATCTCTAAACGCGTATAAAAAAATGTACAGAGTATAAATAAACGATATGGCTAAAACAAATTGATTTTATTTGTGCGAGATATTTTAATTACCTATGTTATTTTACTAGACCATTAAATATTTAAAAATAATAACAGCTTAGTATATTTAAAATATCGAACAGGATGAGTTAAAGGAATTTTTGAAACGGCACTTTTCAATAGAGTACTAGTTTAACATAATCATAGATGTTTTACATTGTGTTGTTGTGTATGCGTAAAGTTAAGGTATAGTTTTGGAAA
The DNA here is from genome assembly GCA_902655005.2 of Marronus borbonicus. Lineage (NCBI taxonomy): Eukaryota > Metazoa > Arthropoda > Insecta > Coleoptera > Scarabaeidae > Marronus > Marronus borbonicus. The sequence goes on along the minus strand of LR737382.1, from coordinate 33,526 downwards.
CCCGGTAGGGCTGGTAGAGCTGTCGCTTGCACCTCACACTGTTACGTTCTGGCATCTGAGATGGACATTGCTGTACATGATTATGCTTCGTGTAAAACAGACCGTACACATGTGTACTTTGTTGTTTATGTACAGAATTACGCGCCATGTAAATCAGTTTTAAGAAATTGGTAAATATGCCTTTTGTTCATGGAATTCCCAACATAAATGATGTGGTGACAATTCACCAATGGCAACACTGGATTGGAGGCAAAATTACAATTTTTTACTAGTATTGAGAAAGCAACTTACGAACGCAAAGAATCGGTTATTCCCCGGAAGCAAATATAATAATTGGCGGGACGAAATTAATAGGAGAATTTGTTTATAAACCGGTTCGCAATTCCGTACAACGATTTATGAATTATCAGGATATTTATGGGTAAAAATAATCTGAACGATCTATTCCTTTAGTTTTCCGAATATTTTCATTTGATTTGTTCGTATAGACATTGTAAAAAGCATGCCATTTTCCTTTTTGGTATTCCTTTTCATTTTGCGTTATCTTTTTCTTGTTTCCTCTTTAGTAATAAGAGCACCTTAGTTATTTGCGAGAGCCTTACAAACGCTCAATGTGTTCAAGCCGCCTTGGAATAGGTATGTGCCCGTGCCCGAAAAAAGAGACTTCTGATGAAATTCCAGTTTTCGAGAAACACGTGCTTAAAGTCTAAGGGACGCATGTCTACAGTCTGAGAACCTCGATTCAGTCCTGATACCAAAGCACTAGGATAGTTCGTAAAGTATTCTTTCTATGTGCTTATTTCTTTGTGACTTCTAATGATAACGAGGTGGATCCAATTTTATTCCAAAGAGTAGTGGTTGGAGATGCCAAAACAATGAAAAACTCGAAGTCGATAAATTTCGTTAGAAGTCTCTTTTCTTCGGGCTCGGTCATATACCACCTTGACCGTAAGCATCTCCCACCTTCCTCAATTGTTAGAAATATATTGATTCAAATCAACTATTTTGTATATTGTTAAGTATCAGTACGCTAAACTGAATAACTTAAACAAAGCATCAAATCGTAGAAGCAGAGAAACATGTGATACGTTTAAAGTATATAATTATTTAGTTTACTGCGGATCCTCGAAACGCACATTGCTCAATAATACTCTTGTTCACGCCTATTCTAAAGAATAGTATTTTTCTACAAAAATATGCGAATAGGATTTAGCTGAACGTTTAGAAATACAATTACTTTTTGAGTAAAGAAAAAATAAAACGCAAATCTCAAAAATAATAAAATGTCCTCATATTACTGTGAGATGCACTATAGATCGTTACAAGAAGTGTGAGAGAATACTGGCAAATTGGTACGTGCTTCTTTAAGAAATCGAAAAAGGACAACTGAGCTGACTATTGATTTGTTGGATAGTTCTGTGGAAAAAGTGTCTGCTAGAACAGTAAGGAGAAGGCTTCAAAATGCCGCGTTGAAATGTTGCAAAGCAAGAAAGCAACCTTGGTTGCCAAATATAAATACAAGGAAACACTTGCAGTGGTGTACGGAAAAATAAAATTTTATTCAGGGGGATTGGGCGAATATCGTGGACGAACGAGTCAAATTTCGAGCTATATTCATTTTATAAATCTAGATTTACATATTTAAAACAGATTATAACAACAGAAGTACAAGTAAAATGTCCTTTAATAGTTGATTTTTGCAGTGATTTCAGATGTTGGGAACCGGATGGAACCTATGTCAGACGCAGACTGGGCAAAGAATACAAGCTAGAACGTGTGGTACCAATCGTAAATTACGGAAGAGGAAGTATAGTGGTTTAGCATTGCATGTTAGCAGCTGGAATTAGCGAAATTGTGGTGCGTGAGGGTTGAATAGATTTAGAAAAGTACATTTAAAAACAACGCGCTGTGTCATAAGTCACGAGGGACTATGAAGTGGTTCTCAGATAATGGGGTTAGGCTCCATGACTGGCCTCCCCAATCGCCGGACCTCAACCCCATTAAACAACTTTGGTCGATAGTGACGCACAAGATTAGGGAGCACGTTATAACATCAAAAGAATCACTAAAAATTGTATTGATTCAGGAGTGGAAGACCATTACTTCACAAGAATGTTGACGTTTACAATTAGTATCGAGTTTACCAAAAACAAAAATTGCTATTGTTAAGGCAGGGGGCGAAGGTTTCTCTGCAAAGTTTTAATTTATTATAATAAATATTTCAATTTTTATCAACTGTCACTTTTATTTAAGTCCAAAGCGCTACTTCTTGAAAGCAAGGGCCTGAGTCCGCCTTTGGTCCTAAGGAACTTGCTTCTTATAGATTCGACATGAGTTTTTTGGGCCAATTTCTGATTCAGGGGCAGTCTTAACTGCTTAGCGGTCGAATTTCGCGATATATCAACATATCACGTGGAGCTTTCTTCTTTTTTGGAAATCTTCTGGCGATACTCTTATCGCCGCTTCCTTTTACTCTGCGCTCATGAAGCTACTCCAATAAATTGTCAAAGGTCCCCTGAAGTCTTCTAACAAGAATTCCCTCAGCTCTATAAGACGCGTAGGTCACGATATTGTATGAGCAGGTATGAATAATTAGAAAACCGTCAGAAGGGATTAATAGCGATTTTCTGGACGGTGCTGTGGAGCCACACCCAATAGCAAAATTTCTTGCCTACAAGTAGGATTCTACAACGATCCAATCTCGTACTAATTCCAATTTCATCATTTTCTCAAAAACCGTGACCAAACCGTATCAAATGTGTGGGTAATATCGAGAAGAAGCAATCGCAATCATCGAGAGACCGGCCCTAAATCCAAATTGCTCGTCGTGCTGCTTAATCGTCAGTGCTATCGTACTGACGATTAAGTACGACTGCCTCCATAAGGTTCGAAAGGGAGGAAAGGAGGCTAATAGGGATACTTCTGAGGGGATCTTTCTTACCCGGCTTCGGAATGGTCATCACGATGGCATGTTTCCAACGGCTTGGAAAATGGCTTTTTAATATGACCTTGATATCGATTCTCCATTAGTTACAAAGGAGGCTATTTCATTTCATAAAAAACACAAGATTGTTTCCAAATAACATAGAATCTAACTATTATCGACTACTACAATTTCTTCATTTTTTTTTAAGCTGTCGTTACGTTTATCAAAATCTATTTTATTTGAACACATTCAAATCAGTCAATTTTATACACAATTCAGAATTATTTCTATAAAAAGAAAGCAACATTATCTTAAATTTCTTAGACTAAGACTGCTCTGCACATGAAAAGAAAATCTCGCTCAATATTAGAATACTGGCCATTATAAACTTCCAAAACAAATTTTGAATCCATAAAGCTAATGTATTTCTTTTCGCTAATGTTGTTGGTAAGTTTTAATTGTACAATGCGCAATAATGAATATATAAACACCAGAGTTAACATAATCACCACAGGCTATTCGGGCAAGCAATTCTATTTTTTCGAAAAGCAACCTCGCAGGCCGAAGTGTTAAAAAAGCGCGGCACCAAAGTTTTTTTTTATTTAATTTTTTTTTTGAAAATGTAAGGCTGCTATCGACATACCCAAATATAATTAAAAATTAAATAGAGCTTGGCTTTCGAAAAAAAAACAACATTCCTTGCTCACTATTTACCGAAGTGAAATGCTTGTAATATCTGGTTTAAATTCTTCCCTTCCGGTTCTTGCTTCATGGGGACATAATTTACATTGTATCGATAAAAAATCTTCATACAGCGTTATAGTGTTTAAAAGACCCTGCTTATTTCTAAAGACTGATATAAACATTATTTTGTCCGCTTTACAAAACCTTTTTGCTGTTAAAGCGCTGTCCTTAAGCTTTTAACCACCACTGTATACACATGCATATTTATTACGTGTAAACAAATCAGGAAATGATTTGTTAATATCAATTTAATTAATTGTAACGTAGTTAATATGGATTTTCAGCTTCGTACAGCAATTATGCCATTTATATGATTATTGAAAAAGTTTGGGAAAGTATCTACTTGGGATTTGTGCGCATTTAACATTTTTCTTTATCCGAAGGAGAAATTTATTTAACGTGTCAATTTTCTAGTCATTAAGTGGCTGTATGTATAAATATTTATTTTATTATTACTACAGTAGTAATAACTATAAACTATTTAGTTTGTCAATCACTCTAACACGCGTTGTTTTCTGTTTTCCTGCAGTGAGTAAGTTACATAAGGATTTCTACGACCGACTGTGTAATTAACATCCCATAAATAAATACGCACTGAGCTTTTGTTCATATAACCATTGTTATAAAATTGTTTTCAATTTGCTTTTGAGGTTGGCATACATTAAGACTTTAGTTTATAGATTCACGTTATTTCCAACTTAACATTAAATATATTGTGGCAACTATATTAACAGTGATACCAACAGAAATGTAACAATTCTTACGATAGACACGATTTCTTATCACTACCATTTAATAGACAAAATTCTGTCACACGGAAGCTCTTTTAACTTTCAAATGGGACGCCAGAATCGTTTGGGATGGATGGTAACTAGTATCTAGCAACAATTCCTGATTGTCCCCATGATTTAGTCCCAAACAATTGCAAGAGCAAACAGACATTTGATCGATTTCGATAACATCACCAATATAAGGGTGTCCCGCTAATAATTTACCATTTACGGCGACCAGCTCACCATCTAATGTGATAACATGATGGGAGGATGATTGGAGCTCGTTATCATCCCTTCTGATATCTTCGGCATTCCTAGAATTATATATTTATTTACTTTTGTGTCATAATTTCTTACTCAACCAACTTACATTGTCATGAATCTGAGAACTAGCAGGTTTATACTTGCTGCTACAACAGCTAATCCGAATAGTATAAAAACTAAGCTAAGAGCTACGTATCCTGGTTTATTTTGTAGTGCGTTATCATTCTGGAAATCGAAAAATCAATGAAAAATATTCGTCGATCTCCAAAAAGCAAATTATCAACCTGCAAAGCTACGTAGTCCCCAAAACCAATGGTCGTTAAAGTGACGAAGCAATAGTAGAAACTGTCGAAGTAGGTCCAGCCTTCGTATCTTGAAAAGACAGCAGCTCCAGTTGTGATAATGATTGATGATAAGGTTGCAGTTGCAAACATCAAATTCATTTCAGTTGCTTCAACTCGTTGACAGTGCATGTACTTTTTAAATTGTCTTATCACTACTGAAGCAAATTTGTTGAGCCTTTCGCCGATACTTTGGAACATTACCAGACCCAGTGGTATCCCAACCTGAAATGATAGATACGAACAGTAGAAAACCCAGTACAATAAAAACAAAAATTACTAATTTCAAACTAGCTACTTCTGAAGTTGTTTTTTGTGTAGATCATTGAACTAGTGTTTGACAATTTTAGAACAAAGAAAGAAGCGAAATGCGAAATGAAAACGGCGACTTTTGAAAGGATTCAATGAATTCATTAGCGTATAGATGCTCCTTTAGCTCTTATTACTGTTTCCATTTTGGGCATGCTATTGATTAAGTTGTGAATGGCTTCCTGGAAAATACTCTCACTTTCGAAACGAAGGACTTGTTCGAGTTTTCCAAGACTCATAGGCGCCTAACGCCCTTTAAGTGCATCGCATAGATGTTCTATGGGGTTCTATATCTGGACTTGTTGGTAGCCAGTCTATGATTGGAATATTCACGAATCGAAGGTAGTCCGGTACCTCTCTAGTGATTTTTACTCTTTTTTCGCTTAGAAATGAGCATTGTGTGGCCTCACAAGAACACTATTGATGATGATATTCTCGGAGAGATATTGCAGACAGCAAATCTCTCAAATCTTGATTTTCGCCAGACTCAGTCACATTCATCTGGTGAATTAAGACGTACTCTTATTTCGCCTGAAAATAAAATTTCTTTATAATGATTTAATTTACATGTTCTTTTGAAAGTCACTTTATGCTCTTTGGTGCGGTGGTGCAATTGTTTGTTATTAATGATAGACCCATCTACATAAAATGTTTAATGAAGTTCGGTATCTAAACGCATTTTTGTTATCATTGATTGTTTGAGGACTGGCAAAGCAACGCCTCAGTTAATATAATCTTCATCAGGGCTATCTCAGAACAACGGTGGAAAAAAATAGATAAAAACAATAAAGCTAGATTTAAAACAAACACTACTCACGTATGTGAATTTTTAACGTCTACTTATCAGAATGGCAATGTATGTACAAGAAAAATTTTATGCCTTCTACGGAACGAATAAGTGTTAATAAATAAATACAAGAAATCTTTACATTAGCAAAACATAAATAGAGGGGAAAGGCAGCGGCACCTTTTCCTCCAACAATTGCATAGAATTAATCCAATACCAAACTTAACTATATACTATTTAAATTGTCTATAATTAATAGATCTCTTTTGTTTCACATATTACGCTTAAATAAGTTAGCCTCAACATCCAAAACTCGAACATTCTTAAAATCAAAAGTGTGTCCATTATTAGCGCTGGGTCTACGTACTTTGATGATTACTACAGACTTTACTTTTATGTAATTAGATTCTATTATTTAATTTTTGTGAAGTTTGACCTACGTAGCAACCCCTGCTACCATTGCAATGCAATAACATATATGACTTCAGATCTGCCCAGAGGATGTATCTTATAGTTGAGTGTAGGCTTTCACGACCGTAATCCATAGTAGAAATGTCTTTCGGGTGATGTTGCGTAGTTAAAATTTTACTTGACGTTTCGCTGATCATGCTGTCAGCTTCTTCAGAAGATTTCTAAAGACTGGTGTTGTTGTCTCTTGCTCCTCGTTGTATATCCTATTTCTGTTCCGCTTTGCTGATCCATAACCGTTCCGTTCCGCTGAATCGCGTCGTTCGTTGTATGACGACTCCGTAGTATTAACTTCCACGTGTAGCTGATCTTGTATCCGTCTTCGCGATCGAAGTTGTTGGTGTTCTTCATTATTTCTATCGATTCGCGTATTATCCTCGGGTAGTACTGGCTGGTCCTGGCTAATACCTTAACGTCGCTGTAGCTTATGCGATGGTCTCCTTGTTGGTGCAGGTGTTCTGTTACTGCAGATTTTTCAATATGCCTAAGGCGTGCGTCTCTCTCGTGTTCTTTCACTCTGCACTGAATACTTCGTCCTGTTTAACCGATGTAGCTTTTTCCACATTGGCATTTCAGTTCGTATATGCCTTTTGCTCGTAGTTTCGGTAACACGTCCTTGTTGGAAGGGAGTAGCTGGTCGATTTTGGTCACCGTGTTGAAACGTGTGGTGATGTTTTTTCCCCTAGGGTCTTTTTTAGCCTGTCGGCGACTCCGGCTATGTATGGGAGGTATGCGTATCCTGCTGGTTGTTGTTGGTCTTCGTCTTTTCTCTGCTCTCGTGGCTTCCTTATATCTTTTGTACTGTATCTGTCTGTGATGTATCTTATATTTAACTTTAGAAAAGAATATATTTAACTTTTTAATTGGATAAGTGACAATTATAATTTTTGGATAAAGCCGTTAATCTGTTATTCGATTGAGGAATATATTGTAATTTTGTATAAACTATTACATTCTTGTTAGCAGTAATAATTTTGTTATGAGTCGGAGGAATTGTATTGAGGTTTGTGTCAGTCGAAGGATATGTGGTTGGGGGAATAGCAACAATTCTATTAATCAAGGAAGGGGTATGAATTCTCTTTTTATAAAGTTCTTCAGCGGTTCAAGATTCTTTCTATGGAAGTAAGTAAGAGATATTCTAACAATTTCGTGCATTAAAGCTAAAATCAAATTAATTTTGTATTTTAAAGGCAACAATATAAGCTGATATTATTCTTTATTTAATAACCTCAAGAAAAGGGGCACTGTTGTTATTTTCCGTTTCAACAGTAAATTTAAGGCGATAATTGAAATTATTGAATATATTAAGAGTACCGGTAACTTTATCATAAAGTAAAGCCACCAGCAAGTCATCAACACACTGAAAGATAAAGGGAAATTCAAAATCAATCATGTTTTTAACATGATTAAAAATAATGGTGCCTCCCATTGGACAGACGTTTATTTGCACGTAAATCTTAAAAAAGTATTAAAAAGGTAATGATATTAGTAACAACATATTTTGCAATGATGTTGAAATTGTCAATAGATCAAAACGAATATTAGTGAATAGAGATACAAAATCAAAGAGGCTAACGCATAATTATATTATGAATAACAAAATTATAATTTTATTCGTGAAATGGAAACAATCTTTGACCCTGCTTTGGTTATATGAAGTAAATGCTGTATTAACAATATTAGCCATATATTTAGCAAGGTTTGGTCTTTGTGGACATATTTGTAATTTGTTGGTAGGCGAATACCTTGTATATTTGTCCAGGATGCTGTACTGCTGTAGAATTTTTTAAAATTATTTTCCCATATCCAAAGTACTTAATTTAAATATGAACCTACACGCATAAAATTTTTATTAAAATGCTAGTGCTGTCCGAAATGTTATAATCTTTCCTTAGGAAGGTATAGGGAACATTGAAGAAAGTTGACATGAATTGAAGCAGGGCATTGAAAAACGTAATAATGAACAGGAAGGTTCATTCATTCGTGCTGTGCAGAAATTGAACATCCTGTATATAATACTGTGGCGTGCAACACTTGTTTCCGAATATTTTTTATGTAAAAACATTTCCTCTAAATTGCTCAGGAGAAAAATTTGAATAAGTTAAAACTTTGTCACGTGTAACGATGATTATTTTAACATTATTGAACCTTAATATAGACCATCTGCAAATGTCCTACTGTTTACATAATAGTTGCGATTCGAGAAGGTTGGAACACCCTGTATACGTTAGCGTGCGTGTGCATGACCTTTTTCGTAAATATACCAAGTTGTTCGTAATGATTTTTTTGAAAACGTTGATTGTTTCTCTGGAAAAACCTGAAGTGACATTGTTTCGTAGTATGCGCTAAGATAGCACGATTCAAAATTGTTCATCAGGAAAATGGCAAATTTAATATTTAGTTCCATGGTGGTTGATCTAATATCTACTTACCATAGCATAACCCATGCAGAAGGCTTTCCCACCAGCCGTAACAGGTGTCGAATGTCCGTAGCCGATCATCGCAAGGACAACGGTGGCAAAATAAAAGGCTCCTGCGAATTTCCATTGTGGCCCGGCTTTATGAGGTTTGTACTCGATTATAACAAGTTCCATCATCCTGTAGTCATCCTCGGAAATATTATACTTCTTTTTGAGTGCTCCGGTGATGTCTATAAATCACGCAATCAGCCCACTTTTTCTTAAAAACTCAGTTACCGAATGGAATCAGCTTACCTTTCAGCATTCCGTCCCGTCTTAATTCTTCGTCGGATTCGAGGGCATCGAAGACAGCGGCTCCGATTAGTAAATATGTGAACGTGCAGACTACTAGCGATAATGTTCTGACATTTTGACGTTTCATGGTCTTCTGGTCGGCGTTGTTCGCTAGTAAACAAGCTCGTACTCATGTTTGCGAAATGGATCGATACGACGCCAGCGCTTTGCAATCCAGGATATCTGTTCGAGATATTTTTATTTCTATATTACTATAAGAAAGTTTTGCAAACTTGTGTTTTATATATACAGTGAGTTCTCGATTTGCGCGGTTAACTCTTTCCTGAAAACGGGATGAAATGTGCTGAAATATGTATGTCCTTGTTTTTGCCATAATGTGTATTAAAGGACAACTAAAACTAGTTGGTTTATTTATTAAAAAGAATACCAATAAGAATCTTTATTATATGTTATGGAATACAAAAGGATACAAAGACAATATGTACTTATATACACCAATGTCCTCAAATGTGAGCACTCTCACTCGCGCCTCGCAAAGTTACGCTTGGAGCGAGTGTTCTCGCAAACGTACTCCGTACTCCCTACGCTTCTGCGTAGGGAGTACGATGTAAAATGCAGGTAATATAGATATTATACAGTATGTCCCCGGATTGAGTTCACAATGGTTCATGACTATTGTGAACCATTGTGGAAACTTTCGAATTGGAATTTCATATTTTGGGATTCCGCCCTGCTTGGTCTGAAATTTATTTTTAGTTTCCTTTCGATTTTTTAAAATCAAGTAGGCCTCTACAGTTGAGTAAAAACTATTTTCGTTTCAGGTAAAGTACATTTTCCGTTCGCAGCACGCCAAAGTGTTACTAATAAAAGTTGTTCAGAGTGAAAAGTTATGGCTATATGCAAGATTTCATAAAAATCAGCTCCGCATTAACTCCGCGTTTTTTTTTTGTACTGTATCAACGAATAATCGCGTAGTAGTAAAGCAAACAATTAACTATCATTATCTTAGATAAACGTAAAAACCTTGAAGTATTTGTTCTAAATTGATCACTCAGTAATTTGCAAGTTACTTGTTCTTTATAGGTTTTCGTATTAAAAATGTTGACTCTCGAACAACGCATTTACCTAATAAAACGTTATTAATAAGTTTCACGAGCGATTTCCAATGGTGACAATTTCTGTCAACGGAGTAAAAAATCTTGTGAAATTTTTTTTTTATTATCAATAAATAAATCGCACCCACGTTCGTTCATAAATTAGAATCTGGAGACGATGGCCAACGATTGCTGTTTTGTTGATGGGCTGGAGAAAAGATTTTGAACGACAGATACTTTTATAAAAAAATATTTTTTTTTAGATGAGTCAACTTTTACAACTTATGACATCGTCTTCACAAAATTGTAGGTGTTGGCCTCATGAGAATCCACATTTTCGTATAGTAACTAATAGTCAACGGTACAAGAAAGTAAATGTACGGTGTGCAGTAAGGTACGATAAAATTATTGGCCCATATTTTTTTGGCACTAACATAAACCAGCATTCCTATTTGGATGTGCTCGATTTTTTGTTTTACCTGCCATGGAAGACGTGAATCTAGAAGATTTTCATTTTCAACAAGACAGATGTAACAAATTTTTTGAATCAGCACTTTCTAGAAAGGTGGATTGGACGACATGGTCCTCTTTCGCAACGTACTCAATACTTCTTGATTGAGCATTTCTACGTGATTACATTGTAATGCACTCGGTGAAAAGAACTCTGTCTTCTGGGTTTCTAAAAACATCAGCATTTGAGAAGCAACACCCAGAAAATCGCATCGCATACAAATGCGCAATTACTCACGGTTTGAGTAGCTTTGAGTCATTGTTTCAAACGTTAAATATCATTTGAATGACAAGAGTAGAAATATAAATTATTTATTTAGCCACTTAATTTAATTTATGTATGTATAAATAATTTCAAAGCCCTCTTAGGTGCTGACAAAAGACATTTTAACCAAATGCTATAAAGTGTTTTGTGTTCTTCATTTTCAAAATTGCTATTAGTCAGACTAAGGGATGGTAAAGGAACATTCGTTACAATTTCTATCGCTTAACGTCATTTCAGAGTCCGTATCCGCGAATTTCGTAACACCCTGCATATTATATGAAAGGTGGGGGACTTGAAATTAAAGGTTACAAATATTCGAAATGCCCTCGATTCTATTCGAGACACTAAAAAATTCCTTTTTGTATTTTTTTTCTTGTAACCTTCATATACTCTGTTTAAAAGATCATCTTTATCGTCGACAGGAGATGCATAAACTTGATTTTTTATATAACCTCATAAACAAAAATCAAGATATCTAGATGGCTAAAGCCAAGGTCCAATTGTGTCGATTCATCGATCTTCAAAGATATCTGTTATTCCCCGATATACATCATTTGACGAACGCAAAAGCCCTATACATTTAAAATCAATACCGATGAAGCGTTTTATCTGAGAGACTGTTTATAGATATGCAAATATTTCGCAGTGACTCTATTAACTACATAGGGCGGAAGTTTGCAGATTTTCTATTGCATCAAGTAATCCTTTATAATTTCTATAAATAGTTTTTAAATCGGTTTCATCGGCAGTGTCTTCAAATCTTAGGAGTTATGTAAAGTAGAAATATTGCGACAACCATAATAAAGTCCCTTTCATTATCATTCCAAGAATTTCTCGGAAGTACCGATCTTTTGAAACGGGTCGTTTGGGGATTATTAACGAACAATACATTTAGAAAATACACCGCAGTATCATTCTTGTTTATTTATCACATGCGTAAAGATATAAATTTGCTTCATTTTACTGTTAAACGTGTGTTGGTGTGCATCTGTCGTTCTTGCGCGAAAGTTTTAAGAAAATTTACTTCAAAATGCGCAAATTACGCTGTTTGAAGAAGGATATTCGGGGCGACAAATTGCTGAAAAAATAAATATGAGAAGTTCAACAGTAAATGACATCATAAAGCGATATCAGACAACTGGAACTATAGAAAATCGTGTTCGTCCTGGATCATCTAGGAAAACAACAAAAGCTAAAGATTTGAGAATTGTATTATTAAGCAAACGCAATAGAAAACTAACAGCGCCACAAATAGCAGCCGAAGTCAATCACGGCCGTGAAGAACAAGTTTCGGCGAGTACGGTAAAACGTCGATTTCAACAAGCGGACCTTCATGAGCGCATTGCCATTCGAAAACCCTTATTACGTCGGGGCAACAGAGCAAAACGGCTGCAGTGGGCCCGTTCTCATCTAAATTGGTCGTTAGATGATTGGAAACACGTGCTTTGGAGTGACGAGTCAAAGTTTGAGGTTTTTGGGCAAAATCGACGAGTTTATGTCCGAAGATCTAAAACCGAAAAAATGATCCCGGACTGCATTGTGCCAACAGTGAAGCAACGGCGTAGTTCTGTGTTAGTGTGGGGATGTTTCTCCTTTGCTGGGACGGAAGATTTATGCAAAGTGCAAGGTGTAATGAGGAAGGAAAGTTATTTTGCAATACTCCAGAATCATGCAGTGCCATCAGGATTGTGTATAATAGGCTGTACCTTTACATTCATGCATGACAACGACCCAAAACACACTGCGTTATTGTGTAACAACTATCTAAAGGAGCAAGAAGAACAGTACACCCTGAAAGTAATAACATGGCCCCCACAAAGCCCAGATTTGAACCCTATAGAGTTGTTGTGGGATGAACTGGACAGGAGCCTCTGAAAAATATGCTCAACTTCACAAGAACATTTACGGAATATTCTGCAACATGAATGGATTAATATTTCACAATCCATTTTAACAAAACTTATCGAAAGAATGCCTAGAATAGTTCGAGCGGTGATTAACAGCAAAGGAGGTTTTTTCGATGAAAAAGAAATATAATGTTCAGTATGTTATATTAGGCCAGAATAACTTTTTATTTATTTATTTTTGTCTTTTTTACCTATACATACAATAAAATTGCATTTTGTTTTTAGTTTCGTTTGTTTCTGTAACCTTTTCATGTTTTTTTACCAGCCGACCGAACTTCTCTGAACGGCAGTATACATACATGGGATCTAGTCCTGTCGGGGCGCGCGGACTTCACAATTTTTTAAAATAACTCGGAAACGAGAGAATTTAATTATCGGAAGTAAAATATGTTTTATAAAAATACGAGGTGCCACGGGTATTACTGAATAGAAGATATTGATGTTTTTGAGTTTCTCAGAAAAGAATCATATCTCAAAGGTACAACCTGCATCTATAATAAATATAGTTTAAATATAGACCTGCGTCTATATTTAAACTAACAACGTTAATATCCGTTTCTGGTTTAATCGAGAGTTGAAGTTAAAGAAAACATTTTAGAAAAATAGTCGAACATGGGAAGGAGATTAATTTCTTGTTAGCTGAACAGTTATCCAAAGACGTTGGTACTAATACAATTAATAGGTTTCGGAAAGGAAGCTGCGAAGTTATGCATGTTCCGGTTGGTTTATTGCCAAACAATAAAGTTCCAAATTTAGAAGTCTCCAATATTTTGCTAGATTACCTATAATACGCTTTAACTTGCAATAATAGCAGCTAATATTTACGAACCTTATATAACCCAACATAGGCAAAAGATAATCTTCTAATAGTAGTCGTAAAAAACAACAACATCGTTAACAATCTGCAAAGCGGTGGATGCGAAAATTAAATCTAAACAGATATAGCGTAATGCAGTTCAATGTACTCCGCATAGATTTTGCATTGACATTTGAACACCATAGCGATCACGACATACTTCGACGCAACGCATTAGATCTACGTCCATTCTTATTGAAAATAAACGTGCTAATTTACCAAGGAAAATGTGCGAAAGAAAGGTGCAAATTTATGCGTGTAACTACGCAATTACTAATATCGTCTGATTATTTGAATAGTAATTATTTTATGACAAAATAAAAATGCATCAACAATGTTAGGCCAAACGCACGTTATTTACTCATACCACCATTGAAAATAATGAAATTTGGTAATTTAAGTGATCTATTTGTAGTGTTACAATTAATCATTGACTTGACGATACAGCAAATAAAATCAACCGTCTTTCATCAAACCAAATCTTTCATCGCTCCCTCTTATTGGAGGGAGCGACGAAAGATTGCAACCAAAACAAGTTTATTAACTTGTTTTGATTATCCTAAATAAGAAATAAATAATTTTTGCACGTAAATGACAAACTATAACTACTAAATATCGATCAATTGAAGAATGTGAGGATAGTATACGCGACACTTAGCTGACGCGTCGTTAGCAGCAAGAAAGGTTTTTGTACTTGCTAAAAACCACATTAGAGGGTCTACTCATAAGCTTGCTCGTTTCTCATTAAAAGAGATTAAAAGAAATAAGGTAAAACACAGAAAAAGAGACCGAACAAACTTAAGCTCACCTTCAGAGAATTCTTCTATGTTGCCGATAATACTTAACTGCACGGTAATATGGATTTGCCTCATAAAGCGACGTTCTATGCAGCTTTCAGAATTTTTGGATGACGTGTTTTTAATTACCCCGTAAAATACGCGATACCTTGACAATATTTTCACTGACCGTTGCATTGGCAGGGATGGTCCAATATCTTAGCTACTTCGATCGCCAAATTTGACATCTTACAATTTCTTCGAATGGGGCGTTTTGAAAATGTTAGTTTACCACACACCTACGATCGATGCTAATGAAGTAGAAAACGGCGTCCAGAAACATGTTTAGCTGCTTCGAGAATTGTTATAAAGTGTTTTGTGTTATAAGTTTTCAGAATATCTCAGTTTAGATCTTTTGAATTTTTTTTGCAAACAAATTTGCACATTTAAGTACATTATTTATAGCTTCAAGCTGCTTTAAATTTATTTTTCCATGGCTAATTGCTGTAAAATTTTAATAGATACAAATAATTGCTTGTAACTCCTAAACTATACAACATAGTATATACATCAATCTTCATTGCGTTTCCTCGTATACAGTGCGTTTCGTTAAGAAAAAAATGGATTTTCTTGAATTAAATATTCATAAATTTAATCTTAAATCCTAACACCCCGTACGTAATAAACTAAACGTTGCATTATCATTAGAAAGTTTACATTGTATCCGAAATAAATATGATATAAATTCATTCATTATATGATTAGTACATTGTAAAAGGAAAAAGAAAATGAATCAAAATAACTGAAACTCAGTTGATTTTAGAGGCAATGGACCTGAATACAGATCATTCCATAACCGTCCGTGGAATCTAAAAAAGCAATGAAACGTATGTAATTTCATTAAAGAAAAGAATTGGTTATGACTTCCGGTACAACCGGAAATAATATGCGTCAAAAATAATTTGCTATAATAGAGCGAATTTTTCAACTGACGAATTTCAGAACTGAGCTAACTGTTGTTGTTGTTAACTGCGAAAACTTTTAATGAACGTATTGCGTGGAAAACCCTGTATAACTATCAATCTACTAAAGCACTTATTGCGAAAAAGGTACACACCATTTGCATAAATACAAAGGATCTTATAGAGCGGCTGTTAGAACTACATGGTGGGTGAACGTACAATCTGCATGTACCCAAGCGAAGAGTGAAAATCGTACACACGGTCGACCTAGACATACAGCATTCGCTTAATTCCATTCACACGACGTTTTATTAAAAGGCGGTTAAGCAAAAAAATAATAATGGATGTTGAAACTGAAAAATTTAACGCCAAGAAGTTTCTCCAAAATCTACAAACAGTAGCTTCAACGGTGAGGTGCGATGATACTCAAGAGTTTTTCAGAAAAATGGAGCTACCGGCTTTTTACAACGAAGAAAAGTTTAAAAGGTAAGGCACTGAATTATTGCATCTTTGTATTCTTTCTTGATTTGAACTAATTTTACCTGAATTAACGGATATTCCCAGGAAATTTATTAAAAGTGCTTTTTAAACATGTGCGCGCGATTGGGCAGGTCTAGTGTTGAAATTTTAGGCGTTAGATGCAGTGTTTCGTTGCGGTAACAAATTGGAGTAAGGCTAAACGTTGAATTTTTTGAGAAAGTCAAGTTAGGAAATCGATTTAAGACTGTTGAGTTGCGATATCGACGAAGAATTTGTACCATTATTGTTTTTATATTGTTAAATAATAAATTATATTAAAAACGTTACTTCGCTTTGAATTTTGTCATCCGGAACACTTTTTACTCATTTTCAAAATACCTACTTAACACACAAAAATTTGGTGTTAGATTTTCAACTGTTTTTTAATGTTTTCTAGCGTCCAACCATTTCTGATTTTTTTGGAAGGAAGTAAATGTATCTAAATCTAGGCGGGTAGGAACAAAATTACAAATATCTTGAAATTTGCTAGAAATAGGGCAGATGAAATCCATACTACGTTGATTTATTTCTAACAGAATAAATTGGGAGAAGCGGGCCAAACTCCAGAAGTATATTGTATACGTGGAAATAATTAAAAAAATCCATATGTTCTTATTAGGTTTTCGTTTGTTTTCAAGTATAATTATAAATAAACAAAATTTCATACAACAACAATGTTGTACAACAGTGTAGCATTCTCATTATTTATTACAAAAACCATAAACAAACGCCATATTGCCATACAAAGTAGAAAATTAACATAAAATCACAATCAAGTACACTGACGTTGACACATATCAGAACAATAAAATTATTGAAATGATTTTGAGGCTCGAAAAAGTTGATTCAGATAGCAAAACGTACCTGACATTTTGTTTTACATGGGATATTTTAATTTTATTGAAGATGTGTTAATTCGAAAACAACCGAAAATTTGGATCATACGTTATAACATAAAAACAAGTGAAAATCAGATAACAACATATGAGCTTTTTTACATTATTTTTACGTATATGATACATTCCTGCAGTTTGGTCCATTCCTTCCGTCTTACTCTGTACATGGAGAAACCAAATACGTAACAATATACAGTGTGTCCCATTAAAAAGACTGAATTGTCTAGTACACTAATTATCGATCACTCTGTACATACAAAAAAAATATTTTTGAAACTTAATCATCTATTAAATATAACCAAGAATATGTTATATAAATTTGCTTTTCTTGTACCTTAAATTCGTACTTTATTTTGATTGGGTTTTTAGGTCTTTAGAAAGGAAAACAAAAAGCTTATTTTCCTTGACTTTATTTTATTTTGCAATGATTCGTTGTATTATTTTCGTCCACATTCTCAAGCCTGCCAGTTTCTGATTGCTTTCATATTGTATTAGTCGTAATCTTCTTTTTGTTTCTTCTATTTCTTTTCATTTTACTTTTGTAAAAATAAAAATGAAAAGTCAAATAAAAATAATTGATTAAATAATTGAAACTCTAGTCTTAAATATTTTTTACAAACAGTAAGATATAATTTTAACAAATTTTAATCTGATTTTAATGTGTTGTTATCTGTCGTTGAATGGTTTATCGTTGTAGTTTCTTTATTCTCATAATTGTTCTTCTTTGATGGTGAATTAAAATTAAATTCGAAAGCTTAGAGCACTTTCCTTTGCTTCTTTAGTTTAATTCTGACTGCATTCCTCATTAGTTTTTCTTCTTCTTTACACAACATAAATCTTTATGTTGTGGACAGGCTCAAGAATCTCCTTGAGAGAACGTTGCGAAATAAAGTAAATCCAAGGAAAAGAAGCTTTTTGTTCTCTTTACTAAAGACTTAAAAACCCGATGAAAGTAAGACACTGGAAAATTATGGTTTTAAACAGAATTAAAAAGATAATCAACTTTTACTTAAAACATTTTCTCGTCTGATTATAAAAAGATGGGAAGCACAAGAATTAGAGGCCACTGACATATGTACAAATACCTACATAGTCCCTATAATTTTGTGCTGGAGAAAGTGAAGCGTGTAGGTTGAGTGAGTTAGGCAAAATATATATTGCGAGAATAGGACGAATTTTTAAAATATGTAGAAATAAGAAGAAAAAATACATTCATATTATTCAATGTATATTTTTAATAAAATATACAATTTTAAGTTATAAAAGGTATGATTACAAATGCAAAATTAAAATAAATATATTTTAATAGATTCAATAATTTTAATAGTAGATCGAAATAAAAGAGGTCTCAAGTCACAAAATTCTATATTTAATCTAAATAATGTTACCGATTTCTTTTTTAAGAATTTTGTAAAACAGTAAAAAAGTTGATGCGCGCATCGCACGTAACCGATAGCATTATTTAGATTAAATCTAGAATTTTGTAAGTTGAGACCTCTTTTATTTCGATCTACGATTATGTACAACTTACACAGAATCACCGTGGAACATCACCATATCATTAGTTTATTGAAAATAAATGCTTTTTATTAAATACAATCTGTTGGATGTTTAGGTAATGAGCGGATTCTTAATTTTATGTCGTTTTCAAAAATTGTTGTCCTTAATCGTTAATTGGGAGATAACAATTTTTGGAATACTGCCAAGTGAGATCGGACACATTTTATGCGTCCTCTGGATTACAAAAAGGGTCCAATCTTGGTCCAGTTTTGTTTTTACTATTTATAAATGACATTACTGACCTCCACAATACGTCAGTGTGGTCAGTTCACTTCAGCCCCAAATCCAATGTTAAACCTAACATTTTTACAGAGCGAAGAAAAGCGACACTTAAAGTATCTGCAGATAAATTTTCTTGAAGTTCATAACGTTTATTGAGACCAAAATTAACAACTATAATTTCATCTTTTTTTATTGAAACTTTTGATCATCCAATACTAAAATTTACGCAATAGTTAAATTTGTGCTTTTCTGAAATGTCGATGTGTCGTCAGCAGAAGATGTCGAACTACAGAATCATATTACAAAAGATCACAACCTTATTACGAAAACTGTGAATAATGCAGGTTTAAGATTGGAGCCTCCAGGAATCCCCACTCTAACGGTGTGTCCATTTGATACCGTTCATTTATTCTAAAATTCTAAATACGATTAGTCGAATAGGACCGGAATAATTGTAGGGAAATTCCCCTAATTCCGTACCTTGATAGTTTTCTCAGAAGTAATGAATGATTTACGCAGCTGAAAGCTCTGGTCGTATCTACAAAAAGTCCGAAACTCTCGAACAAATTGTACTAACGCTGTATAAATACTCTTAGTTTCTATAAATCCGTACTGAAATGAACGCAGTACATCGGCAGTTTTTAAAACACTCATTAAGCGTCTATTTTAGCATTTTTATCAATTTTAGAGAAAGCAGACTGGAAACTAGTTGGTCTATAGGTTGGTAAATCACCATTCTTGAATAACGAATTGACATATGCAATTTTTAGATGTTTAGGAAAAACACTACTAGAGAATATACAATTAAGAAGAACCGTTAGAGGAGACAATATAAAGTTTAGTTGGATATTCTATCTCAACTAATAGATGTAGTGGACGTAAGAAATTCCTTGTTCCTTAAAAAATGAACAATTATTCAATCACATTATCGTCTAACAAGTTGTAGTCAGGCTCTGTGTTACCATACATTTTTTACACTTTGTATGTTCTGATCCATGACATGCTCTATCTTACAAACTAACAATGCCCACATAATGCACCGTGATTATAATTATCTATGTATATTAACCGACGAGGAACGGAAACAAAAAAAATTAAAATGTGTGGGAACTTTCTTTTTCTGCGTAAAAATCGTCCCGCTTTCTAAGATGAAATTGCATCGAGTGCACAATGCAAATGCACCGCAATAATAATAGTATCAATTCACCATTTAGTATAGGCAAATTAATAGAAGGTCTAATGAAATAGTTAAACTGTGCATGATAACGACTGTAAATGGGTTCGTTAAAGATGCAGTCGTAAATGAGGAAATATATTCGCGGAACTATAATCATGATGTACACTGCCGTTCAGAGAGTTCGGTCGGTTAGTAAAAAACATGAAAAGGTTACAGAAACAAACGAAACTAAAAACAAAATGCAATTTTATTGTATGTACAGGTAAAAAAGACAAAAATAAATAAATAAAAAGTTATTCTGGCCTAATATAACATACTGAACATTATATTTTTTTTTCATCGAAAAAACCTCCTTTGCTGTTAATCACCGCTCGAACGATTCTAGGCATTCTTTCAATTCAAATTCGATAAGTTTTGTTAAAATGGATTGTGGAATATTAATCCATTCATGTTGCAGAATATTCCGTCAATGTTCTTGTGAAGTTGGGCATATTTTTCGGATCTCCCGTCCCAGCAAGGAGAAACATCCTCACACTAACACAGAACTACGCCCTTGCTTCACTGTAGGCACAATACAGTTCGGGATCACTTTTCGGTTTTAGATCTTCGGACATAAACTCGTCGATTTTGCCTAAAAACCTCAAACTTTTACTCGTCACTCCAAAGCACGTGTTTCCAATCGTCTAACGACCAATCTAGATGAGAACGGGCCCACTGTAGCCGTTTTGCTCTGTTGCTCCGACGTAATAAGGGTTTTCGAATGGCAATGCGCCCATGAAGGTCCGCTTGTTGAAGTCGACGTTTTACCGTACTCGCCGAAACTTGTTCTTCACGACCGCGATTGACTTCGGCTGCTATTTGTGGCGCTGTTAATTTTCTATTGCGTTTGCTTAATAATACAATTCTCAAATCTTTAGCTTTTGTTGTTTTCCTAGATGCTCCAGGACGAACACGATTTTCTATAGTTCCAGTTGTCCGATATCGCTTTATGATGTCATTTACTGTTGAACTTCTCATATTTATTTTTTCAGCAATTTGTTGCCCCGAATATCCTTCTTCAAACAGCGTAATAATGCGTGAACGTTTTTCTACACTGGAAGGCTTGCCACGTGCCATTTTGAAGTAAATTTTCTTACAACTTTCGCGCAAAAACGACAGATGCACACCAACACACGTCTAACAGTAAAATGAAGCAAATTTATATCTTTACGCCTATGATAAATAAACGTATTGTTATAAATAAATAAATGTATTGTTCGTTAATAATCCCCAAACGACCCGTTTCAAAAGATCGGTACTTCCGAGAAATTCTTGGAATGATAATAAAAGGGACTTTATTGTGGTCGTCGCGATATTTCTACTTTACATAATAATTTATGGCTTTAAGCCCTTAGAAAAGAGTGTATGCTTAATATTTTTCTAATTTTATGTATTAATAATTGTATACAGTGTGATATAATAGATTTTTATTGTATGACCGAACTTCACTGAACGGCAGTGTACATACATATGTCTTATTTAAGCTAGTTTCGTTTTAGATTTTTGATTGTATATTTAATTAACAAAGTTAATTGAGCCTCTGGCGTTTTAATAACTTATTTATATCTCATTTAAAGATTTCATTAAAGCTCTCCTCGAGGAATTCATTGGAGTGAATTTAATCAAAAATTATATAGTTCTGTACATATTTTATCATATCAGATTCACTTTACTCTACTGTTTTGTAACCCATAAGCGTGGGGACTGGCGATATATTGGAAGCTACAATAACCATAGAGTCCATGTTTAGTGGTTGAGTTAAATGCTTTTTTTGAAAGCAATCTCGTTCCCTTGGTACTGTTGAATCACACTGCCCGTGGATTGGGAAGACAGGTTGTCCTCCAAAAGAATTTTGTGACTTTAAAGTCTTTTAGCATGCGCCAACAAACAGGATGTAAACCAATCCGTAAACGTTTGCTCGTTGATTTATTCATGTTGAGCTCTATTGCATCGTGAGTTAGCAGTGCAGCATGGGTCTCCTCTCGATCAATTCTATGTCCACAGGACCCACGTGTTCTCTATTTTGTAAGTATTTCGGAAGCAGAACTACACATGATCAAAGCAGACGCGGATATTTTGTGCTTCGACGAAATAGCATCTGTTTATTTACCAGGATCGTCCTGTAAGGGATACCCATTAGTATTTGTCTTAAATTATCAAAATAATTAATCACAGTTACAATTGCTCGAGCCTTTTTTATATTAGATGCACCTTTCTGTGATATCTGATATTTATGTCGCTTTAATAACGAATATGCCCAGCTTATATTGCTACATTACGACCCAAAAGGCACAAGTCTGTTATTGCTGGAAGAAATCCCCCCTCTCCATGCAGCATTTATGAGGGATTCTTCTTCTGAGTCAGAAAATGCAAACTGACCGCCATTTTCTTATATATGACGGCCATGATATTTATTGCTTAACGTACCTAAAGTAAATTGAAGCGCGACGTAAGCTCCAACCTTCGCCTATTACTTTCTTCAGTAGTTTCTGCCGAATAATCTTTATACGTTCTTGTTCCCAATTTTCTCGTGTGCTCTCTGACGCTAACACCAAACTTAATCTTAAATGAAATCCCAAGATTATATTAAATACACCCATAAAAATATATGCAGCGGCCCTAATAATTTCACCCCACGTGATTTCGAGGTTGCTAGGTGCTGCACTAAAAATTCCTAGAGTCTAAGAAGTAGGAAACTCAAAAAACTTTCACGTATAGCATAACTCTTTAGATTTTCAGTAATATTACGGGCAAGTATTTACAGATTTTAAATATGTGCAGTATATTCGACGCTATTTTCATATTTATCTAAGTTAGTGATGATTTTCATCCCATGAGATCAATTTAACCCCATTTAATAGTACTATTTGTTCAATAGCGGCAGAGATATTTAATTAAACCTTATAAAGACAAATCATCATTGATACCACGTTCAAAATGACTACGTACTTCTTTATTTCGATCCAAAGTACGAATGTTATTGCATAATTCTATTGATTTTCCTCTTTTTCTTTTTTTAAATAATAGAGGCCAAAAATTCTTTCACGACCACATTTTCGCCATGTTCTTCGGAAAACTCCTAGGACTAATATCAGATCTCGCATTCCCAGATGGCCAGGCTATACTACGATTCACGAAGCAATCCAGTGAACCCGAATCAGCCTTCAGAAGATACGTCAGCACCATATTCCACATGTACACGTGGTACAACAGCGAATTAAAACCAGGATCTAAGTAAGTAACCCGCATCAAACGAATTCGAATTAAATTCCAAGGATAACTTACTATTTAGGTTATGGGAATCTCTAGTGAAAGTTAGGAACTACCATAATATTGCCAGCAAAACGTGCAAAAGCAGAGGCATCGGTCAAATAACCCAATACAAAATGATTATAGCACAATTCGGGTTCATGGGATACGTTTTAAGTAGGCCCAAAGTGATCGGCTTTCACAAGGTTATCGATGAAGATATGGAAGGATTCGTCCATTTCTGGAAGGTTATTGGCCACTTATTGGGTATTGAAGAAAGGTACTTTCCAATCGTTTACTATTAAAACATAAAGACAAATACAGAATTAATCAATTTCAGATTTAATATTTGCCGAGATTCGTTGGACGAAACGAAAGCAATTTGTGATGAAATCATTTCAGAAGTTTTTAGACCACAAATTTTAAAATGGGAACCCAGTTTCCTTAACATGGTCGGTGCTCTTACTTCCGGTCTATGGTGTATGATGCCCATCATAAATAGGAACGTCTGTCTTCAATATATCTACCACATGGTCCGAAATGAAGACGTCGATCAGCTGGAGACTTCAGAGGTGGTAAAATTAAGTTACTTCGAGAAAGTCGCGTACTATTTCGTGAAAGCTTGTATGTACACTTTAAAATTCGATATGGTTAGGATGATTCAAAAGTATAATATGTACTTCGTTTTGTATTGCACTGAAAAGTTTCCGTTTTTAGCGTATTACAAATTTAAAAAAACTAATTTTTGTGCTTATCAGAGGTATTCTGAACAGAAAATTAGTAATTATCTAAATTAATTTTAATTTTAACTAATGTGATTGACAGATTTTACTTCTTATGAGAATTAGCCTGAAAGGATACTGTTATGTACATTTATAAAGGCACGTAGCTTTAAATTTAGTGATATGTATGCGTATAGGTACTGTGGTACAAAAACTAAAACATACGTAAATGAAAGCTGTAACATATTCTTCCTTGTTTTGGATGTTGTTTCATGTTAAATAAATAATTGGACAACTATCTTGGTTCTATTACCGGAAGCTATACATTAGTATACGGATTTCTTGTTATGAAGATTCTACATTATCAACAGATTGCAATGTCGTTATGATAACTAATAATTCATACTTCTGGATTTGATCCTCAAATATTTATTATTAAATATATTTTGTAATGTTTTGACAATGTGGATATTTGGAAAATTTTAGGAAATTTAGATTTTTCTTCGAAAATTGCGGGTCGTGAATCCGGGAATGTCCCTAGACACTCTTCCTGCAGATGAAAAGAGACGTGTTAAGACGTAGACATGAAAATAACTACTAACTTTAAGTCTTGTCACTTTCTAATACATAAACACCAGGTTTATATCCTTCTTCGAACCTCTTTTATTCACTAATAGATTACTGAACACACTTATTAAAAACTTTTAAATTGAAATATTTACTCAAGACTATTTAACTTGGAGAAAATGCTACGTACAACTTGCTTGGACGACAGCTAGACCTAAAATCACAAACAAAATTGGCGTTGTTTTTCACCATTGTTCAAATACGTTGGCAATTGTTTTATTCCATAGACAGCTATGATAATTTTTACCCATTGAAAATGCACTATTATTGAAATATATGCCGAAAGGAAAGATTTTTGCTGTAGCATGAGGCAGGGACGCACTGATGCTGGGATTCTGTGTTCTCTGGTGACACTCCTCCCCGCATGCAACACTACAACGTTAAATTACAAAGAATTTTGATGAAACGGACCGAAAGACATTTAATTGACAAAGAAAACTTCTATACGACTAACGTATGCACTAGAACTTGCTGTAGAAATTTTAGACATTAATGTGATGAAAGTAGAATGACAGATAAAAGTAATTAATATAAGTCTTCCCCCCATTTTTACGCCCCAGAAATATTCGGCTAAACACAGGGATCTTTTACTAGGGATCGGGCTTCCCACCAACACATGGACCCTCATACCCGATAGGTGGACAATGTAAAATGCCAAGATGAAAAACGAATCTAGCGCAGATGACAGCTCACCTCGTTGTTGTTATTTTGTAACATATAGTTGAAAAATTTGAATAACTCTAGTAACTGTTACTGAAGGTCCTTGTATTGGGATAGAAAGGAAAATGCTGCTAAAAACCAGAATAAGATCACCGGATCAGATTGGCGTAATACAAAAAGCTCAAATTCCAATACAATAAATACAAAATTAGCTTAATTTTAGTTTTAAAGAACAGAATCGGGAAGATAAGGCACCAGAGAAACATAAGGTAGGACTTCTAGCACTCAAAGGAATTTTGATTAATAACAATTATCCGGTGCATTTGATTTTCACAGCTGCCAACTATTGGGCACATACGAGCTTAGATGTACAGTGACGAAGTAAACGTACTGTACAAATCTTTTTTGTACCTAAATTACCTAAATTATTGGAGAATATTAAACATTTTTTTTAAATTTTAATTTAAAAATAGCTTTACCTCAGTAATAGTGGCCAAACTATTCATTTCCGAACTAAAAACCTTAATTCCTCTAAAAAGTTCATTGGACAGACGACCTAAAGATGGCATGAATGTTAGTGCACAGCATAAAGGTAATAGTAGAATCAATTGTCATCTCTTCATATAAACAACTATAAGGGAGGGCTTTCTTTAGAAAATCTAGCCATATACAAAATTAGCGACAATACGAAGAAGCAGTTTACCATTTCACTTAAGCCCTATGAACTATTATTACAACATTTCAAAATCAGTATTTAACTCGACTACAATGTACCAATTTCGATGAGCAATGTTGTAGATATCTTAGCGTCTAGTTGAAAGGTGGAAACAGATTAAGCAACCATTGTTGAACAACAGTAGAAAAACACTTGGGCAGCACACGAGTTCGCACAATGTGGACGTGTGCGCAACAGGCCGCTATTGACGATGTTCGCTCCAGAGGCAGTACTTCAAAGGAAATGTGGTTCAACAGTGCGTCAACAGCATCGCTAGTGTGTACGGCGATACTGCAGAAATTTGCATTTCAGTTTATTTATAGATTTCTAGGACGACACGTCGATATCTGTAAAGTTCATCCATCATTGTCATTGAAAATGTCTCGCGATTCTACGGTTTCTTCCTGATAATTTTATTTTTATTATTAAAAATGCACACCGCGCGAGTAAAGAAAGCATCTTCTTCGTCGCTCATTTTGATACTCACTGAACAAACATCAAGCAACTAGGCAGGTCGATGTTAACGTGGAGTTTGTCAACTTCTAGTATGTAAGTTCGCCAACAGCTGGCCAACTGTTGTTCAACAATGTTTGCTTAGTCTGTTCCCACCTTAATGCAATGCCTCTATGTAATTATATGAAATACGTGAAACGGAGATTACGGGTAGGAGCGTGAGTGATGCACACCGTATTCTTTCGCGACAAACACTATATACATTATACACCATTTCATATTCGCCTTATTTTCTTTGTAGAACTTGTAGGACGATTAATATGAAAGCCTTCTATTACCATATACAATACGAAACCACTTAGTAGCGCAATAGTAAGCAATGTAACGAATTGAATAAGTAAAATTCAACAATCTACTATAAAACACGAAACGAAATAGTCTCCCTGAAAACATACCTTGATTGGGGTGGCGGCTTTAAACGTTTATAATAATAATAATAACACACGTTTATTATCCAACACGCTTAGGCCCAATAACAGGATACAACAATTGACATAATATATACAGAAATCTTAGAAAAAATACACAAGTAAAAAATAAAAACTCTGTATCCTCAAATGTAGCCACGTTAGGATCCACCATTCTATCTTCAAAGTGCTGCACTGACCTTCTGGAAATTCTGTATCAAGTACTTATTCGAAACCATCCAGAGTATGCTTCCATTGTATGGTATTTTTACTGTCAATTACACGAGGATTCTGTATCTTTTAGGATCGGTGGTGTATATTCGGTCGATGCGTTTCATTGGTTTGTGAGAGTACCAGATTAAGGCTTTATTTGTATTTAACCCGATTCTCACTATAAACTGATAGGTACCCGATATAAACTAAGACTTTTCAGTCGATTCTGACTGGCTTTTACCATTTAAAACCAAGATTAAATTAATAAAGACTAAAGTGTCATCTGACAACGCTAATGTAAGCAGAATCATTGGACACAGGCCTACATTTACACAGAAAGTCTGTTAGCACAGTAGTGGGCCTTTTAACAGAGCACTGTGTGCTCAAGGAGCACATGAGTAATCTGAGCCTGACAGAGGAAAGATCATGTACATTCTGCCAGGTGAAAGAAGAGACTGCCGTTCATGTGTTGTGCGAATGTATAGCACTGGCAGGAGGCGGCTCTCAGAAATGGGCTCGGAATACCCAAAAGCCGAAACCTATGTAGAGGGATCACTTACAAGACTGTCAAATATAGCGAAGAAAGCAAAGCCAATGCAATTGATCTAATGAGAGAGGAACCACAATAGATCTGAAAAGGTCGCAGTAGGATAGATCAAGAATCATGTCGGGTAGCAATCTAATCTAATCTAATTTAATCTAAGCAGAATCATTGAAGGTTTTCACAAGTGTGACAGACAATCACCCTGGATGGCTCAATACAAAATGTCTTTAAGACTTTTGAAATAAACGATGTGGCGAATTCAACCTATATCCCACAAAAAAGAATAAACCAAGAATTGTTTAGAACATTTTATTTTTTATGTAACCCCATATTCCAGGATGTTATTTAATCAACTACATGAATGAATGAATCTATCGCAAAATTGCCACAATCAGGCCTATTATAGCAACGTTAACCGCAAAATTAATCCATTTCATGCTTCCTAGCGAGGCTCCTTTCCAAGATATGCTTCTTATGCAACTCCTCGAGAAAATTAGTTCGATTATACCTATCCTGAGATATTTTCTCCAGTCGTTTATAAGTTTCTGGTTGCTCACCTAAGCACCTTTTAAAGATCTTCCTCTCCAATTTGTACACCTCACATATTTCAATCGCTACAACATTTGCTATTCTTTTGCTATCTTTCCTGTTCAGTGCTACTTCGCCAAAGCAGGCGCCGTCTTGCAAGTGACACACTTCGCGACCGGTAAGCGTCGAAACCGCCACAGTTCCGCTGGCTATGAAGTACATGCAGTCGCCTACGGTCCCAGCTTTTATTATGATATCGTTTGGTAAGTATATCTCCGATCTAAGATGTGCTACAATCTCGCTAACAACGTCGTCGGGGAGATCTTGTAGGATGCTTACGTTCTCAACTAGGGTGGTGTAACAGTGGAGGTTGATTTCCGTTTGTAGCCGTTCTAAAAAGGAATGGGAATTTGTGGAAAGTGTAAAATGGAAATGAGAAACTATCATATGTTTTGTTCTATAAATATTTACAACAAAAGATGTTGAGCAACTTTTGTTGGTAACCATACAGGGTGTCTCAAGCTTATTTTCTGTTAACATAATAAACATAGTAGAGTGTCTTTCAAAAATATTTCCGTATATACAGCATTATCAGTAAGTAGCGACACATGCACCTATTTTGTTATTTTAAATTTTCACAAAATATTCAAATGGTTTGTAGTTGTACCAAACGACGTTTAATCAAGTTGCCGCTGGAAGTGAAATGTCACGATTACTTTGTTTTAATTAAGCTTTCGTAAAGATTTCGTAAAGAAGAAAATATTTCTGTATCAACAATTTATCAAACCATAAAGGAACGTGAAGAGGGTCTACACACCTGTGGTACAGGGACGTAAAGTATGGACTAATTAATATTTTAAAAAACAAATTATTTCATGTAAAATCGCTGAAAAAACATCAAATTTATTTTTATCTTCTACATATTTTAAAAATATTTTGTAATATACATGGTGACACAAAAGTATGGTGCAACTCAACTTAATTTTTTTCAATGGAATACCCTGAATTCCGCGTAATATTTTAAACAATTTTCGTGTAGCATTCGATATACGTTTGTCGAATAGTTTTAGCGTTATTCAGGTTGGAAGTTAATTTGTAGTTTTATTTTCTGCATTGTAAAAGCAAAAAAAAATGTAAATAATTAATTATCGCAAAATCTTTTCCAACATGGCAGAAGTCATAAACGTTTAGAAGACACGGAGCTGATATGTGTAAATGAAGCTTGGTCAGGCAATTAATTTGGTAAAGCGACAATCTGAAATAAACCTGAAAGGTCTAGTCCACTTCATATTGGTTTAAATTGAGTGTCTACATGAAATAGTAGCACTTTGCGTAGAGCATTCAAATACAATTATAAAGCCTAATTTAACAAATGTAATATAACATTTACTAATTTTCAGAACCTAAAACCTCGCTAGACAACTTCCTAACGAAACTCAATGCGGTACAAGTTACTGATGATCCCCACACATTGGGAAACTCAGTAATTACCATTGACAGTTTGAAACTAATAGACATGGGGAAAAAATGTCTTCAGAACTGTTTTTTTTTATTATTATTAAACGAAAGTGTACCGAGCTTCAACCGATTTATTTGAATTTAAATAGGATGTCAACAGAAAATAAACAACAATATATTTTATTTTCAATAAATTGAACAAAAAAAAAATAAAAATAATGACAGCATTACATTTTAGAAAAACTAACAGTATTAACACTACTAAACGTAATTTAATTATATTTAATTACATGTTGTATATGTTCACCATTTGCATTTGGCAATATACAAATCTTATTTAAGATTTATTAGCTTTGTATTGACGTGCATTATAAACCGATCTACAAGAGATGGAATTTTTCCAAATGTTTTAAAAGTTGCACGCGCCTTTACACAAAACAGGAGACCGTGATACATTGTTAAATTATAGACCGGCGTCCTTGCTTTCAGTCCTGTCGAAAGTTTTAGAAAAGATTATATCCGATAATTTAGTACATTTTTTAATTAATATAAAGCTTTTCAATACTTCACAATATGGCTTTCTAAAGAACAAGTCTACGAAAACCGCAATTATACAGTTTCTTAACTCTCTC
This sequence comes from Marronus borbonicus, assembly GCA_902655005.2. Taxonomy (NCBI): domain Eukaryota; kingdom Metazoa; phylum Arthropoda; class Insecta; order Coleoptera; family Scarabaeidae; genus Marronus; species Marronus borbonicus. The sequence continues at coordinate 3,149 of LR737382.1, read as the reverse complement.
TTAACTCTTACTCTGTATGAAGGTCTGAATAAAGGATACAGAAGTGGTGGACTCTTTATGGATCTAAGTAAAGCCTTCGATTTAATAGATCATTCACTATTACTGAACAAATTATATTATTGTGGTGTCCGTGGCAATATTTATAATTGGTTTAAGTCTTATCTTTTTAATCGTGCTCAAGTAGTAGACGGATAATAGATTATAGATTATAGACTATAAAGAGATGTAGGGTAAGGTTCGGTATTGGAAGCGCCTTTGTTCATTATAATTATTAATGATTTACCCACAGTCTTGCTTGCCCCTGATCTTGTTCTGTATGTTGATGATAGTACATGTTTCTGCAACAATTCAAACAGAGGAATTAATGGAAAATTTGCAATTAAATTTGTTTAGCTACTGCGTTTACAATTAGCGGATTGCATCGTTTGTTTGTTTTACACCGGGAATTAATAAGTACAATGAAAGTTATTTGCTTACGATTGACAATAAATCGATTAAACAAGAACAAAACGTGAAGTTTTTGAGTCTATTTATAGAACATAGTTTAAATGGCGAAATGCACGTAAGGTATTCGGAATAAAAGCTACCGTCTACATGTGTGTTTTTCTCTGTACCGTTTGAAAAATCTTGTTGGGAGCCTCTTCTTATAGCAGAAGAATATTCATACTGCGAAAGATGGTAGTGAGAAACATAGTGGGTGCTAGTAGGCGTACATCCTGCAGAGAATTTTTTAAAGATCTAGGTCACTTCTTTATATATTTTTGAAATACTCGTCTTTATCGAGTGTAATATGAGTACATTTAAAGCGCATGGCTCAATATCACAATTACAAATCAAGAAATAAAGATAAATTTAGTATTCCCCAACATCACTTAACAATTTATGAGAGGTCACCCCAATAGGGCATAAAGATGTACAATGTTACACCTTGGAGGAATATTTTAATAATAATTCTTAGTTGTAATACTGTTTCTTTTGCGAACTGCGTTTTCTTCTTGTTCCTTTTTTGTATTGCATACTTACTTAATTACCTGTTGTATGGGTTTATTTTGACTTAAAAGCTAAGAAATATATATATAATATATTATTATAGATTCTTTTTTGACTAGTCTCATGTTGAATTTGGTCAAGTAGACAATAAACATTTCATTTATTTATTTATTATTTATTATTTTACTCTTTAAATAACCCCATGGGAAAGGGTCTAAAGGGGTCAGATCTGGCCATCTCGTTGGCCATTCAATTCATTAGAAAATGTTTATCAAATTGGACTCGCACTTCAGCGGAATAATGAGACGGATCCCAATCCTCTTGAAAAAGAAGCCTGTCGTTCGATAGGTCTGGATTTTTTGGATTGCAATTTATTATCACAAAAGTGTCGTTTCTATGTAATATGTTTAAAACGGATGCGTTTGTAATATCCAAATTTATGCACTTATTATACAATTACCTCACTATCTGGAATTGTTGGATACGATACGGGATATTCTATCCCTCTAACCATATTTCATTTTTTTCGATTAATTTTATCTTTATTAGATTTGACTAGAAAAAAATATTAGTTTTCTGTGTTTGACACAGTTTTGTTTAGTTTAGGATTTTCAAAGCCCGCTAAAATAAAATTGCAGTGTTTCGGTAATGTTACGGGATAACTTGATATTTATTTCCTTTTTTTGTGCTTGAGTAATTAACATGGCCGAAAAAATTAAATTGAAATTATTCAATACATACTACACGAAACTTGTTTAGAATACAAAAATGTAAAAATGTATAGGACGGTTCATTTCAAAAAATAAAGTTAATTTGCGTCCTATTTTTTTAGGCCAGACTGTATAATTAAAAATATTTTTAAAATATGCAGAGAATAAAAATAAAGTTGATGTACACTGCCGTTCAGTGAAGTTGGGTCATACAATAAAAATCTATTATATCACACTGTATACAATTATTAATACATAAAACTAGAAAAATATTAAGCATACACTCCTTTCTAAGGGATTAAAGCCATAAATTATTATGTAAAGTAGAAATATTGCGACAACCACAATAAAGTCCCTTTTATTATCATTCCAAGAATTTCTCGGAAGTACCGATCTTTTGAAACGGGTCGTTTGGGGATTATTAACGAACAATACATTTAGGAAATATACCGCAGTATCACTCTTGTTTATTTATCACAGGCGTAAAGATATAAATTTGCTTCATTTTACTGTTAAACGTGTGTTGGTGTGCATCTGTCGTTTTTGCGTGAAAGTTTTAAGAAAATTTACTTCAAAATGGCACGTGGCAAGCCAACCAGTGTAGAAAAACGTTCACGCATTATTACGCTGTTTGAAGAAGGATATTCGGGGCGACAAATTGCTGAAAAAATAAATATGAGAAGTTCAACAGTAAATGACATCATAAAGCGATATCGGACAACTGGAACTATAGAAAATCGTGTTCGTCCTGGAGCATCTAGAAAAACAACAAAAGCTAAAGATTTGAGAATTGTATTATTAAGCAAACGCAATAGAAAATTAACAGCGCCACAAATAGCAGCCGAAGTCAATCGCGGCCGTGAAGAACAAGTTTCGGCGAGTACGGAAAACGTCGGCTTCAACAAGCGGACCTTCATGGACGCATTGCCATTCGAAAACCCTTATTACGTCGGGGCAACAGAGCAAAACGGCTACGGTGGGCCCGTTCGCATCTAGATTGGTCGTTAGATGATTGAAAACACGTGCTTTGGAGTGACGAGTCAAAGTTTGAGGTTTTTGGGCAAAATCGACGAGTTTATGTCCGAAGATCTAAAACCGAAAAGTGATCCCGAACTGCATTGTGCCTACAGTGAAGCAAGGGCGTAATTCTCTGTTAGTGTGGGGATGTTTCTCCTTTGCTGGTACGGGAGATTTATGCAGAGTGCAGGGTGTAATGAGGAAGGAAAATTATTTTGCAATACTCCAGAATCATGCGGTGCCATCAGGATTGCGTATAATAGGCCGTAACTTTACATTAATGCATGACAACGACCCAAAACACACTGCGTTAGTGTGTAAGAACTATCTAAAGGAGCAAGAAGAACAGCACACCCTGAAAATAATGACATGGCCCCCACAAAGTCCAGATTTGAACCCGATAGAGTTGTTGTGGGATGAACTGGACAGGAG